>OZ001662.1:18445625-18990625 GCA_963924145.1 Pyrausta purpuralis
TATTACATTACACTTGAATAAGCTGCTATCCCGAGCAACACGGCAGGTATAATAATTATTTCCGTTTTAAACGCAATATTCTAGAACAGTAGATGGTAAATAGGAAAATAATTAATTTAGGTAACACTCTCGGATAAAATGCAATTTATTCTAAGGTTAACATTTATTCTCGTTTGGTCGTATTCACTCTTAGTAGATGATAATATAACTGAATGACTGAATCGTTGGAATGGCTGCTCTGTCTTCACTGTTTACGTTATAAACCAGTCTCGAAGAAGGTGTTCTGAATAAATATGTGAATGTATTTCGAAAGGGAGCCTTTTTATGATGCAATGTTTTATTGAAGAGCTCGCGACATATCCTCTCACGTGTAGGTGAAATGATTAAGAACTGACTGATTCACTGTGACATGGCCCTGGTTTTATGCCAGGTTAAATATTTTTACGGGTTATGCTAAAATATTTTTCGTGAATTCTGTATGTTTTCTACTCTAGTTGAGAACATGCATGATATCATAACATGTCATCCGATATTTCGATCTTTAGAGTTATGATAAATGTATACTCACAACACAAGTGTTTAATACATAGTTAGTTTTTAATAAATTTGATGTTTTAACCAACTTCATCACGCTTACATCAATTGAACTTTCTTATTTATTTCACATGGAATTAAAATAAAATAAGTAGGAATTTTTCATAAAGCTCAATGTCTATCAAATAACAATGGAGTCCGTAATACAGCCATTGTCCCCTTATGTATTTTTATAACTACTGTTTTAAATCTTTACCTAAAATCCAACATAAATAACATTTTAAAATTTATGTCTGAACTTTGTTTTCTTAAACCAAACATTTATTACCGAAACAAACTTATCACGATGCCAAAAAAGTTTTATCTTCACAAAATATCTGATCCAACTTCCTAACTTCTGGCTTAATCGTCTGTTTGGAAATTTAGAGGTGTCTAAGAGTAGATCTAACAAAATATATTGCCAGTGAAAACCCTTACTATTCATGGTAGACACTTGGTAACTTATAGGACCTAAAGTTGTGCCTTGAGGGATGCCTTAGGTTAAGCACTGTTTAGGCTGAAATGTGTGCAATGTACGCTTTAGCTCTGAAGTCGATCTTCGATAAATTTAAGGTACCTGTAGGTATTCAGTATGGATAATTTATTGCCAATAAAATAGACATAAATGCTAGATTTTTTCCATTTCTGTGGTTAGGTTTACCTAATTAAAATTGTAACCTTCTTTTATGTTGTCATTGGTATTGACCAAAAGCTCACTTTACTACAACTGGATTAAAAATCAGCCACAAATACATGAATCAGGCCTAATTTTTCCAAAGACAAAATTTGACGAATAAATTACAATACTCAATATATTTACATAAAATATTAAAATTCTTTAATGTTTTATGTAAATATATTGAGACTTGGCCATCGCCTGAAAACACGTGTAAATTCATTCACCTGAAAACACATGTAAATTCAATTATTTAGTGCGATGGCCAAGTCTCAATATATTTACATAAAACATTAAAGAATTTAAATATTGATATGCGTCACTATAAGATGCTGTTAATTATTACGTTACAACTTAATGCTTCGAGTACGGAGATTCCAGACACAATTGATTTTCAATTGTTATGGACCACGATCGTGATCTTAGAGACTGGACGTATTAAGATAGAAAGTCGCTTAAGTAGAGACTGAATAAATTAATAACCGACTTGGTATTATGGATCTCACAACTTTTTACCGCAGAACAACTGAGTTGCGAGACTTGTTTTTTTTGACAAGTATTTTTTTTGATGGGATCTCATTTCTTTTTGTATTTTGTAAACAGTTCTACTTTTTTCTTTTCGGTACCTTCTACTTATTATATATATGTATATCTACCAGCAACAAATTTTCTTAAAGCCCTCTCTCTGACTTATGAACTTTTCGCCTCGCGCTAGCACCACGACAGCTCGCTCAGCGACATTCACCTTTCCGCGCGCCCCGCCACTGTCCCCGCCCCGCGCCCTCCCGCTAGCACCGCGCAGCGCATAGTAACGGCCCGCGCTCACTCGCTAGCATCGCAGCGCGTGGTATAATAATTAATTTACAACCTTACGCACTCGTAATAAGTACGAATACGCACGTAGGTACGTTTTTTGCATTAAAAAATTTAATTTACACGTGTTTTCATGACGGGAATACCCATTTTTTGCTCGATTTGGCAGGGGCACTACCATGCGCCTATATTTATATGGGACTAGCTTTAACCTGCGGCTTCGCACGCAATAATAATAACTGCCGTAAAACATCGTTACGAATAAAGCCAATATTGAAAAATTTTACTGAAGACTTGGCTGTATGGGCTTAATTTTCTTTGCGGTCTTTCCTATTTTTTTTGTTTTCCTTGATTCATACACCAAACACTACTTATATTCCAAATTTGAAGCTTCTAGGTCTGCTAGAAGTGCCTTAGAATTTTGATGATCGGTGAGTCAGTGAGTGACAAAATTAAGAAATTTGACCCGTTATAATTCTTAAAATACTGGTTCAAATTGAATGAAATTTGAAATATACCGTGTCTTTACAATGCTGCATGGTTACTGAGTGTAGTTAGTGTAAGGTAAATTTCAGTCTTCTAGTTTTATCCACAACGAAGTTATAGGGGGTCGAAAATGGTCTGAATTGCTTCGAGAAAAGGATGGTACGGCCGTGACGCTTTTTTGCTCGACTTGGTGGGGGCACTGCCGTGCCCCCAGATAAGACATCTTTTGAAACTGCTTCGAAATTATCTTAATATTTTTGATAGTTTGTGCTTTTAAAATATTTCTAGTTCGTCAATATTTGTCATGTTTATAAACGTGTGTATATAGATAAAAAAAGCTTTCACTATATATTGTCATTAAAGTTTCTTTCACAGCAAAATCTATAAATACACTTAGGAGCTTTTTAAAGTGTAAGAGATTAAGACGTTAAGAGTGCAAAAGATGTCAATAGTTAGTTATACTTTTGCTGTTTACACACCCATATGTGTGCTACATTCCATACTCTACGCATGTTTTCAATACGTAGACGCTTACGGAAAAAAGCCTAAACAAAGCATAACAAAAGACTGTTGATAAACACATCCGTGAGGAACAATTCAATACATGCTTATGGAAAACATGAATATATTATAAAATAAGTGCAGAAACTCTGAGTTACTCAGAATGTCTGCATTTAATTATACTGTTTTTATTTATATAGCATTTTACGGGTTAAACTTCGTCTAAAAATAAAGTTGAAATCGTCAGGTAAGAGAAAGGCTTTAAATTTCAGTGAAATTGCTTCTTGGAAAGAACTTGTAAGGAAGCCAATTTATGCTCGAAGACCTTGACCGAGTATCCCAACAAGTGGGTCTTAAAATGAACATGGAAAAGACAAAAAATATGTCGAACTCCCTTGTCGTACCCACTCCAGTATCCGTTGGGTACTCAACTCTCGAAGTTGTCGACGAGTACGTCTACCTGGGACAAGTGATCCAATTGGGAAGGTCCAACTTCGAGAAAGAGGTCAATCGACGAATCCAACTCGGCTGGGCAGCGTTCGGGAAATTGCGCAAGAGTGTTTTCTCATCTCATCTACCTCAGTGTCTGAAGACAAAAGTCTTCAACCATTGTGTGTTACCAGTGATGACATACGGATCCGAAACATGGTCTCTTACTATGAGCCTTATAATGAAGCTCAAAATCACACAACGAGCGATGGAAAGGGCTATGCTGGGTGTTTCTCTACGGGATCGAATCAGAAATGAGGAGATACGTAGAAGAACTAAAGTAACGGACATAGCCTTGAGAATCAGTAAGCTTAAGTGGCAATGGGCAGGGCACATAGCGCGAAGAACTGATGGCCGTTGGGGCAGGAAAGTTCTAGATTGGAGACCCTTCGACCAGAGACGCAGCGTGGGACGTCCACCAACAAGATGGACAGACGACCTTATAAAGATCGCAGGATCAAACTGGATGCAGACCGCTAGTGATCGGTCGCTGTGGAAATCCGTGGGGGAGGCCTATGTTCAGCAGTGGACGTCCTTTGGCTGATAATGATGATGATGATGAAATTATTGGAAAATAACGAAATCTTTTGGGGAAAATAACAATTTTATGTTAAGTGGAGCGAATATTTAATATAAAAGTGGCATTTGTAAGTAAAAGTGGGTCTGAGTATTTGACAATAGAGATTAATATGATTGTTATACTAATTTACGACCGATGAAATTATTCTTGTTGTTATGATTTCTCGTCAATACCAACTTTCTCGTAAAAAAAACAAAGTTTTATGTGTTAAAAATGCATCAATATTGATTCAGCTAATTTAGTAAATATAACAACTGAACATATCTCATACAAATGTCTTACGACTTGATTTACGGTGTCTTAATATGTTCAAGTTACCGTGATCGGTTTGATACTTTGTACTAAATGACGTTCCATATTAGATTTTTATTCGTTGGTAAGCCCTTATTTATTGATTGCGTAAACGCCTTTTAATTTTCTACATTCGTTTACGATTTGATGCACATGCATACGTGATGAAAAAGTAAAACAATGCTCTCAACTCGAGCCCAGTCTCATAGAACGGCTGTATAATGAGCTCTGACGAAGCCATTGTACAAGCTTTAAGCGTACAATAGTCGTTAATTAAAGTAGCTAGCGAAAAACAGACGATTGTTGGTACTCTCCATTTTATTTTTCATCATAAATGCCGCGATATGGAAAACAAAGCCTATTTTTGAGGTACTATTCGAACGGTGAATATTTCACCTATACGTAGGCTTATACACAATTCAATGTGTTAATTTTACACTCGATCAAACTTTCAGGAAGTGCTCTACTCACGGTTTTGAATAACTTTTACTATGGGACCAAAAACGAAATCGAGAAAAAAATATCAGCTGTTCCATACATTTTCTCCGAGATGAAATGAGTTTCTGTATGGAACATCTGTTTTTTTTTCTCGATTTCGAAGTTGGTCCTATAGCAAAAGTTGTTTAAAACCATCATTAGAGCACTCCCTAAAAGTTTGACAAACTCTAACGGTACCTCATTATAAGAAATCAAGCAAACAGTTCATATTATGAACTGTTTACTTTTTACGGGCATTGCACAGTTGATTGACATAAGAAGCAGAATTTAATGAGTTATGGTGCAATTTTTATCAAAATTATTCCGTAGTATTTTACTGTGAACTTATTGTATAGGAATCTTGAATAGCTGTTAACAAGTTTTTCAGTGACTTTCTTATCTCAAATTGACGATCTATATTGAAGTTTGGGACGTGTTAAAGGTTTAGTCAAGAAGTCATCATCAGACGATATATTTGGCGTTGCATTCAAACACAACATTATTTTACGTATCATTTAAGTCACATGAAAAACGCTACGTCGCAAAGCAAATGATACCGTGTGTTGGGCGAATAAAATGTCTGGAAACACAAAAAACGGTCCGTTCTCTTAAATGTATACTCGTATGTCGCAAATAAGATAACTCATTAACAGTTCACTAACCTCAAATTTACTCGTGACGGGGTTCATATCGAGAAGTAAGTATAGTATCGATGATCACTTCACCTGTTATGCCTGGAAGAAAAAAGAAAATGTTAATAACAAATATTTCACCCGTGCGATCAAAAGCACAGAGTATAGGGCGTTTACCGGCAAAATAGAATAAAGATCGTAGTATGACTATAGATGCAGACGCTTCGTACGTATTTAAACGTCGTAGAGAGTTCACCGGAATAATAGCGAGCTTAAAGATCGCAGGATGACACTGGATGCATAGCGCTTGCATCCATTGGTTATAAAAAATGGGACTTGGTTTTGCTAGGAACACAAGTTTAACAGTGAACGTCAATGATAGTAAATAACAAATATGTATTACACCTAGGCACTTATCGTAATCGTATAGATTTCATTACATTCAGGCACCATTTGACAATCAACACTGGAAGTCTCAACATAGTTCTCTGTACAACTACCAGATGTGAAAGTAATAAAAATATAGCTATGTAAGTTGAATTATAAAAATACAAGAAAAAAATCTAAGACATGCATTTTTAAAAGTAAACTTACAATCATATTTCCCTGTAAAAACCACCAGGTGGAGCTTGATAAACGCTGAGACAAAATATATATTTTTTGGTCTCGTGGTTTATTGGTTGAGAAAATTGAGCTTCAATAAATCGAAATATTGGTAAAGATTTATGAAAAAAAAAATATTTATATTGCTACGTAAGTTAAGAAAATATAAGATGCACCAGAAAATCAGACAATATAAATTGTCTATGTGAAAAGTCGAAAATTTCGCTTCAGACTTCGAATTTTTTACCTTGTGAAATGTGCTTGAGCGGTCGGGTTATTTTTTCACTAGTATAACTTACTTATTGATAATTTTAATCGCACAATCTAGAACTTTTTCAACTCCAAAAATGACTTATTTCCTTCGTGTTCATTATCTCATTCAATTTAACGATATCTTTATTTTAAAACTGAAGTTTGATTATTTGATACAAAAAAAATATATCAATATGGTGTAGACTACTAAATAGAATCAAACATCGTGGCACATAATGAGAGTGTTAAGTATAAAACAGGAACATAAACTCTGAGCAACAAAACTGCGAATATATAAGCGCTAAGCGAGATAAATCTCAGCACTCTTAAAGCCAGAATACGCTAACAATGCTTCGTAGTCAAAATCAATACAAAATCATATTTAAGCCTTCGTCAAAACATGCTAAGCTTAGTCATTGCAAATAAAGTTAAACAAACGTGTTCTGACAAAAAAGCGATGCGATTAAAGTAAGCTCTTCGAAGCAGTAAAGTAAGCCCATTTTTGCTGAACATACTCATTGAATAAGTATGCAGAATGTGTGACAGTGTAATCCCAGCTTAAGTCTAGGTTCGAAGATCGCATCGTTGTAGAACACGAGATATTATGGCGACGAAGTTGCAGACGACAAGCAATTACAAGGATGAATAGCTGTTTTGGAACAATTTATTTGGTAGCGACAGCTGTGGTATGTTCTTAGGATAATATTTAAGCTGGGACAATTTATAGTTACAACATGATTGGACAAAATTAATTTTACTGCTTATTTTAGCAAGCTGGCTTGTTCCTAGCTCAAAGGATCAGCATAGCTATCCAACGCGGCAACGCAGCCAGCATCATAGCCTCCTTGCCGCAAGGAAATGGTTTCGTTTTTGAATAGGTAGATATTAAGTTATTTTTTATGTTGCATGTCTTAGTTTTATTTTTTTCTTGTTTGTTATTAATAAGTTTTAGGGGCGAGGTGTTTGCCCCTAGTTGTATGCAGAAGGTGTATGGATGAAATGATAACACGCAAGATCGGTAATAAAATACGCGCGAGCCGATAGGTACAGCGGGCGGGCGAGCGGCGTGCGCTCCGCGTAGTAGCTATGTTCGGACTGATTCAACGAATGCACGCGCTCGGGATCGTTCGCCGAGCGGCTCCAGTATAGTGCCGCCGCTGTGACGCGCAGCTTGGACTGCCGTAAGCGGCGACTCGTCGTGCGATAAAATGTTATAATATAATATCAACTTGGTGGCTACGCGTAAGTTAGTTAGTTGGTAAGTGTAGTTGTAATTAGTCAGTAAGTGTATTATAATAAGTAGGTTTATTCTTTTATGTAAATAGTATAAATAAATGTTTTACATGTAATATAAAGGTCTTATGAGAACTTTATACTACATGCTATGTTTATTATAACTTATTAATTCTGTAAATACTAATAATAATTATTCCTAATTGTAAGGAGTAGCCCACAAAGTGTTAATCAAAAGTTTTACTGCTATCAAATATATATAGATAAGGTTGGTCGCTTGCCCTGTAACACCCCTCCACCAATGAGCTGAGCCCGCTTGGTGGGGTATGGCTCATAATTATCACCTTATACTTGAGGTGAGGCCCTATGAATATACTCAGAGATAATTTGATAGGAATAGTGGACTACGCTGTGGGTTAGCGCTTCTGACAAGGGGCTAATATTTGTGTGATGAGCACGAACATGTACCTAACTCATGGGTATTACATCGTATTCGTAACACAATAAAGGAAACTCCTTACTTCGAAACCAAGACAATCAGTGTGTTGTCTGGCGCACTGTACTGTAAAGTAAAAGTAAATGCATGTTCGTGAATAATGTTTTTTGACTATTACTGTTTTGTTTCCCATAGGTAAAGGCTAACTAATGTCGATCAGCTGCGTCCGACTAAAATAATATCCGAATAAATTATCCTTACAAAAAAAGGAAGAAGTCACAACGTTACTTATTATTCATGGACCACACAAACAAGCTAATTACACCACATCTGCAAAATTACCTTGAAAAGTCCTATTCCACATGTTCTTTATAACAGCCGCTCCGTCTAAAGGGCCCGAAGTGTTGTTCGCCTGCTGCAGAGTGTCGTTCAAGGCAAGCGCGTATAGAAGTACCGCGTCGTAGAAGGCTGCCACGAACGTCGAGACCACTTCTCCTTTGCCAAAAGTGTAGTTGTATTTATACGCTGCCAGCTCTTTGACCTAGAGGAGAATAGATTGGGTGTTAGCGAATTATGTAGTTAAGATTGCAATAAACGCTTTTCTTTCTTTCTTTTACATTGTAAGTAGTCTAGATGTTTTAAGGAAAAACGTATATTTGAAGCGTGTTTATTATGAGTCTACCCACTGAAGGGCAAAAGCCTTTTCTACACCGCTTTGAACTTTAGAACGGGTGGACCAATGTTCATGATTTGCTTTTGTGGATTCATCTTTCCCTTTAATAGGACATAAGAGGAAACGAACCTCGCCGGGACTGCTAATTGTATATTTAATTAAACGTTTTGTTATGTCAACTTGTAGGGCCAACTCACCAGCAAGTCACCAGGTGTCTCACCAGTGACAGCTGGTTGCATTGTGATGGGATGTAAAAATACCTACTCAATTGTCAAAATTTAATTTTTTTGCCTACGAGTATACTATGTCCTGGTGCATACCTTATCAGAAAATTCCAAGTATTCTTTCTTCTCTGGCGCTGGACTGGTGACAGTGAGAACAGCACTATATGACCGTCTCGCTCGCTCATTTCGCTCGTCGGTGTCATTCGCCACCTTCCAGGGTTCTTTTGATGACGCCGATGCAAGGCTGCAAAGAAAAAGTATCATGTAAATGTACCCTTATACCACTGTCGTCTACCAATAAGCTGGGCAGACTACCTTTTAAAGATCGCAGAATTTCACTGGATGGCAGATCGCTTGCAACCGGTCACTGTGGAAAACTTTGGGAATGGCCTTTTATTAGCAGTGGACTATTATTTTGGCTGATTATGATGATGACGATATCATTTATTTATTTATTTATTTATTTAAATACTTTATTGCACAAATTTAGTGTACAAAGGTGGACTTAATGCTAAAAGCATTCTCTGCCAGTCAAACCTTTACGTCATGCAGAAAGATAGCAACGGGTGCAGTGAAAAAAAAAACACAAATTAAAATAGGAAAATAGTAACAAGAATCTAATAAATATATTATTGAATTAAATAAACTAAATAAATAACTATATCGATAAATAAATAAACTACAAAATATTTATAAGTATAAACATAAACACAAATAAAGCATAAATACATACATATAATAATAATATTATGCAATTATTCACTCTTTCAGAAATGTACGAACTTTATTCTTGAAAGACAACTTTGCATCGGTTCTCTTTATATCCACGGGGAGAGAATTCCACAGTCGTGTTGCCGTCACTGTGAAAGACTTGGAAACGTACGAGGAACGGTGGGCCAGCGTGCCTAGCCGGAGATTGTCAGATGAACGGAGAGACCGATCATGGGTTTGACACAGATATGGAAACATATCTTGAAAATAAGAAGGAGAATAGGGGTTATAAAGAATAGCGTGTAGAATGCAAAGAACTCGAGAGTCTCTACGTTGACGGATGGTAAGCCAATTCAGTTGTGCTCTGTAACTGGAGACATGATCGTATTTACGGAGGCCGAAAATGAGTCTGATACAACTGTTGAGAAGACGTTCGAGTTTATCGATGAAGGCTTCAGTGAGATTAGTACAGCACGAATCAGCATAATCAATGATAGGTATTACAAGAGTTTGCATAAGCAGAAGTTTTGTCTTAAATGGGAGAAAGAATTTTAAGCGGTAGAGACTTCTCAAACAAGTAACAACCTTACGGCTGACCTCTGCCATGTGATCAGTCCATCCCAGCGTAGTGTCAATGATTAGACCCAAATTCTTGACACTAGAACAGAAAGGAATTGTCGTGCCTTCATATGTTATCGGGTCAAGATCAACGGAACTAAGCCTAGAGATCAGTCCTGGACTGCCTACGATGATAGCCTGACACTTGGTAGGGTTAACTGAGATTCCAAAATTATGCGACCAAGATGAAATATATTCTAAGGTGTCGTTCATTAACTGTATTGCAGTGGATATGTCAGCATCACTTTATGCTTAAAGTCTAGTGTTAAACACAGTCCTTCCCCTCAGTTGATGACGACCTCCGTGGTCGAGTGGCTAGCAGGCTGGTTTCAAGCGTCACCATCTCGTGAGGTTCCGCGTTCGATTCCCGGTCGGGTCACTGTAGAAAACGATCTTTTCTATATTGTCTCGGGTCTGGGTTTTGTGGTACCACCGTTGTTTCCGATTTCCATAACACAAGTGCTTTAGCTACTTAGCTTGGGATCGGAGCAATGTATGTGATGTTGTCAAATATTTATATATATTTATTAATTTATAGTTATGTTCTCATGTAAATTATATTGTACAGACTAAATTGAAAGGAATCTACCCATATGTGAGTATTCAACATTGCCGCATTTTTTCTAAGAAGAAAAGCATGATCACGAAAACTGAAAATGCTTTTCTATTTTCTACGCATTTTCAAGTAGGTTTGGTGTCTGGCAACCACCAACCATGATCATCATTCACGTTGTGTAAAAACAGTATAACTTAAGCTTTTTATAACTCCCTAAGAACCATGAAGATTAAATAAGATAATCAAAGATGTAAATTTATATTCTTACACTATTTAAGATTAATATTGAGCCCTTTTCATAAGTTATACTTAAGATTGATTTAATGTCGTCCTGTTTATGTATACTGGGTACCTTTCTTATAATGCTGAAACTTAACCGCCCTTTGAACACGTGGAATTTTATGTTTGGAATAGCAGAATGCATATTGAATGTTTGAACATAATTTCCCGCCAATGTTTTGTTTTATTATGCAATCGAAATCCAATCATTGTTAATAAATGTCAGCTGGACATAATGCTTTAATAAGTTTACACTAGGACGGTGTAAATTAGATAATTGCATTGCGTTGCATGTGTTCATTAATTAACAGTGTTCTGAATGCCCATTAATAATATTTTATTACTTAATTTGTTTACGGGTAGAATTATAAAACCATCTTTATTGGCTTAATAGAGAAAAAGATGATGAACTCGTGATATAACTTAAAAATTACATAATAAACAATGCAATAAAATTGGCACAGGACAATCCACAATCCATTTATATCTAATGTCAAACACAATATAAAAAAACATGTTTTTGAAAATCTGTTGTTTTGAAAACCTGTTTTTTCCTCCAAAGCAGGTTTTCACATTAGAGCATTAAAAAAATTACAGTGTCCCATTCGGACTCTAAGAGCCACAATTGGGCGAGTAAGGTATTTATCCTATCACTGCCCGGTTATGAGTAACAATAATATTTCCTAATGAGTTAGCAATCTCGGAGCCATCGCAGCGACAACTGCCTCTACTCTGATATATGAAACATTGTATTGTTGTTCCTTACAAAAAGCCTAGTGCCTTAGCTACTTCGTGCTCTTTCGTTTGGCGATCAGTGACAAAAATGGATCCCTGGATCCTAACGATTGTCATGAACGGCGAAGGGTGCCTATAAACAATATTCAACTTTACATTTGATTTCATCGCATGTTTTTCCCTCCAAAAATAAAATAAGAATTCAGGTTCAATTTGCTCTTGATCAATTTTCTTAAGAAACAACATGAAAGATAAAAACATAACTTTAAAAAAACGTGAATCAAATCAAGCACTATGACATAATGTCAAATTTAATATCTAACGCTACCCATCATCAAAAACAGGTACTTATTGATCGACCTAGTAAGTATAGTTTTAGTGTTCCTTAGCCGAATGGTAAAAATCGGTCATGTTGGTTCCGTCAAGTTTGTCTGTTTGCCTGCCGTATGTCCGTCTGTCTGTCCGTCCGTCCGCCCATTCGTCCGGCCGTCTTTATGTCACGGGGGGCTCCCAAACATAGAACTAAAATATAATAAAACACTTAAACATAAACGTGTAGGGTGTAATTTTTTCTAAGGATAAAGATTTGAAAGATCGCTTCCAAAATGGTACAATTGGCATTCCTCTGTCCAGGGAGGGACCCCTCGAACTTTTAAACTAAGCAAATGAATATTTTGAAAATAAAAACGTAACGAAGATCTTAACAAGTACTATCAACTTAAAAATGGTTAGCAAGAGATCGAACCGATCAAAATACAAATATAACTTTGTCTTTTATACAAACACTATTAAAAACACAGTAATTTATGTACTCTACAAAAAAATGTTTTTTTGGCAAGTGGAAGTACGTACACGTCTAATTCAGTTAAAATTTGTACGGAACCCTCAGTGCGCGACTTGGCAGGTTTTTCGAAATCATTGATGATTGCTTAATAATTATATGTAATTTAAACAGAAAATAATGGTGTGTATCCTGGGTTACTAGTTTTGGTAAATAAAATTACAAATTGAAATACCAACCCTAACGATAAATTGTCTAAAATTGCCTCATAAACAAACTTATCAGAAGGTATAACCACATTTCACAGTGTAGCCACGGCGAAATATATTTAGCAGCCAGTTTGTTCTACTCTAAGTTTTAGACAAATTGGCCCCAAACTCCAGAGCGGAAACAATGACGGCCGTTTTAATTTATTGAGTACAGTCGGCAGCAGAAAATTTTAAATATAATAAACGTAATTTCAAAACGGCTTAACCATTGAAATCCAATATTAAGCCCTACTTTGAACCACTCGCATGAATATGGCGTGTGATTTTCTTCGATTAATTTTCGATTTTGAATGGAAATCATTTAAATTCAGTGATTCTAAATAGGTTACTCAATTTAGAAACTCGTATTTACGATGACCTTATTGATTTCCGATCGAAAATTTACGAGTGGGATTCAAAAATTGAGCTCCAGAACTCGAAACCATACTCCACAATTGCCATATATTATACAGCTATATGGTGCTTGTAGCGCAGGGGTAGCAGCGCTTTGGTAGTGATACCGAAGTGAAGCAACCTACGGCGCGGTAGTATTAGGATGGGTGACCATTCCGACCATATAAGTGACGTACATCACGAGCATCTCCGTGCTTCGGAAGGCACGTCAAGCCGTTGGTCCAGGCTAATATCGGTTGATATTTGTCATTAAGCCTAGTCAGAGGCCTTATGGGCGGCTTGATAACATCTGACAGCAGGGTTAGTCGCTTGCCTTGCAAACACCCCTCCACCAACCCGCACTGAGCCCACGTGGTGGAGTATGGCTCAAACTACTTCATAGTTGAGGTGAGGCCTTTGCCCAGCAGCGGGATGTTACAGGCTAACTTAACTATACAGCTATATGCCTATAAATGAGTTAGACAGTAAACTGTATTAATACTACATCAGCTTTTAACTTAATAAATTGTTTTCATAACAAAATTTCAATAACTGAAGAACCGTCTTAATCCAGATGTTTACGTGAAAGACACACAGAAACAAAATACTTAAATTAAAAAACGAATAAAATCTCTTCCTTTTTACAATACCTCAGTTTCTGACTATTGCATATCGTCATCTTTAACAAGAATTCATGATGAGTTTATTAAAATATTTTATCCTTCTGACTGTACACATTATTCAGCTTCCGGCCATCATAGATTTCAGTGATCCATAGCAAAATGTTAGCTAAGACCCCTTACACACTGCGACTTTTAACATCGATGCAGTCGCGTGTTGGCATCAACACAGAAGCGCGACCGCATCGATGCTAAAAGAAGCGCAGTGTGTAAAGGTAGTTGGCGACTGCATCGATGCTGCATCGTAACTGCATCGATGCTAAAAGTCGCAGTGTACAGACGGTCTAAGTAGCACTCAAATGAGTAGCAGATGGGTCTAATGGTATACATCTATTTAAATCAAAATTATGTTAATAACTAGCGACCCTTCCCAGGGTATAGAAGATTATTTTTAACAAAAGCCGTACCTATGAATATGAATACCAAATCTACAAATTACACACATAATTTCAAGAGATTGCTTCCAATATGATCTTTTATGCACCAGACGTTTTAATCCAATCAGTGATAAATCAAAATTTATTTTGAAAGGTAAGTCTCACAAAAAATATGTTATGATAAGGTGATCTTATGTCAAAACTGGCAGGGAATGCTTTTTGCATTGAGTTTCTTTGCTCAACATTATTCGTGAACTATAGAAATAAAACGAAATTATAGAAATATATTTTTGACTATATCGAAATTTTAACCACTATTGAAACAAAATATTGATTACGAAACCGGAAGTAACTAAGTATAACAAACATCGAAACGACCCCAAATTCATTATGCTTAACCAAAATTAATATTCCGTTCTCGCCAGTCGACACGCAGCTACGTCCCATTTAAGTTAAAATGCGTTTCTCATTAAATACAGATAATGTGGCTACAAAGCTAAGTACCGAAGGTGTATTACCTATCATAAAATGATCGTGATAGCAATAAAAACCGGCTGCGAGTCGGACTCGCCCACTGAGGGTTCCGTGTCAACTTTAGCTGAATTAGGGATCTACTTACTTCCATTAAGGCAAAATACCACAATATTTTGTTGACAGCAAACATAACTTTGTTTTTCATAGTGTTTGTATACAGAACAAAGTTTTGTTTGCGGTTGTTGTAAATGTGCTTTATCTCAAAAACTAGTATTTCGATCTCGTTCAAACCAATTTTCGTTCAAAGTTTTTATAAAAATGAAAAAAAAGCAAGGGTTTAGACAGGGGTGCCCACTTTCACCACTAATTTTTAATATTATTATTGAATGTGCCATCAGAAAACTAGTAGAGACGGGAATCGGAGGGGTTAGTATGAACGGGAGGAAAATTCAGTTTATTCGTTTCGCAGATGATATCGCAGTGGTGGCCGAATCATCCAAAGAGCTGGAGCATTTGGTACAGGATATGGATGACATCTTTAGCGAGTTTGGGTTGAAGATTAATAGTGCTAAAACTAAAACTCTGATTGTAACAAAAACAATATCCAAACACGAACCGATAAAGTTGAATAATATCAATATAGAGCAGGTTAAATGTTTTAAATATCTTGGCAGCATAATAACGGATGACTCCAGGTGTACAATGGACATTAAAACAAGGATAGCCATAGCAAAGAAAGCTTTTAATGCCAAAAAATATATATTCAAAGCCAGAATATCGAGGCGAATTCGCAAAAAACTTATAAAATTGTACATCTGGAGCATCGCTTTGTACGGCAGTGAAACGTGGACAATGACGTGATAGAGAGAGAATAGAGGCGTTTGAGATGTGGTGTTGGCGAAGGATGGAGCGGATTAGGTGGACAGAAAAGAAGACGAACGAGGAAGTGCTAGGAATTGTGGGTGAAAAGAGACATATATTGAAAACAATTGAAAACCGGAGAGGAAAGATTATAGGGCACTTGGTACGACATGACGACTTAATAAGGATCATCATAGAAGGAAAAGTTGAAGGGCGGAGAAAAAGAGGAAGACCTAGAAGGGCATACATAACGCAAATTAAGGAAAAGTTAGGAGTCAAGTCGTACCAAGTAGTTAAGGAAATGGCTCCTATGGCACCGATAAGAGCATAGCTCTTAAATAAGAAGAAGAATAATATTATAATAACAATAAAATGTTTTACCGTAATTTTTTGACCTAATTTTGATTTTTGACGTGATTGCAAACTTTTTTTGATGCGCGTATTATAAAAAATGGTATGACACTTACTTTGAAAACAGTTCGATGTTGAAGAACACATATTCCCCAGAAGACACCATGTTCAGGTCATCAGCTGCCAGCATTATCTCCCTGACTGTACTCGGGTTAGCGCACACGACCACAACTGTAACAAAATATAAGTATTAAATACTAACTAAATATACCACGTCACATTTTTCTTACATGAAGACAAATCCCTTTGGCTTCCCACCGTTTACTTTTGTACAAAATTTGACATTTATATTTCAAAGCGGTGCAGATTTTGTTTGTAGCTTTTACAATTAGTGTCGATTTTCCTAACGTCAGATAAGACTTATCCGACTGAATACTGACAAATAGGAGACGTTTTTGAATTAGGAATTATGCATTGTATTCGACGAATATCCCTTATCTGACCGTGGTGAAAACGACTCCAAATGGTTGAATTATAAAAATGCCCTCATTATTGGCCGGGAATTCGTAATAAAAACGAAGTACCTATACAATGTGTATTTTCGATACTTGATCAAACGAAATGTGCGGAATAAAAGTTCTTTTTTGTAAGCCATATTTTTTTTTATTTAAATTTTATCTTTCCGTTTTTCGTCGTTTATTTTTGAAACGGTTGTTTTTATAAATGTAGTCTCCTTTAAAAGCTTAACAGTTTATCTAGCTTATAAGATAAAAATATACAACCATCTGTATGTGACCGCGTGTGGGGTGCTTGAATAATAAACACGGAGTATAAATCTTCAGGTTCTTCTCCAATAGGTTTATTCCAATAAAATAGCACAATGATTGGGCACAAAGTGAGAGAAAGTACAAATCGAGGACATATTCTGGCATGCAGCTCACTTTTATTCAAATCAAAACCCTGAATAACAGTAGAAAACAGTGAGGACGACATCCGTCTCCATATCTGAACATTTACTAAAATATTTATTTGTAGGGATAAACAATCTGCTAATTAAATATGTAAATTAATTATTCATTTAGTTATTAATCGCACTAAATTTAGTTAGCCTTTAAGATTATTATTTATTAGTTACAATATTTAAAATAAACCTAACCTCCACTATCCAATCGGAGTCGACTTCCTTTTGGCGCCAAAATGAACATTTGTCATACGGCAAACATAAAAAAAACTGATAAGTGTCCCAATAATCTTTAAATAATAAATTGACAATTAATCAAATGTAATTTTAATAATCAAATAAGGATAATCCAAGTTATTATAGTCGAATTATATTCAACATGGTGGACACTTTCAGCATTTCCATCAAACGTTTGTCTAGATAAATATATATTGAATATACACACATCAAAAGTGTCTAGGGATCAACATATATTTTTGCAATAACTTTTCTCCTGATTGATATTAATCAAAATTTTCTTTAAGGATTCATCAAATAAAGTGTTTTCGTTTGTCTACAGTAACGAAAAACCAAGTCACCTTTGCATAAATAGAGAAATTTGCCATTTTCCTAATAAAGGGAATTTTGACATTTGAACCACTAACATTAAAGTTCGAAAAAAAGACTGAAATAACAGTTTTCTTTAAAATTTTATTGGGTAACTTAAACAATTTGTAATCCATGTTTCTACCGCAAACACTAACAATACAAGAACATCGGTTTGGCATACTCAAAATGAGTTCATCCAAATCACGCTGTGAAATGGCCGCCCATGTTCGTTGCAACCACAAAAAAGGTCTTCTTGCGACTGGATTCCCTCCATATTCGGCAGAGCTCTTCTCTGTAGCATATCCCATGTATGCTCAATTGGGTTCAAGTCTGGCGACTGAGCAGGCCAGGGCAGGACATTGATGTTAGCTGCGGCGAGAGTCTGTCTTACAACTCTTGCGGTGTGCGGTCGTGCATTATCATGCATTAACTGAAATAAGGGACCGATTTGCATTTGTAGAGGAACGATGTCGTCTGATACAATCGTCTCAGCATAAATTTAAGCGTTAAGGTTGCCTCTGATCCGAATCAAATCAGTTCTTCCGCCGATCCAAATACCCGCCCATACCATGATGGTTCCACCACTATAAGGATGGATTTCCTGGCAGGATTTTAATCGCTGTTGGCGTCCAGGGGTTCTCCAGTGTCGTATACGTCTTGTATCCGGTCTCATACCAAAACGAGACTCATCAGAAAAGCACAAGAAACGTCATTGTTCTTCTGCCCAATTTCTGTTTTCAAGAGCCCATTGATATCGAATCCTACGATTGTGCATTGCTATAGGTGGTACCCGTAGCGGTCTTCGGAAATGAAGGTTAACTTTATGCAAGCGGTTTCTGACTGTTTGGTCGCTAATTAAGTTCCCTGAAGAGTGATGAAGCCTCACGGCTAACATTATGGCGGTTATTGTTGGAGCTCTTCGAGCTGTGATTTGAATGTATCGGTCTTGTCTCCGTGTGGTGCAGCGATACCGTCCTCCATGGCGCTCGGCCACGGTACCAGTGCTTCGGTAACGTGTCCAAAGTCGACTGATAACACTCTGACTTGTATTCAGAGCTAAAGCCACAGTACGTTGCCGGGAACCAGCTTCTATCATTCCCACGGCTCTGAGCATTTCTTCCCTGCTTAAATGATGTCGCCGCTCCATAATAACGGTGGTTTTAATCAGTAGTAGGGAAACAGTAGCACTAATAATGTCTTCAATGCGTTGTATGTTTTTATAGGGAAAATATTGACAGCTGATTTTCATCTTTACTCGAATTTGATTGACAGTTCCTGTTTCAAATTATGAAATGCACCAAAAAAGATCCATATAAATTTATAAAATCATAAATTTATTACAAAGCCACATCTCAATCTCAAGAAATCCGCATAAAAATGCTTGATCCCTAGACACTTTTGATGTGTGTATTATGACGAAAATAATGTGTAATTAAGTGAATACTGTTGGTAATGTCGAAGTACTGCGAGCAGTGTCATCTATAAATCTATATGTACGTAAGTTAGTTCATCGCGCTCGCCGGCCACCGGTGCATAGTAGTCGTTTGTATTTTCTAATTAATAAAGTTTACGTGCCTAATTAGTCCGTTTTAATTCACGGCCCAATAGGTTATGGGCCCAGAGAGTGAAATATTTATATTTCACTATTTCGTGAAAAATAAACAGTAATAGTAGTGATTACGAGTGAATTAAAACGTCGACGTAAACAACTCTGCGTTTGCCGGTGCAACGGGACTGTGTTATCGTGTGTCATCTACCATGCGGCGGGAGTGCAACGCGTGCAATTAACCTATTTTGTGTTCTTTACGTAGTGAAAAACTTAGTAAAATTCTGTCAATTTTTGGTGTTATCGTGTTACTGAAGTGCGAAAAGACTTCGTAATGGCTGCGCCTATAAAAATAGATCAACTTACTGGTGATAATTACGATACATGGAAGATTCATATGCGAGCTATTTTGAAGAAAAATGACTTGTGGGATTATGTATCCGGTACGTTGCCGAAACCACAACAAACAGACCCGAAGTATGCTGAATGGGTTAAAATGGATGGAAAGGCTGAATCCGACATATTGGTGGCCGTCAGTCCAAGTGAATTAATTGCACTAGATGGGTTAGATAGTTCCAAGGCTATATGGGACAAGTTGCAGTCAATGTACCAGTCGAGCGGGCCAGCTAGGAAAGCGTCATTGC
The DNA here is from genome assembly GCA_963924145.1 of Pyrausta purpuralis. Taxonomy (NCBI): domain Eukaryota; kingdom Metazoa; phylum Arthropoda; class Insecta; order Lepidoptera; family Crambidae; genus Pyrausta; species Pyrausta purpuralis. Next base: position 18,465,368 of record OZ001662.1, read on the forward strand.
TGAAAAAGCTTGTTTTGACTCGTATGCAAGAGGATGACGACCTGCGCAAGCATATTGCTGACTTCTTCGACGCTGTGAAAAAGCTAAAAGAAATCGGATTAGTCGTGATTGATGAACTGCTGGCAATTTTATTGCTGTATAGTTTGCCGGATTCTTTTGCTATGTTCCGTACGGCAATGGAATCGCGAGACGATTTACCATCGACAGAAGTGTTGAAAGTTAAAATCATTGAGGATTTTGAAGGCAGAAAATCTAAGGTTGTTGACCAGGGAGCTATGTTTGTCAGACGCAACAATATAAAGAAGAACTCGAATAACAGTGACAATCATGGCACTGCTCGTAAAAATAACAAAACTGTTTGTTTTCGTTGTGGCCGGATGGGGCATTTTGCACGGGTGTGCAAAATGAAAAACATTAATAAGCCAAAGCAGAGTGCTCAGAAATTAGAAAATAGTGACGAGCCGAAGACAACAATGTTAATGAGCACCACTGAAGAAGTGATGTTAGGTCAACAGAGAAGCTCTATCTGGTGTATTGACAGCGGATGAACAGGGCACATGTGTAATGAGCGAGAAATGATTAAAGACTTTAATCGACTTGACTCTGAATTAAACTTGGCGAATAATGAAAGTACACAAATTACTGGAACCGGAAAAGTGAGCATCAAAGTGAATACGGGCAGCGAAGAGCGCCGGGTAGACATTGAAAATGTGTATTATGTCTCCGGCTTACGAACGAATTTACTGTCTGTGGCTAAAATGACAGATCGTGGATTTGAAGTTCATTTTATAAAGAACAATGCTATTGTCGTTGATGAGAACAATAAGATTCACATGTATGCTGACCGAGTTGGTAATTTATATCACGTTCGAATATCCCGGCACAGTGCGAATAATGCTGAAGTGGACAAAAAGTCTATTGACATCTGGCATGAGCGACTTGGCCATTTGAATGAACGCGACTTGAAGGTCATGGCGAAAATCAACTCGTTCACAGATTGACAATTAAAGATTGTGAAAAACTCTCGGAGTGTGACATCTGTGCCAGTGAAAAACTGACATGCAAGCCTTTTCTTAAGGGTAGTGGTGACCGTACGAATAAATTGTTGGAAATCGTACACACAGATGTGTGTGGCCCAATGACATCGCAGTCAGTTGGTGGGAAAAGATACTTCGTAACTTTCATCGATGATAAGTCCCGATGGTGTGAAGTTTACTTTATTACAAACAAAAGTGACGTGTTGGAAGTATTCAAAAATTATAAAGCCTATGTCGTAAAGTTCACGGGGAAGAAAATAAAAAAATTACAATCTGATAACGGTCGGGAATACGTCAACAAAGAGTTTGATGATTTTCTAAAAGGAGAAGGCATTAGAAGAAGGTTGACGGCACCGTATACGCCATCGCCGAACAAAACGGCATCGCCGAGCGGAAAAATCGAACGCTGATTGAAATGGCACGTTGTATGATGAGGCAAGCTGGTAGTCCAACTTCGTTCTGGGCAGAGGCAGTTCATACTGCGAATTACATAAGGAACAGATGCCCAACTACAGCATTGAATGGTGAGATACCTTTTAGACAATGGAAAGGAAAGAAACCTACAGTGATTTATATGCATGTTTTTGGAGCGAAAGTCTACTACAAAGACAAAGGAACACAAAAAGGAAAATTTGACTCAAATTCTAAAATGGGTATATTCATGGTTTATGATGTACAATCGAAAGCCTACAGAGTACATGACCCAATTACAAGAAAAATAATAGTGACGCGTGATGTTAAATTCATGAATAAGACTGCATTTAGAAATAAATATAAAGAAATACTTGATAAAGAAAAAAGTATTGATAGCAATGAAATATTAGTCGAGCTGAACATGAACCAAGAAGAAAAAGAAGAGAAAGAAGAGAAAGAATTGAAAGAAGACCGGAGAACAATTTTGAAAGCAAGAAAAAGTGGAAACAGATCAGTAATTCGGCGATCTACAGGAAGTCTATATGAACCGGATGAAAAAAGAAACAGAGGATTACAACGAAGAAAGAGAGTAGCTACAGTTTCATGGGAAAAATTAGTAGAACCTTCTAAAAGAGGAAGAGAGACCAAAACTTAGAAAATAGTATTTGCTGGGAATCGATTTTCAACTTTATCTTAACATTTTTAATTTGGTGATTGTTAGGAAAAGGTCGATTTTCATTAGTGTAATCAAATACCGTTGCTATTAGATTTTAAGGTTAGAGTGGAATACATCCAATATATCCACTTGTGGGTATTTTCAAAGATCAATCTTTTGGATCTACCACATTCTATGTATTAAAATACAAAGTAGGTTTAATCGCATGATGTAGGTGATGAGAAGAACTATAAATCATTTTTATACTATCCAAGTTTGCTGTAAAATGCATTTTCAAAACAAGCATATTAAATTGTTGCAGCACAACTAAATTTAAAAACATAGTATCTATACTCGGTTGCTAGCTAATTTGGTTTTAGAATGATTTTGCACAGGTCAAGCGAAACTTCAACGATAAATAACCCATAAATCAGGACCTTTGTCAACTTAATAAGGACATCTATACCCTAACAATATTACGTTCAGGACTCAGGGGTTCTACTGTAATCGTTCAAGACTAAGTTGTCCTTTTGAATATCAAATTATGGGTAAAAATCAGTGGCTTGAGATAAAAATATTTAACATTGATTTACTAACAAACCCCGGGAATACATGATTTTGCTTTTGCATACGTCTCGTAGCTTAATTGTGACCTCTTAACGGACCCACCCCTATATAAAGATTTCTCAGATACCTTAGTATAGAATAGAATAGTATAGAATATATTTATTTGCACTTGAAGAGGGTACATTTTTGGTCTTATAAATAGTTTTGATTCACATCTTCAGCTAACAAATGTTGCATGAAAATATATTAATGCATTATTACAGGTAATTTTGTTTATGTTAATTTTAATCAATTATTAAAGTATATAAATAGTGTCAATAAAAGAAAACCGATGTCATAAATATCAAGCTTAATTGAGTCACAAATAATAATAAAAAATTCTAATAATTACAAGTCACTTTAACAGGGCAACACCAACAGATACACAGCTACTTTATGTTACATGTCTGTAATCTTGTTGTTTGACAGCTAACTAATTGAGTCAATAACAAAATAAAAGTGTTCTGCTCATAGTTAAGTAAGAGGATGCGTTCTGCTGATTCTTTACAAATAGGTGCACAATATTGAGGATTTATGTAACTGGTGGCAGCCAAGCCTTACAAGGTACAACAATTGTTATTACAGCTGTGATTCAAATAATCATCTACCTTATAAAATACATGTTTGATTAACCATTTATACAAATGTCCTTGGAACTTTTTACCAGTTAGTTCTTTGATTGTTTCTGGCAATTTGTTATAGACAGTCATACACATCCAAGATACATTTTTTTTAAAGCAAGCACTTTTTGGGACAACTGTTGACACTAACCTATTTTCATTCCTTGTATTTTGTGGATTAACATCTTGCGCCTGTTTGAAGTGCTTTAGATTTTGTTTAACAAACTTGGCGATTTCATATATGTATAAGCATGGGACTGGTAGGATGTTTAATGATTTATACAGAGGGGCACACGGTTCATCTAGTGGAGCACCACAGAGTGCTCTGATACACTTTTTTTGAGCGATGAATGCCTTTTTTATATCAGTGCCACTGCCCCATATGATGAGACCATATCGTAGGACTGATTCTACATAGGCATAGTATGCTGTGAGGGCTGTATTTTGTGATGCTGCTTTGGTAAGTTTATATAGAGCGAATGCAAACTTATTGACTTTGTTACATATTTTTATAACTTGCTGTTTCCAGTCTAATTTATGGTCAATTTCTACACCTAAGAACTAAGTCACATTTGTAATGTTTCATGAGCAATATTATTGAAATTTATAAAGTTAGTTTTGTCAAAATTTATTATTAGATTGTTGCCTTTAAGCCATTTTTTTATTTTAATAATTGTATTATTGATGTCCATAACATGTTCATTTCATGTAAATTTTTTGTCAGTAGTCACTATGATAGCAATATCATCAGCAAATAAGATGCAACGGTGCTTTGTCAAATTTGATAAATTATTAATGTAAACAAGGAAGAGAATAGGGCCTAACACGCTTCCTTGTGAAACTACAAATCTGTTTTCTTTAAATTTTGACTGATATTTTAGCATCACATTTTTTACATCTGGTTTCACTATTTCTATAGCTTGCATTCTATTGCTGAGATAACTTTTTATCCATTTGAAGGCAAGGCCTCTGATCCCACAATTTTCCAGCTTTTTTAATAGAAGATTATGCGAACAAAAATCAAAAGCCTTGGACATATCTAGGAAAAAAGCTGTTGTAAATTGACCTTCATTTACACTATTCATCACATCGTTTACTAAGTTGATCATTGCTTGGGATGTTGATTTGTTCTTTTGAAACCCGTATTGATCTTTGTGAAGTATGTCATATTTATCAAAGAACAACATTATTTTAGCATGTGAAACTTTTTCAAAAATCTTTAAAAAGATGGAGATTAGTGTGATTGGCCTGTGGTTATCAATGTTTTTTTTATTGTCTTTTTTATATAAGGGCTTGACCAGTGAAAGCTTCAACTTATCAGGAAAGGTTCCCGAAGACATGGAGAGATTGATTAAATATATATGTCAAAATGGGGGCAATTTGTTTGTTATTTGACTTGAGAATTTTTGTACATACTTGATCGTATCCTTCTGAATTTGTATTATTCAGCGAGTTTATTACTTTACTTATATAATGTTCGTCAACAGGGGTAAGATAAATTGAATTAATTATGATGTCCTTTGGTAAGTCATTAATTAAATTGTTATCATTGATATTAGTCAAATTAATAAAATGATCATTGACTACTAATGTAGCCCAAACAAAATTGCAAATGCAATTTTGTTTGGGCTTCTAAAAGATTGGTTATTGTATACGATTTGCAAATATACCAAAATCAAGGGTTATTACCCTTAAAAAATATATTAAAATCATGTTTGTCTAGTAATTTTAAGAGTCAAATGAGGACGTCCACCGACAAGATGGATAAACAAGCTTGTAAAGATCGCAGGAACAAACTGGATTCAGACCGCTTGTGATCGGTCACTGTGCAAAACCATGGAAGAGTCCTATGTTAATCAGTGGAAGTCCTTTGGCTGAAAATGATGATGATGATGATGATGATTTAGATAATTTTCACTTGGCATTCAAATGTCTTCATTCTTAGAGAGGTAGTTTATAGGCAGATTAGCATTTCTAATGTTTAGTTTTGCGGGGGTAAGTGGTTTGGCTCAAAGCATTATAAATACAGCATGGGCCATAGCATAGGAAATACATGTATTACCTAACATAACCTAACTTTTCATTCAATAAGACAAGCCCTTGCTACAAATAATTTGATGAGCAGATAAATGATTCATGATACTATCGAAACCTTAATGAGTGGCACAGATAGCATCAAAATTAATGCGCTTCCTTACAAAGCAAATGATCGTCAAAGGCGCGTAAAATGCATAATCAATTTGCACTCCCAGTGATTTGTTTGGTGGCGTAACCATTGGCCAAGCGTAAATTAAATCACCTTGTTTCGATGGTAATTCTCAAAGACGTAAAACTTTTATTACAACATTATAAGGAAACTTAACTAGTAAGTTCTCATTTCAGAGACTTGTCCGTGCACACTTCCGTCATATATCGGAATCATCTCCATCACATCTATCTACAATGTTCGTCATAATATATAGTACGATTATACCTTATCTTGCCATAAATATTGTCACAAAGAAAAATAAATGTTTAATACATATAATATTTATTACTTTTACAGTGTGTCAGTTTTATACATAAATATAAAACAATTTAAAATATAAAAAGCTTATTCGAAATGGTCTCCATTGGCTGCAATACAGTCCTTTAAACGTTGGGGCCAGTTATCAATTTCCATAGGAAAATTCTTCACTGCCAATCGTATGGATTGTTTTAGGGACTCCAAATTATCATGGCGTTTAGAGCAATCCGTACTCTCTAAAACTGGCCATAAATCATAATCCAGTGGATTAAGATCGGGACTAGACGACGGCCAGTCTTCAGCTTTGATGAAGTCCGAAACGTTCGCTTCTAACCAAGACTGTGTGGACCGAGCTTTATGACCCGGCGACGAGTCTTGTTGGAAATACCATGCTTGGTCATTGAACATAGTGTTGTGAAGGGGATAAACTCCCTTCTCAAGAATGGTATCTTGATACACTTGTGCCGATGTTTTGATACCTTTTTCACAAAAATATGGCTCAGTCACTCCTTCATAGCTAACACCCCACAAAACAATCACTGAAGTCGGGTAATGCCCACGTTGCACTCTGCTGACTAATTAGGAAGCTTCCTTAGACGTTTGAGCATAAATACGGTCATTTTGTTAGTTAAAATGTTGCTCAATTGTAAAGATTTTCTCATCCGTAAACAAAGTTTTTCTGTGACCTCCCTTTGCGTACCGCTTCGGTAGTTTTTTCGATTTTACCACCCTATTCTTTTTTAAATTCTCAGTTAAAAAATGACCAGTACGTCTCTTAAGTCATATTTTAAAATACGTGACATGGTTCTGGGTGCTATCTTCATCTCCCGAGATAAAATCTTTTGCTTTTGGACAGGATTTCTGCGAATTCTTTCCCTTACTGCTTTGACCACCTTTTTCGTACGAAAACTACATGGACGGCCAGATATTTTTCTGTCGCAAACAGAGGAGGTCTCATTGTACCTATTGATAGCCCGGTACACAAACATTTGAGTAATACCAAGCATATGGAGAGTTTTAAAAATTGCATTTGGCTCCATACCAACTTTGTGTAATGCAATCACAGCAATTCGGTTCTCCTTTTCACCCCACTCCATTTTAATATCGCAAAATATTATAAAATGTATTGGCGCCAAAATTAGAAAACGCAATGAGCAATCGTATAAAAATGACAGATTCCAAATTCAAATGTAATTCATATCTTTCTTATTTTTAATTGTAACAGTATTTATGGCCAGACTGTGTATATTGGTATATGTATGTATAAATTTTGTGTATATTGGTATAAATAAATACATCATTAATAATGATGTATTTATTTTTTTGCTTGTGTTATGTATGTGTAATATTATGTTAGTATTAATTGTTTTTTAATTAATAAGAAACCATACAGCTTATGTATGAGTAAGGCCAATTATAAGGTTTCATATAACAACTGTAAGTACTAACGTAGCAAATTTGTATTTACTTGGTCTTCATTTTATTGCATAAAATCTAAGTATGGATTATATATGTAGACAATTTACTTTTTTTATATTATACATTTTGTTCCTTTGTCGCATCGCCCACAATCATTTCTGCTTAGCCCACAGGCATGGCTGGTAGAGAACGCCATATGGCGTTAAGTCCACCATTTGTACAATTTTATAAATAAATTAATTACCTGAGTAAAAGCTAAATGCAGGAATATTTATAAAATGCTTTAAAAAAGTTATTTTTATAGAACTAAAATTTTGTAAGTACGGTCAGCACAAAGTGAAATTACGAAATCTGATAATGTAGTAGAGTAAAGAACTAAGTCAGGTAAGGGATACCTAAGTACGTAAAAAGCAAAAGCTAGACACAAGCATCGATTATTACATAATAGGGATTAAAGAAGATTGAGATAACATTTTCATAATCAGCGGTATTTCTTGGAGCCTTATCACCTCTAATGATATTCGAAGTATCGATCATGCATCGCCGAGGAGTCTTCAGTTAAGCCGTGTAAATATAAAGTCACATTAAAATTCATAGCGTCATCCATATGGGATCAAAAGGGTTGCATAAGATATTGCTTACGTCAGCATAATCAAGGTGTAGAAGATATTTTCACGTTCGTTCTGGCACTCAACACATTACCCACCTAATTAAAGAAATAAAAACTTGAATTTACACGAACGTCAGTTTGAACAAAGAGTCACACCGTCAACGCGCCGTCGACGCATAGTGATGAAATGTGGACGGCATTACATAAACCATTAACATAAACAGTCCGCCCATCTAAATCATCACAAATGCTACAAATTGCTTATTCATATCCAAATCGATGTCTCACGAAATTAATTTGGATTCGTCCTTAGTCGGAGATAATATATTATATCTGATCACGTATGATACGCAGTGCACGTAATTCAATATTTATGTATTACATCATGATGAGTTACTGCATATGTATGACATCAATTTGCAATAATTTACATGCACAGAGGTGTTGAACGCATCTCATAAGCTCATAAATTAAATAAAGCTTAGGTTGTTGTATTAGAAAATATATTTAGCTTCATGTTTAGTCACATAATGATTTTATTTCATTTCATATATTTTTGGGCTTAGACAGAGTCGACGATGGAGCGAGCTCACCTAGAAGAAGCCTGTTCAATATGTTTTTGAAAGTTTTCGGGTTATATTCCCTTGGGAACACTGATGCAGGCAAAGAGTCATTTATTCATTGATACACATATCAAATTACTATCATCTATACTAATATTATAAAGCTGAAGAGTTTGTTTGTTTGTTTGTTTGTTTGAACGCGCTAATCTCAAAAACTACTGGCCCGATTTGAAAAAATATTTTTACGTTGGATAGTTCATTTATCGAGGAAGGCTTTAGGCTATATAACATAAAGATACGACTCATAAGACCACAGCAGAAATGAAAAATGTTGCGAAAACGGGAGAAAGATATTCCTTTTGAGAGCTTCCGCTGCATACGCTGCGGAAACCGCTTAAGTTACACAAAAATCATGTATGACAGGATTGTTTAGCATTAAGAGTTCTATAATAAAGTCCGCGACAGCATATGTCTATCTTTTATGGTTGACTTACTACAACCATTTTTATGTTAATAAATTTGTAAAAAAATAATGCATTATTTTTAGAGGTTTATTATACACACAGGTATTTATTCTTATCAAAATAAATACATTCATCATCACGAGCATTTCATTTAGAACCAAGTTGCCCTTTATATCATTTGATTTCAATAAATATCTTAGGAGCCATCACAGTTTTAACATAACTCCGCACCAAAATAATGTTCGCAGCTTAAGTACAACGTGCGCTTGCGCTAATCTATACTAATATTATAAAGCTGAAGAGTTTGTTTGTTTGTTTGTTTGTTTGTTTGTTTGTTTGTTTGTTTGAACGCGCTAATCTCAAAAACTACTGGCCCGATTTGAATTTTTTTTTTTACGTTGGATAGTCCATTTATCGAGGAAGGCTTTAGGCTATATAACATTAAGATACGACTCATAAGACCACAGCAGAAATGAAAAATGTTGCGAAAACGGGAGAAAGATATTCCTTTTGAGAGCTTCCGCTGCGTACGCTGCGGAAACCGCTTAAGTTACACAAAAATCATGTATGACAGGATTGTTCAGCTTTAAAAGTTCTATAATAAAGTCCGCGACAGCATATGTCTATCTTTTATGGTTGACTTACTACAACCTTTTTTATATTAATAAATTTGTAAAAAAATAATGCATCATTTTTAGAGGTGTATTATACACACAGGTATTTATTCTTATCAAAATAAATACATTCATCATCACGAGCATTTCATTTAGAACCAAGTTGCCCTTTACATCATTTGATTTCAATAAATATCTTAGGAGCTATCACAGTTTTAACATAACTCCGCACCAAAATAATGTTCGCAGCTTAAGTACAACATGCGCTTGCGCTAATCTATACTAATATTATAAAGCTGAAGAGTTTGTTTGTTTGAACGCGCTTATCTCAGGAACTGCTGGACCGATTTGAAAAAATATTTCTGTGTTGGATAGCTTATTTATCGAGAAAGGCTTTAGAATATAAAACATGACGCTGCGACGGGAGAGGAGGGAGCAAACTCAAAACGCGCGGACGAAGTCGCGGGGGACCGCTAGTATATTATAAAGCTGAAGAGTTTGTTTGTTTGAACGCGCTTATCTCAGGAACTGCTGAACCGATTTGAAAAAATATTTCTGTGTTGGATAGCTTATTTATCGAGAAAGGCTTTAGGATATAAAACATGACGCTGCGACGGGAGGGGAGGGAGCAAACTCAAAACGCGCGGACGAAGTCGCGGGAGACCGCTAGTAAAATATATAACATTTCGAATCATCTGTTACAGTGTCGCAGGACAATAATGATTCTAAAATATGTGTACACAAATTAATAATTTCACTTAAAGTAGAGTATGCGATGCCAAATGGAAAATAAAACAACTTTGATTAAATATAAATATAAATTATTTTTTTTTACAATATTCTGATTTAAAAAAATAAAAAACAAGAAAAAATTAAAAGTAAGACATGCAACATTAAAAAATAAACTTAAAATCTACCTATTCAAAAACGAAACCATTTCCTTGCGGCAAAGAGGCTATGATGCTGGCTGCGTTGCCGCGTTGGATAGCTTTGCTAATCCTTTGAGCTGGGAACGAGCCAGCTTTATTATTGGCTTTTAATATTTAAAATTGACGCAATTTTCCTAAACAGCAGTTTTAGAAGAGGGGTCCCCACGGCCCAAATGTTTCAACGCGAAACGCCGCAAACACATAATCATTTGCAAGTGAGACGTACTTGCGACGCTTGGCGTTTTTAGACAACTCCGCTGCTGCTCCAGTTTTAAGGGCTTTAATTTTCACTTTATCGATTATAAAAGGTTACCTATATCCTAGAGCCTGAGAAGCCTTCAAATTGCTTACATACAGTAAGTAAAGATAATTAAGTTAAGATAATGTTAGACTTTCCACGAAACTTCCCTTTTGCTTTTAACTGTAACCACCCAAATTTTCTCGAGATATTCTAGAAACTAACCTCAATGATCTTCATTATATAGTATAAAAATGAAACCATATTTCCCTTGGTCATGACATCACTCGTTAAGTTGTGTATGTTATGCCAAGAGAAGGTTCTTATGAAAGAAAAAAATACAAAAATTGAATGGTTGGACCGATTTATTTGATTTTCACTTTATTGATTTCGTCAAATTTATGGGACAGGCGTTACGGAGCTGGGGGCGATATGAAGCTTTCTAGTATACAATTAAGAGTTATCTATCCCCGAGTACTCTTTTGCCTTCAAAACTTCCTAAAGCTTCCATAAAAGTTTGTTAGGTTTAGGTTGTTTTAATAGAGCCCTTCATAAAAGGCCTTTTAGATTAAGAAAGACTACAATACCCCTTTTAAAGACTTACAAAGCTCTTGAACGCTCGTAGGTAACAACTAAAGGATGTGATTACATTTATCACGTCCGATTCAATATGGGATAAGTTAGCAAGAATGTAAAAAAAAACTCCGACAGACTGATTATGTACCATGATAGCAATGTAGGGAAGGGTAAGCAATTTAAGTAAAATAGCCGAGGTCCAACCGTTACGTGTAGGAGATTTTTTATTGACTGTCAATAAAATTGCTTGTTAGGGTGCGTTTGTACTGATAGGGATTAGGGGCCTATTTTCGAATTATTTGCCTCAATATATAATCATTATTATTGATTCTTGTCCGATATTCGAATGAAAAAACTCCACACGGAAGTGATACAAAAATCGACAGGTCAGTTTTGTAAGAACTAATTTACATATTTTGCGTGATTTTTTTATTAATAGTTTCGTTTCGAAAATTTTACTTTAACCAATTAAAATTACTTGCACACGTGATTGTAAAATATAACCTAGGTGGAGATGAAACGCACTTGTCTCAATTTTCCTGTATACTCTACACAACACATTGATGGAAACAGTGTGATTGGCCAATTAAAACTCAGATTTTGCCTCAGCGAAAAAATATTCAAAGTGTTTCACTTCGAAGTTTAACAGGTATCACGACACAACAATCCCTATGCGACCGCGAGATCGAGTTATGTAAAAGTCCGTTCATTTTAAAGGAGGCGACTCACTCGGCTTGAATGAGTAAACGATTAAATCTTAATTAGCAGGGTGAATGGTAGTGGAGTTCGTGCCGCAGAATGTAGATTTAATTAGGGAAGGCATTTACATGGCTGGCATGGCATGCAGCATGGCTTAATGTTTAACATGCGCTCAATACTCATACTTAAAGGCCAATGGCTCCTTTTACTTCATTAAAATACTTAAAGTATTAAATATTTGAATCTGAACAATCTTTGATATTCATCATTATCAGCCAATAATAGCCAAATCTATAATATTATTATCCCAATATTATGTTAGGTCCGTTGTTCTTTGCAACTCAAATAATGTTGACAAACTCCTTATAACTTTTAAAATAATATCAAGAAATAAAATTAATTAACTAATTGATTTAAAGAGTTCTGTGTTCAACGACAAAGTATATATTTAGGTTGTGAGTTTTGTGTTTATCTTATTTTAAAATGAATCATTTCGTTAAAAAGTAATGTCAAGATTGTTTAAAATATTCTACAAACAAAGAAAAACTAACTTTACCATATATCATGATGTTCGGTTGTGTTGTGACAAAAAAATTGTGTTCTCTATACGCAGTCGGCTATTTTAGTACTGAGTAATATTACTGAAATCGCGTTTAGAAAACGGTGACGTCATTGTTATAGGGTAAATTTATGACAAACTCATTCTATCAATAAACAAATGAAGAGTAAAAGCAAGTAAAAGACGCTCAAAAGTTTATTACTGACACTAAAACATCAGGTTATGATGATCCTGCTTTGTTTGGCATAAATCTAACTTTAAATCGCAATTCAATCAAACTGATAATCTTATATATTATCCTGTCTACGATAAGTTGTGGACTGATGGCCGTTGGGACAGAAAAGTTTTATATTGGAGACCCTTCGACCAAAGACGCAACGTTGGACGTCCACCGACATAATGGACAGACGACCTTGTGAAGATCGCAGGATCTAACTGGATACCTACCGCTTGTGATCGGTTGCTGTAGAAAACCGTGGGGGAGGCCTATGTTTAGCAGTGGTCGTCCTTTGGCTGATAATGACGATGATGATGACAAGTTGTGGATAGTTATAGTTTAGTAGACAACGTAATAAATTCCTAACGTTGATAGATTTATGAATAACGTATTTTAATTGTAGCCGTTTTTCAGCAATGTAATCTTTTTAAATGGTTTTTTGTTTCATAAAATTACTCAAAACAAAAAGAGACCATCATAAGTGGATAGACATGGTTATACATTCAGAAAATATAAAATTTCACACGAGATTTGAAATGTGTTACACAAGAGGGAGAAATGTGGGAGATATTGGAAAACGGTCCGTTTCACGGCGCCATTGAATTTTATAGGCTTCACAATTGTGCCTGGGCTGTACCTTACTTAAACAAAACGTACGTTTTATGTAATTTGATGGTTTATGGCCGTATGACGACTGGTTAGAACATTGTTAGTTGTTTTTATTGGCTCGGTGGTCCAGTGGTAAGTTTTCTAGTATTCAACCACGGAATATGTAATCAAGAGATCTGGATCAAACCGTTTTTAGGGTTCCGTAGCCAAATGGCAAAAAACGGAACTTTTAGTGTCTAAATACACTATGCCGAAGTTACGCGACCAAAGTTATGCGGCTGATTTTACGTTCCGACGTAGATGACACACCATCAGCGCCGAATTCACTATAAATGAGTGCTCTTCGTGTTTAACTAAACACACTATGCCGAAGCTACGCGACCGAAGTTAACCGGCTGATTTTACGACCCGACGTTTCGGCTTAATGTGTCGTCTGTAATTCAAATAGCATTGGAGGCGTAATCATGTCGAACTTCGGTCGCGCAACTTCGGCATTGTGTGGTTAAACACTTATAGTTTTATCAAGTCTGTGTGTCTGTACGTCCGTATGTAACAGCCACTTTATTCTGTAACTATAAGCATCACACTGTTATTAAGTATAAAGATGTATCTTATTACCCGCTTTACGATTCTCATACAAAAAATAAAAAAATATGATATTTAAGGGTGGCTCCCATACATGAAACTAAAACTGGAAAAAAAAGTCAAACCAATGCGTGTGGGGTGTCTATGGATAGGTCTTTAAAAATGACATCAATCGTTTTATTTTTAAGTCTAACGTTTAAGAGATAGCCGCTTCCAAAGTGGTAAAATACTATCCTCTACAATCCTCAGTCTCCTCTCTCCAATCTCGATTCAAACTACTGCCCCCTACCACACGCTCTTCCTTGCATCACCGCCACACTCGAAATTCCAAGGAGCAATACCAACTTTATATTTGACTGGTTCTCTGTCTACGCTGCTAGACTCTGGAACAAACTGCCGCTAGAAGTGCAAGAAAGTGCCAATATACATATATTTAAGAAAAGAGTAAAAGAACATCTGCTTTCTCAAATACCCTCTTGTTCGTAGAGTATTTTATCCATATATTTATTTTATTATGATAAATTATCTCAATATATATATATATATATATGTTTATTGTATTTAGTTAATTAATATTATTTAAAAAAATATATAAAAACATTATAACTTTTAATTTTCCGTAATTTAATTTAGCACCGCCGATAACCGCAACTATTACAATTCCAACACCTTTGGGTTGGCTGAAAGAGATCTCTTTTAGGGATAAGCCCGCCTTTGTTCACATTGTGACTTAATGTATTTTCTATACAACTTTTAAGTGCAATAAAGTATATATATAAAATGGGCGCCCCCCCCCCCCTCTAACTTCTAAATTAAGTGAGTGTGAATTTGGAAAAAAAATGTATAATGTAGATCTTAACAAATACTTTCTTTTAAAAATCTTCTTCTTAAATTCTTTTCTTAAATTTGGTTCGGACGGAATCGAACTAATAGTTTTTGAGATATAGCACATTTTCAACAACCGCAAACGTAACTTTATTCATACAAACACTATGAAAAACAAAGTTATATTTGCTGTCAAAAAAATATTTTGTTTTTTTAACTAAATGGAAGTAAGTGAATCCCCTAATTCAGTTAAAATTGGCACGGAACCCTCAGTGCGCGAGTCCGACTAGCACTTGGCCTTTTTTTGGTGTACTTATTGTACTTATTACCTCCCGCATATCAAAAATAGCCGTTGATCATGTCATGATACTCGCTTTGGTAAGCAAATGGAGTGGAAATATTTTTCATAAACTATTCTCTCTGCTAAAAAAATAATAATATAACCCCTTGGTTATCTTTAAAAAGCAGTAATCCTTACGTATGATGAAAGCATTAAGTGGAATCGCTTTTCCTCGCGGTTTTTTCCACGTAAATGTTGGATCTCTAAAAATAACACCATGAAATAATAGCATTTGTGTCATTCTGATTTCTATATTCTTGTAAAATATCATCAACATCTATCGATTGGAAATTCTTGAAGGAATAACTAATAAACATCCATCCTCACTAAACTTCGCATTTATATGTGCTAGAATTCCTAAGTTCTCACATTTCACTTGCACTGAACAAGTGTTGGCGATATTACTTTGATATTTGAAATGTTCTTAAATAAGTTTATTGAAATTAAGAACTGCCGGTATAGTTTCGAATTGAACGGCAGACTAACTGCTTTGCTTGTCTCTACTACCAGTCAACGTCATTTGGCATAACTGCAGTCAGTCAGTTTATGTATGTACGTTGCTGGTCCATGGTAACTGATGATCTATCCGGCTCGAAGATGTACAGGCGGGAAGATATTCCTTTGCGTAAGATACTAAGTCCCTAGAGCCCTAGCCCAGCCTAAAAATAGATACGTAGATATAATAAGGATGTGTGTTGTGGTAGGATAGCTGCTCCCAGGTCGCCCAGGGTAGCAGCGTGAGGACGGTAGGTAGGTGGCGTGGACCCGCTGCCAGTCTGGCAGGCTCACCAGACTGATCATAGTGATGGCGAAAGGTGTCTTGGCCGCAGCGGAGGGAAATGTGATATACCTTATACTCAGAATATCTAAGAGGTATTCGCTGAAGGTCATACAGGTATATGCACCGACCTCGAAACACCCGGATGAAGAGGTGGAGGAAATGTATGAGGACGTAAGTAGAGCCATACATACTTCCAAAACCTATTTTACTGTTGTAATGGGGGATTCCAACGCAAAACTGGGCAAGCGAGGCGAGTATGAGTTGAAGGTGGGACCCTTTGAATACGGGCAAAGGAACGCCAGGGGACAGAGGCTGGCCGACTTTCTGGAGAAAGAGGGACTCTTTGCGATGAACTCTTTCTTCCAGAAGCCGCCTCAAAGGAAGTGGACCTGGTTGAGTCACGATGGCTTCAAAACGAGATCGACTTCATCATGACTTCCAAGAGACGGTTATTCAATGATGTCTCCGTGATCAACAGGGTGAAAACCGGTAGCGATCACCGAATGGTTCGAGGCACATTGAATATAAATGTCAAATTGGAAAGATCCCGCCTGATGAAGTCCACGCTCCGACCGACTCGTGCTCATATCCAAAATCCCGAGAGCTTTCAACTCGAGTTGTCAAACCGATTCGATTGCCTAAAGAATTGCGTATCAGTGGACGAAATAAACAACGGGTTTGTGGTCACTGTCCAAATGGTGGGGTCTAAGTTTTTTAGGCCTGGCCGTAAAGATAGACCTCAAAAACTGTCGATCCACACTCTCGACCTTATGGCAAAACGTCAATCTATGGCACTGCAGACCTCCGTTAATGCTGAAAACTACAGGCAGCTCAATAGACAAATATGGAAGTCTCTGCGACACGACATCCGTTGCTTTAACACTAATAGTGTTAAAGAATTGATAGAGCGAAACCAATGCTCCAAAGTGTTTTCAGGGAACATGTCTATTGGGCAAAGCCTGTTGACAAAGCTTAAGACGGAGGACGGCAGTGTAGCGTCGACGAAAGCAGAGGTTTTGAGGGTGATCGAAAGGTTCTATGGACAGTTGTACACATCATCAGTTGCCAAACCCGTTGATAGCTCGGCCAGAGACCGACATCCTGACCCAACACTACACCGAAGACATCCCGGATATCAGCCCCTACGAGATTAGGATGGCCCTAAAACAGCTCAAAAACAACAAGGCACCTGGCGAGGACGGAATCACAGCAGAGCTTCTGAAGGCGGGTGGAACACCTGTACTTAAAGTCCTTCAGAGACTTTTTAATTCCGTGCTGCTGGAGGGCATCACGCCCGAGGCGTGGAACAGGAGTGTGGTGGTGCTGTTCTTCAAAAAAGGAGACAAAACCTTATTGAAGAACTATAGACCCATCTCACTCCTGAGCCATATCTACAAGCTGTTTTCAAGGGTCATCACGAATCGTCTCGCACGTAGGTTTGATGACTTCCAGCCTCCCGAACAGCAGGTTCCCGAAAAGGCTATAGTACCATAGACCACATCCATATGCTTAGGCAAATTATACAGAAGTCAGAGGAGTATAATATGCCTATATGCTTAGCGTTTGTGGACTATGAAAAGGCCTTTGATTCGATCGAAACTTGGGCGGTGCTTTAGTCTCTGCAGCGGTGCCACATAGACTATAGGTATATAGAGGTTTTAAAGTGCCTTTACAATAACGCCACCATGTCGGTCCGAGTACAGGAGCAGAACACGAGGGCGATTCCACTGCGGAGAGGTGTGAGACAGGGAGACGTTCTATCTCCGAAACTGTTCACAGCGGCATTGGAAGACGCCTTTAAACTTCTGGAATGGGAAGGAATTGGCATCAATGTTAATGGCGAATACATCACACACCTCCGATTTGCCGATGATATAGTCGTTGTGGCAAAGACTCTAGACAATCTTGGCACTCTGCTCGAAGACCTTGACCGAGTCTCCCAACAAGTGGGTCTTAAAATGAACATGGAGAAGACAAAAATTATGTCGAGTTCTCTTGTTGTACCCACTCCAGTATCCATTGGGAACTCAACTCTCGAAGTTGTCGACGAGTACGTCTACCTGGGACAAGTGATCCAATTGGGTAGGTCCAACTTCGAGAAAGAGGTCAATCGACGAATCCAACTCGGCTGGGCAGTGTTCGGGAAATTACGCAAGAGTGTCTTCTTATCTCATTTACCTCAGTGTCTTGAGACGAAAGTCTTCAACCAGTGTGTGTTACCAGTGATGACATATGGATCCGAAACATGGTCTCTAACTATGGGCCTCATAAAGAAGCTCAAAGTCACACATCGGGCGATGGAGAGGGCTATGCTGGGTGTTTCTTTACGGGATCGAATCAGAAATGAGGAGATACGTAGAAGAACTAAGGTAACGGACATAGCCTTGAGAATCAGTAAGCTTAAGTGGCAATTGGCAGGGCACATAGCGCGAAGAACTGATGGCCGTTGGGGCAGGAAAGTCCTAGATTGGAGACCCTTCGACCAAAGACGCAGCGTGGGACGTCCACCAACAAGATGGACAGACGACCTTATAAAGATTGCAGGTTCAAACTGGATGCAGACCGCTAGTAAGAAGTTCTCCTGTAATCTCTTAAAATGAAGAAATAAAATTCACTTTAAAAAAGTAAAAACCGACTTCAAAACCAAAATGCACAAAAAAATCTTAAATAAACTCTTGACTATTGAAAGGAAAGGAAGCCATTTTAGGCAAAAAATTTCTTTTTGGGGTCGGTGCCATCACTTTGACCATCAAGCATCAACTATTACAGCACCGACTCCAAACAGAATTTCAATACTCAAGAGTTTATTTAAGACTTTTAAGTGCATTTTGGTTTTGAAGTCGGTTTATTACTTTTTTTTTATTCAAACCTATGCGTGTGTTTCTTTTAAAATTATATAGATATTCCTTAAACCATTTTCTTTTTAAATCTAACGTTTAATAGACAGACGCTTCCAAAGTGGTGAAATGGACGGGCTGACACAGTAAGTTTTCAAAGTCGGAAATATGAAGCACCTTAACCTACAGATAACAAAAGTTTAAAATAACACTTTGACCTTACTGATGAATATAATAACTTGTCAATATGAATATAATAACTTGGTAATGAAAGTGTCACTTTAAAAACTACATGAGCTTCTTATGAATAATCGATTTGCATTAATAATTAATATTGAAGACGCAAATAAACAATTGGCTAAATAACTTTATTATTATAATAATTCACACTCTGGTGAATTTTCTGGAAGTGGTCAAGAATGGGCATGGTATGTGAAATATGAGAAATCTGTCTATGCCTATTTTTCAGTATATCTTTTACGCGGATAAAGTCGCAGGCGCTAGTTAATTATTAAGGCACGTTTGCTTTCATCACCAAATAAGCCGATATTCGAAATATTTCGCGACCCTTGAGAATTTCAGGCCTTTTTATTTCATTAAGCGTCTTGTGCAAAAAGTAGTAGGATTGCTTAAAGTTACTAATCATAAACTGTTGGCAAGTGCCTACCTATAAGTGAGCCCTCACATAGAGCGACAGCAGCGCGGCAGCAGCGGATGCCCATAGCTAAAAAACAGCGGTGTTGCTGTCATGCGACCGTCGCGCTGTTAAAATCGCCTGAATGTGAAAGCGCTTTTAACAGAATTATTGTTTCCCTTGATTTATTATAGTTCCATTAAAATTTTATAAATGATTTATTTATTCTACCAATCTTATATAATTTTATGCGTACCTACTCGTAAAGAATATAATCTTGGGAGTGGCGACCCTAAGCTATTCACGTGTTAATTCATCAAGTTGTGAGAAACTTAAACCAACGACTCAAATCAATATTTGATTGGTAATGAATGATTTCGAATAATCTCTATGGTTAACTTTTGGTAACATATTAACGCGATGTAAATACAGCAGTAACTGCAGTTTTACACATATACTCCTCACATTTTTCCGCAAATATATTAAGTTTATTCTATGATTTATTTATTTATGCTTTAGTGCACAAGCAAAATTTGTACAGAAGATGTACAAATTTTGCTTAAGTGCTGCCTGACTTAAGTTGACTTAGGTGAACTTATAGATAGTTCCTAGCTACCAGTTATATTTTTAAGTATTTAAATATATTTAATGTAACAAAATAATATAACAAAAAACAAAATCCAATACAACCTTACTAACCTAACGAATTCTGTAAGCAGCTGTCTCTTGTTTTGAAATCTATTTGATATTTGTGTGCTGATATAATACTATTGAGAATGGTAGTATTATACATATTTAACAATAGAGGTAATTTGCTTAAGCTCGAATCTTTTTTGGGTATTGGGGCATTTCGCACCACGAGGTGTTTCGGACGCAGGTCGTATTGCCCAAGTGTTGTTTCAGAATGTGTTTATTTGCACCACAGTGTTTGATGTAATGGATCGATTCAAAAGATACGTTGGGCGGTGGTGTTTCAGAATGACCCCATTCTGAAGCAGCACTTGGGCAATTTGCACCGCGTTCTGAAAACCTTGTGGTGCTAAACGCCCCAGTACCCTATTTCATTGAGGAATTGACCTTAATATTTAATGTGATGAGATAGAACTCACACATCTTGAATTGAGTTGTTCTTGAAGTAATAAAGGTTTCTTTAATCGCACCTCCGCCTCTTCATTAATAGTAGCCGACCTTTGAATGAGCAGTGATCTTTTATTGCCAATCTGATCCTCAAATAAATGGTTGCGAATTAATTTCACTGAGTAATGATTATGTAAGATGAGCTGAATCAGTAGATTCATTTCTTCTTCTGTCTCTGTGCCTTTTTATTTGGGGATACCGACCTATGAACAGTTTTGCGCTATTCGACTCTGTAACACAACACTTACGCTAGCTAATTAAATGATGTTTTCAACAAAGAGTTGTTTAAGCCAAGCAATAGATTTATTGTTGACCGAAGTCAAAAAGGAGGAGGTTCAATTCGACTGTATTTTTTTGTATTTATGCTACTATCTCATTATCTTTGTCATTTGTCAACCGATTTGATTTTTTTTTTCACTTACTACGCGGGTTTACCTTCTAGTTGGTCCCATTATTTCCAAGTCAGGATCTGATGATGGGATTTTGGTGTAATTGAGGAAAATCCTAAAATTTTAAGGGCACGTAGTGTTTTTGTTGTATCTAAATAGAGACATGTCTTTACGTCTGATAGTTACATTTCTGGGTGCTAGCTGACCTGATGGTGGAACTCCTTAAAGGTTAGAAGTTTAGTGCTCACGACAACAGAACTTATTTCAGATACTTTATTTATTTATTGCACAATAATAAAATTTTGTACAAAAGGTGGACTGAACGCCATATGGCGTTCTCTACCAGTCATGCCTTTGTAGCTTATAAAGGTACAGAGTCAAAACGTGCAACTATACACCTTCACCACATAAATCACAAAAAAAATTGCAAATAACATGAAAATTAACTGGGAAAAGTTTTACTTTTTTCTACTTCTTAAACAAAATGTGCTAATAAACTCTTGAAAGGATTCCATTTTAGGGAAAATAATATTTTTTCTTATCGTACATATACCGAAATAAGATATGATAAGAAAACCCACTTTAAAAATCCTACTAATAAGTTAATGTCGTACGACGTGTTTCACAATGCCCCATAACTGGTTAACATTATGTGTCATACATAATTAATTCCATATTCACCGTTCCAAATTTGACATATTCGTTGGTTAGTGCTTATCCGTCGATGATAAAATAATTTATATTCAACTGACCTACTTCTGAAAGAAAAATAATAATAATGATTATTTTCGGTTTTATGTGTTGTATCAGTTTTACTGGCTGTTTTGATAATTTCTTGCTGTGCGGGACGACCCTCTGTCGGCAGGCAGTTATATTATCGAGCCGATGCACCGTACTCACGTTGTATTTATTTTACTATCTACGACCTTAAAAAACTAGCCTTTGCTTGTTTACGTATTTTGGCGGGCTTGCGCACGTGATGGCTTGTCTTATTAATAAATACACAGGGCAACATTTTTATAAATATATTTTTTTTAAATGTGATCCATATTTAATAGTGGTTCAACTGATTCCGTCCGTTATTTCAATTGTTTTTTGGTTTTTTGTTTTGCGCATTTAACTTTACACGTTGCATATTTTGCAATTTCCATTGATTTTTAATTCGTTTTCGAACAAAAATCACATGCACAAGCGGGTGATACAAAAATTGGGGCCCTGCCCATAGATTTTTGCATCAAGCTTTCCAACAGATTACTACAGGTTTTTATTGTAACAAACGTAATGAGCTCTCAAAACATCTGCGTGAATGCCTCGTAAGACTACTGACTGAGTTTGTATTGTTAATGACTCCCTCGAGGCTTGTGGTTTCAGCCAATTGAATTTACGATGCCATTTAATTCAATTGGGGAAGTAATATTTGATGAATCCAATGCGTATGATGAATTCAAATGTTTTAATAAAATATTTTGTAAGTTCTTGGGTATTGCGATTCAAGGTAGGCAGATGAAATTGATTTTGGAATACGGTTTTTTTAATAAAATGTGAAAAAACTAGGGACGTAAGGGAGCTTGACCAAGACCAATAAGCTCCAAGCCAACCTCACCTTCACGTGGTGCGTCCTGTTTATACAGACGAGGCTCTGGCGACCGACCGATGGCGGTATAACCATCCAATGTAAGGCGCAGCTAAATGTTGAACTGTGACGGGCAGCAGCGTCACAGCTGCAAGGGGCTGCGTCTCTGCGCTCGCCAACCCGCCTGCCAAGCGTGGCGAGTATTGGCAATATCCCCTCAAATGGAAGTACACAATAAAACCAGGCCCCCAGTCTCCGGCAGCCCCGCTATTCCTGACTTTGGTAGCGGTCACGGTAACGGCGGGGCAGGGGGTGCTAAGAATCCCCGGAGGCGATCGCGCTGCCACCCCCGACGACAACTGGCCCTGGTAACGTACAACACTACACTGAGTACAGATGAGAAGTTGCTCGAGCTGGAGGAAGAAATGAGCAGGTTACACTGGGACATAATGGGTCTATCAGAAACCCGTAGAGAGGGAGAGGACACGATAACTCTTCAGTCCGGAAACCTGCTCTACTACCGGGAAGGCAACCAACGAAAGTCCCAAGGTGGTGTCGGGTTCCTCGTTCACAAGTCCCTCGTCAACAATATCGAGACCATCGAGAGTGTGTCGAGCAGGGTAATATACCTTATACTCAGAATATCCAAGAGGTATTCGCTGAAGGTCATACAGGTATATGCGCCGACCTCGAAACACCCGGATGAAGAGGTGGAGGAAATGTATGAGGACGTAAGTAGAGCCATACATACTTCCAAAACCTATTATACTGTTGTAATGGGGGACTTCAACGCGAAACTGGGCAAGCGAGGCGAGAATGAGTTGAATCCAAAAGGTCCCACCTTTTGGATACGGGCAAAGGAACGCCAGGGGACAGAGGCTGGCCGACTTTCTGGAGAAAGAGGGACTCTTTGCGATGAACTCTTTCTTCCAGAAGCCGCCTCAAAGGAAGTGGACCTGGTTGAGTCCCAATGGCTTCACGAGAAACGAGATTGACTTCTTCATGACCTCCAAGAGACGGTTATTCAATGATGTCTCCGTGATCAACAGGGTGAAAACCGGAAGCGATCACCGAATGGTACGAGGCACATTGAATATAAATGTCAAATTGGAAAGATCCCGCCTGATGAAGTCCACGCTCCGACCGACTCGTGCTCATATCCAAAATCCCGAGAGCTTTCAACTCGAGTTGTCAAACCGCTTTGATTGCCTAGAAAATTGCGTTACAGTGGACGAAATTAACAACGGGTTTGTGGAAACTTTTCAAACGGTGGGGTCTAAGTATTTTAGGCCTGGCCGTAAAAATAGACCTCAAAAACTGTCGGTCCATCCTCTCGACCTGATGGCAAAACGTCGATCTATGGCACTGCAGACCTCCGTTAATGCTGCAAACTACAGACAGCTCAAAAGACAAATATGGAATTCCCTGCGACACGACATTCGTTGCTTTAACACTAATAGTGTTAAAGGAACAATAGAGCGGAACCAAGGCTCCAAAGTGTTTGCAAGGGACATGTCTATTGGGCAAAGCCTGTTGACGAAGCTTAAGACGGAGGACGGCAGTGTAGCGTCGACGAAAGCAGAGGTTTTGAGGGAGATCGAAAGGTTCTAAACCAACGGGCCAAACCCGTTGATAGCTCGGTTAGAGACCCACGAGCTATCCTGACCCGTCACTACACTAAAGACATCCCGGACATCAGCCTCTACGAGATTAGGATGGCCTTTAAACAGCTCAAAAACAACAAGGCACCTGGCGAGGACGGAATCACAGCAGAGCTTCTGAAGGCGGGTGGGACACCGGTACTTAAAGTCCTTCAGAGACCCTTTAATTCCGTGTTGCTGGAGGGTATCACGCCTGAGGCGTGGAACAGGAGTGTGGTGGTGTTGTTCTTCAAAAAAGGAGACAAAACCTTATTAAAGAACTATAGACCCATCTCACTCCTGAGCCATGTCTACAAGCTGTTTTCAAGGGTCATCACGAATCGTCTCGCGCGTAGGTTTGATGACTTCCAGCCTCCCGAACAAGCCGGTTTCCAAAAAGGCTACAGTACCATAGACCACATCCATACGCTTAGGCAAATTATACAGAAGTCCGAGGAGTATAATACGCCTCTATGCTTAGCGTTTGTGGACTATGAGAAGGCCTTTGTTTCGATCGAAACTTGGGCGGTACTTCAGTCTCTGCAGCGGTGCCACATAGACTATAGGTATATAGAGGTGTTAAGGTGCCTTTACAATAACACCACCATGTCGGTCCGAGTACAGAAGCAGAACACGAGGGCGATTCCACTGCGGAGAGGTGTGAGACAGGGAGATGAGATATCTTCGAAACTGTTCACTGCGGCATTGGAAGACGCTTTCAAGCTTCTGGAATGGGAAGGAATCGGCATCAATATTAATAGCGAATACATCACACACCTCCGATTTGCCGATGATACAGTCGTTGTGGCAAAGACGCTGGATGATCTTGGCACTATGCTCGAAGACCTTGACCGAGTCTCCCAACAAGTGGGTCTTAAAATGAACATGGGGAAGACGAAAATTATGTCGAGTTCCCTTGTTGTACCCACTCCAGTATCCATTGGGAACTCAACTCTCGAAGTTGTTGACGAGTACGTCTACCTGGGACAAGTGATCCAATTGGGTAGGTCCAACTTCGAGAAAGAGGTCAATCGACGAATCCAACTCGGCTGGGCAGCGTTCGGGAAATTACGCAAGAGTGCCTTCTCATCTCATCTACCTCAGTGTCTGAAGACGAAAGTCTTCAACCAGTGTGTGTTACCAGTGATGACATACGGATCCGAAACATGGTCTCTTACTATGGGCCTTATAATGAAGCTCAAAATCACACAACGAGCGATTGAAAGGGCTATGCTGGGTGTTTCTCTACGGGATCGAATAAGAAATGAGGAGATACGTAGAAGAACAAAAGTAACGGACATAGCCTTGAGAATCAATAAGCTTAAGTGGCAATGGGCAGGGCACATAGCGCGAAGAACTGTTGGCCGTTGGGGCAGGAAAGTTCTAGATTGGAGACCCTTCGACCAGAGACGCAGCGTGGGACGTCCACCAACAAGATGGACAGACGATCTTATAAAGATCGCAGGATCAAACTGGATGCAGACCGCTAGTGATCGGTCGCTGTGGAAAGCCGTGGGGGAGGCCTATGTTCAGCAGTGGACGTCCTTTGGCTGATAATGATGATGATGATGTGAAATAACTATTATAGCAATGGCGTTCTTTTATTAGTGTTTTTGAGCTTAAATAAATTTTACTGTCATTTGATTATGTATATAATAATACGATTTATCATACAGGTTGGCCCAAACAGTGACGTCTGAAAATTAATTTGGGAGCCTTACATCCAGGTTTATCCAATATATACCATATGTATGTTAGCCGAATTTATGTAATTTTCGAGATTTTTTTTTTCGCATACTTCAAGAATTTTCAAACAAATAATTCCTCTACTTTTATGGTGCAATGTTGTTTTTTTTAAATGCAGTATGATCCTTATAAATTAAGTTAACTTAGATAAAATTATTAGCTAGATAAAACTAAGACTAACAAAAGTTTCAAATAAATTGAAAAAAAAAGCCTTGAAAAGTACAAAAATTTGGTTATCATAAATGTGGTATATTTAGACAGCCCTGGATGTAAATCATCCAAAAAAAATTTTTGGACGTCACTTTTTGGGCCACCCAGTATAATTTATTGTAACAATTAGGTAAATATACTTTGCAAGATATTCATTCATACTTACCTTAAAAAATGTTTTTATTCTCACTTTAAATTTTAGTTAACTTTAGTAAACTCTTATTAATAAAGGTGACAAATAGAAACAATAGACAATAGTGTAATTTAGTAGTTTTTATAATGATTGAAATTAATCTGAATAAAATTAATTAATTGATTTAAAATATAATTGATGAATGCCAACACTGATTACAACTGCTTAGGACACTGCAGTGCTTACCTTGACGTTCTATTTTCCGTACATTGAAGTTTAAAAAGTTAATTAAGGATAAAATAACAAAAACGTCAAGTAATTCTCACTCTTTAATTTGCTATAACGTCTTTAAAACACTCAAACTCCATTCGAACATCTACGTATTACAAATACGGATTTCCGAATAACATTTCACTATGATCAATCACAACATCGTTAGGTACATATTTTTTTTATGATAAGTACATTTATATTTACAATAAATAATCAAACTATATGTACAAGCTAGTCTCAAAATTATGATGAAAGTAAAATTAGTGTTAGAATATATTACAATATTTTAATAATACTTCAAACAAAATATATATCATTTAGTACAAGAAAAACATTACGCGCTTATTAATCAATTATATTGATTTCTAAAGATAAAGGAATCTTTAATACTATTTAGAATTTCTCAACGTTTAATAAATCTGTGCAACAAATAGACAGGGAACTACATACATTCACATCAATTAGTACCTTGAACAATTAAGAACAGAAATGACTAAAGTATCACACACTTGGCAGGAAAGACTTAAGCTCAGGAATGTACATAAAAAATCAGACATTGCTATAAAAACTACAATATAGAAGTACCTACCTAAGTGCGGTAATATTTCATAAGTTGGAAGAAATTTAAAAGGACATTGCAAGCTTATGGCCGCAGCAATTTTTTTTTATTTTTAAATAAACATAAACAGTCACGCTTCAATATGCCATAAATACGAGGGTCAAACTGAAAGTTCTTAGAACTGGCCACTTATAAACAATATAATAAAAAAAATATTCTAAAATTTGAAAATAGAACTCTTTGCCAATATTACTGAGTATATATTTCATTCATTTGTCATTTGTTTTACGATTTGGCGGCAAATTGAAAATTGTCTGTGTCACGTCAACATGAATTTAACACGAGAAAATTTTCGTGCAATGATTTTTTATGACTTTCGATGTCATTTAAGTCAACAAGAAAGTTATGATAGACTACGATTGGCCTTTCACGATGAAGCCCCATCTCGTGCGACTGTTTACAACTGGTTTAATGAGTTTAAACGTGGTCGCACTAATCTCACTGATGATGTACGTGAGGGACGGCCTTCTACGGCGACGACTGAAAATAACATCTGTGTTGTGCGGCGTATGATAGAGACTAACAAAAGAGTGACCTATCAGCAGATTCGGACAAGCTTAGGCATCGGTATGAGTCAAGTGCACAAAATCCTCCACGAACATTTAGCGGTCAGGAAGCTTTGCGCCCGGTGGATACCTCATAATTTGACTAAGGCTCAAAAACTCCATCGTGTGGATTGGTGCCGTAAAATGATTGAAAGATTTAACGGAGGTGACTCAAATGCTGTGTTCGACATACTAACAGGTGACGAAAGCTGGATTTACTGTTATGATCCTGAAACCAAAAGACAATCTGCTCAGTGGGTGTTTCCTTTCGAGGAGTTGCCAACTAAAGTGAAGAGAGATCGAAGTGCGGGAAAAAAAATGGTGGCCTCGTTCTTTGGAAGGATAGGTCATTTCGCAACAATTGTGTTAGAGGATCAAAAAACAGTTTCTGCAGAATGGTACACTACCAATTGTTTGCCACTTGTCTTGAAAAAAGTTCGAGAGAAACGACCTCGCAGTAGGATCCTCCTTCACCACGACAACGCCTCGTCGCACACCGCCAAGCGAACGATCGACTATTTGGCGACATGAAACGTTGAATTACTGGGTCACCCGCCGTATAGCCCCGACCTCGCGCCTTGTGATTTTTATTTATTTCCAAAAATTAAAGAAAAACTTAAAGGAAAGCGGTTTATGAATGCTGAAGAAGCGGTGGCTGCGTATCGCGATGCCATTGAAGAGACCCCTAAGGACGAGTGGACAAAGTGCTTTTCCCAGTGGTTCCATCGCATGCAGCGGTGTATTGACGTCAATGGACAATATTTTGAAAAGATATAATAAAACTAATAACTGGCTAATGTAATCAGTTTTTGATTTTCTAAGAACTTTTAGTTTGACCCTCGTATAAGCCGCTTACCTCTTTTTAAGCTCAATATGAAAATTTTAAAGAAAATAATCAGTCTACGTTTAGCTTTGAAATGAACCATTATCGTTCCAATATGCAAGATACAAGTTGCAGGCTTCATTTAAAACAACGTTTCTATAAAAAGAGCTTAGAAATCCTAAAACTTTTAAGTACATCGTATCCAGACTTTAACATACAAGTAATGAGCACACACTTTCCAAAGTGAGATACGAGTAATTTATGTTCTACTAATATTGACATTAAATATTTTACATTTAAAATACTCTGTCTGTTATTGTAGTTCATATTTTCATACACTATTACAAAGCAACTCTAGACCGCAGTAAGACATGCTGAATCATATTCACGTATAAGAAACAATAAAACATTCATTTATCTCATGTTTATCTTGAGGAGTGACAAAAGACAACCACTAATTTCGATACTTGGTATCTGTTACACCTTCTGAACCAAAAATTCACCCTATTTTTGCTATTCTTGATCGTATCATTGCAAAAGATTGACTTGATAACATCCAAAATCCCGAGAGCTTTCAACTCGAGTTGTCAAACCGCTTTGATTGCCTAGAGAATTGCGTATCAGTGGACGAAATAAACAACGGGTTTGTGGAAACTGTCCAAACGGTCGGATCTAAGTTTTTTAGACCTGGCCGTAAAAATAGACCTCAAAAACTCTCGGTCCACACTCTCGACCTTATGGCAGAACGTCGATCTATGGCACTGCAGACCTCCGTTAATGCTCAAACCTACAGGCAGCTTAATAGACGAATAATGAAATCTCTGCGACATGACATTCGTTCCTTTAACACGACTAGTGTTAAAGAAACAATAGAGCGAAACCAAGGCTCCAAAGTGTTTGCAAGGGACATGTCTATTGGGCAAAGCCTGTTGACGAAGCTTAAGACGGAGGACGGCAGTGTAGCGTCGACGAAAGCAGAGGTTTTGAGGGAGATCGAAAGGTTTTATGGACAGTTGTACACCTCAGTAGCCAAACCCGTTGATAGCTCGACCGGAGACCCACGAGCTATCCTGACCCGACACTACACTGAAGACATCCCGGACATCAGCCTCTACGAGATTAGGATGGCCCTGAAACAGCTTAAAAACAATAAGGCACCTGGCGAGGACGGAATCACAGCAGAGCTCCTGAAAGCGGGTGGAACACCGGTACTTAAAGTCCTTCAGAGACTCTTTAATTCCGTTCTGCTAGAGGGCATCACGCCTGAGGCATGGAACAGGAGTGTGGTGGTGTTGTTTTTCAAAAAAGGAGACAAAACCTTATTGAAGAACTATAGACCCATCTCACTCCTGAGCCATGTCTACAAGCTGTTCTCAAGGGTCATCACGAATCGTCTCGCATGTAGGTTTGATGACTTCCAGCCTCCCGAACAAGCCGGATTCCGAAAAGGCTACAGTACCATAGACCACATTCATACGCTAAGGCAAATTATACAGAAGTCCGAGGAGTATAATATGCCTCTATGTTTAGCTTTTGTGGACTATGAGAAGGCCTTTGATTCGATCGAAACTTGGGCGGTGCTTCGGTCTCTTCAGCGGTGTCACATAGACTATAGGTATATAGAGGTGTTAAAGTGTCTATATAACAACGCCACCATGTCGGTCCGAGTACAGGAACAGAATACGAGGGCGATTCCATTGCGAAGAGGTGTAAGACAGGGCGATGTTATATCTCCGAAACTGTTTACAGCGGCATTGGAAGACGCCTTCAAGCTCCTGGAATGGGAAGGATTCGGCATCTCCGTCAATGGCGAATACATAACACACCTTCGGTTTGCCGATGATATAGTCGTTGTGGCAAAGACGCTGGATGATCTAGGCACTATGCTCGAAGACCTCGACCGAGTATCCCAACAAGTGGGTCTCAAAATGAACATGGAGAAGACGAAAATTATGTCGAGTTCCCTTGTTGTACCCACTCCAGTATCCATTGGGAACTCAACTCTCGAAGTTGTCGACGAGTACGTCTACCTGGGACAAGTGATCCAATTGGGTAGGTCCAACTTCGAGAAAGAGGTCAATCGACGAATCCAACTCGGCTGGGCAGCGTTCGGGAAACTGCGCAAGAGCGTCTTCTCGTCTCAATTACCTCAGTGTCTGAAGACGAAAGTCTTCAATCAGTGTGTGTTACCAGTGATGACGTACGGATCCGAAACGTGGTCTCTTACTATGGGCCTTATAATGAAGCTCAAAATTACACAACGAGCGATGGAGCGGGCTATGCTCGGTGTTTCTCTACGAGATCGAATCAGAAACGAAGAGATACGTAGAAGAACCAAGGTAACGGACATAGCCTTGAGAATCAGTAAGCTTAAGTGGCAGTGGGCAGGGCACATAGCGCGAAGAACTGATGGCCGTTGGGGCAGGAAAGTTCTAGATTGGAGACCCTTCGACCAAAGACGCAGCGTAGGACGTCCACCAACAAGATGGACAGACGACCTTAAAAAGATCGCAGGATCAAACTGGATGCAGACCGCTAGTGATCGGTCGCTGTGGAAAGCCGTGGGGGAGGCCTATGTTCAGCAGTGGACGTCCTTTGGCTGATTATGATGATGATGATGATGATGACTTGATAACCATGAAAAATTGTGCGAAAATCAAAACCAACTATACTTTGTGATAATTGATTCACACGATTGAATCATTAAGCGTTTCAGATTTAGATAACAAGGGCACACTGCTATAATCCTTCAAATGCTCACTAGTTTTCTTAGCGCCGTTGTCAAAAGAACTTGCCGTTGGCATTTTAGCGATCCAATTATTATTACCTACCTTATCCGTTTTATGATTGCCAACTGAATTCATCTGGATATCCTTCAGCTTAACTCTAGGTTGGCTATGACTAACTGAGTTATGGTTAAGAGAATTAACGTTAAGAGCTAAAGAATTAGATACACTAACCCTATCTAGTTCTTCACTGTCGGTTATTCCATTGGTGACTGGGTCTGGATCTGAATGCTGTCTTTGAATTTTGAGATCCTGCAAAAGAGGTTGAGCTTCTGTTTCTAATTTTGCTAAATCGTTTCCTTTCTGAACGAAGATTCCTGATCCTCGTCTGCTAGATGATCTTGAGCTCTGATCCAGTCGATTTCTGAACGGAGTGAGATGGGATACTGACCCACTCTCGGTTGACTGTGTCTGTGTTTTGGTGAGCGATGGTTTTTCTTTGGATGCGTTTGGGTCAACTTTTTCGCCTAATAACCAGTATGTTATAAGGACGCCTTTGCCCTGAAACAAAAATATGTAATTCAATCAAGTACTCCAGTTTGAATTTACATACTTATATTTTAAGTAAATTCACGGTATCTTCGAATTATTTATATTGTTGATTTCTGAAATGGCTTAACGTTAACTTTCTAACACCAAAAGCAATTTTACACTTCCTTATTTTCTGCTGTAGCTAATAGACTTTGAAACTTTTGTTTTTTTTCTGTCTAAATAATGATGATCAACGATTTTAGTCACTACAATAAGTTATTAATTTTTGTTTCTAAAACAACAGCTTTGAAAGGTCACCATTGAATTTAATTTAAGGATAGCAACACAATGCTACTAATATTATTATCAATCATTCGAATAGCTAGTTTAAGTCAGCGCGTTAGCAATTGATTCATCAGACTATAATTTTTAATTCCAAACTCATGTAGAAATATAATAAAGAGGTATGTACAGCGCGACGCTTTCCTTCATATCAAGCAGTGTCATCAGTTAATTCAAACGTTAGTGAAAGTTCTTGGTCTAGCTCCTGAAGAATAACTTAAGTGGTGTAACCAGGTAAATTAAATTAATAATCTTTTATTCTGTAAAATCATGTGCGATCAAATAATTTACTTTCGCTTGGACAAGATATGGATAATTTAAGGTGTTTGAAGATTTTATTTCTGGAACTTGGATCAACTCTTTTGACGAGTAAAGCAGTTTTTATATAAATGCCAAACGATAGAAATGCGTATCAAACATTTTAATTTAAAAACTAACACCACTCCCTTGGAAGAGCAAAGAAGTTTGTTAGGAGTAATTAACCATATCTTGGTTTATAATGATCACTAAGGGAAAGGAGTCTGAATGAGTAAGGTTCAAAAAGATCTATCAGCTGTACGAGTGGCGCTTAAGCTCACAAGATCGCACTTGCGTTCAAACACTGGATCAATCAAGAAAGAAAAAACGTTTTTTTCAGAACCAGCACCAATTAGAAAAATATTTTTACAAAATGTTGCTCGTAGTTTTAAGCCTACCTAGATCAGACTTACCTTCATCGCGACTTCTCCTCTGCACTCTAATAGGAAGGTCCCGAACTGCTCCAGCAAGGCCCTTGTGTCTGGAGACACGTGGATCTTCAGCGCCTCTCCATTTGACTCCATGCGAGAGGCTGTGTTGACGGTGTTACCAAAGAGACAATATCGAGGCATCTTTAGACCAACCACCCCGGCTACACAGGGACCTGAGAACAATAAATAATAACTTAGGTTGCAATTTTCATCATACAATTTTATAAGTGTAGGTATCTGTGATCTTTGAAAATAAAAATACAGAGCTATAATATAATAGAGGTTTAATTTTAAAATCGTTTGTTTTATATTTTTTCAGTCATTGGATAAGTCCTATACGACGTAGGTATAATCGGCCCTAATTGGGCTTAGCTAGTTGATATTCTGTGTCAATCTTTAGTCGAATCATGGGGCCTTTACCGTTTTTTTTTTGACAATTTGCAAAATAATGATTACTTTAGAGGTTTTTACACTTTATCTCCCCTACTTCAAAAACTTTGCAGACAAAAGTCTGAAGACTGCCTAAGATAATTCATCACTGAATTGGACAAAAAACAAAATATCTTATATTGGGTCTATGGGTAATCAGTGTATGCCCCAAGAGAATGAATATCGAAAGCGTTTCATATTGTTTGCGCTCTAAAATATTCCTTATCGGTAATGTGTTCACCTGTAAGACTGTTAAAAAAATTTCTTCGAGGAGGAATACAGTTATCATGAAATTTAGACCACGAATCCATGTAATTGTAAGGATAGACCCCTTTCTGCCGGACCAAATCAAAGTGTACTTTATTGCTAAACTCTTTAGACAAATGATGAAAATCTTCTTCAACAAGACTTTTACTTAACAAATCTAAACTAGTTCCAAGAAATTGATAAGAATCTTAGAATTTTATTTGCTATAGTTTATATTATATATTTTTGTAAAGTCTATACTTTGAACTATGAACGTTGTAGTATTTTGTAATAGTTAAGTATTTCTCCTTCGTTTTAGGTATTACTTTTATATCGCCAGGATATTTAGATAGCTCTTTAATAAATAAGTGAGAATCGTAGTTAGTAAGGTTATGAAATATAACAGGTATGAATGATTCGGTTTTAAACAACAAATTACACTTGTAATGAGCAGCTCCTCTATATTGAGAAGTAACGTGATCATGGTCGCGAACTTTATCTTCACTAGACAGCCGGTCGTGACAAATATGGCAAGTAATAACTTGTGCTTTCCCAAGTACTGTAAGAAATATTATAACACAGCGTCAAACACAAAGTCAGAATGGTTGACAAAAGGCCTAAAAAAGTCCTGTCTTGCCAAAAGAAAATTACGTTTCAAATATTACGAAAATAAAAATCACACCAATAAATTAAAGTATCGTGAATATTCGAAACTGCTTAGAAAATGTATCCACACGTCCCAAAAGATTTATAACGAAAATCACATTACTAATGCCAAAAATAAATGCAAAGCAACTTGGAATGTAATAAACAGTGGCTATGAAAATAATTATAGACAATCTATTGAAAAAATTGTGTATCAAGATAAATTGATTGACGACCCAAGAGAAATAGCTTGTATATTCAATGACTTTTTTACTAATATTGCTAATGATAATAATTCAAATAATAATTACTCGAATGCGACATCACAACCTGACTTTAACATAATTAATAGAAATGAATCCAGCATATTTCTTATACCAACAGACGTGTTTGAGGTACAAAAGGTGATATTGTCCTTGAATAATACTAATTCCACTGGTTATGATGATATATGTACAAAAATAATGAAACTATGTGCTAAAGAGATATCCCCTGTTTTAGCCTATCTTGTAAACGAATCTTTTGAAGCAGGGATCTTTCCAACTACTCTCAAGATATCCGTTGTCAAGCCACTGTACAAGACAGGTGACAATAACGATATTAATAATTACAGACCAATTTCCTTAATTCCCATCTTATCAAAGATCTTTGAAAAAATTATGCAAATTAGGCTTAGCTCATTTCTGGTAACTTATAATATAATTTGCCCAGAGCAGCATGGTTTCCAGAAGGGAAAATCCACAGCTCTCGCTTGTTTTTCTCTCACGAAATACATATCTACAATGATGGATAAAAAAAATCCCGTTGCAGCAATATTGTTCGATATGAGCAAGGCCTTTGACTTTGTCTGCCACAGAACGCTTTTGATAAAGCTCGAAAGATATGGGATTCGAGGTGTGGCGTATAACTGGATCAAAACTTACCTTGACAATAGAACGCAATTTGTAGAAATTTCAAAATTAAACAAAAAACTTAAAACCGTCGTGTATAAGTCAGAAAAAGGTGCAAATCATTTTGGAGTTCCTCAGGGTAGTATCTTAGGACCCCTCCTATTTATTCTTTATATTAATGACCTTCCAAAATGTACAAAATATCCATGTATTTTATTTGCTGATGACATCTCTCTTATTATTCCCAAGCACTCTGACATCCAATATAATTCAGAAATAATTAATGAAATTGACAAAGTTGTGAAATGGCTTCAACAAAATAATTTACGCGTAAATTTAACAAAAACAAAGCTTCTTCAGTTTTACAACAGGAATGGCAAACCCCAAAAGTTAACTATATACCATCACAGTAACCCTATTGCCGAAGTGACAACAGCAAAATTTCTCGGAATTATATTAGATTCGAATCTGACATGGAAAAGTCACATCGACACGGTATGTCAGAAGTTGAACAGGTTTACTTATGCGTTGTACCGCCTAACCAAAATATCAAACCTAAAGACAGCTCTAACAGCGTATCATGGCTACGTATGCTCTGTTCTGCGATATGGCCTGATTGTGTGGGAAAACTCAAGTGACATGGCTCGTGCCTTTATTATTCAAAAGAAATGTATTAGATCCATGTGTGGTGCTTAACCAAAGGACTCCTGTAGGCCACTTTTTAAACGTCTTAATATTTTGACATTACCTTGCATGCACGTTTTTGAAGTGCTCATTTTTGTAAGGAAGAATAAGGGTCTTTTTGAAACTAAATGTCAGACATTATCAACCCGATATCCAGGGCAACTCGTTAGACCCCAGTCCTCCACAACATGTTTTTCGCGAAATTGTTACGTAATGTCAATTAAATTATTTAACATGTTGCCGCACAAAATGAGAGACCTGCCCTTGAGGTCTTTTAGGAACGTACTGCGCAAAATACTTTTAGAAAACTCCTTTTATTCTATAGAGGAGTTTACGAAATTTTGTTCTGATGGACACATTAAACGCCTATTTCCAAGCTAGACCATACAGCATTATTTATTAGGTTTAGGTATTATTTGTGACATATTTTTTTGTATAATGCATGTTAAAATTGTATTCATTTGACGTCTAATTATTAATGTTTTTTATATCATAATTAATTATTGTAATAATCTTTTTTGACATTTATAAATGACATTGTTAATTTAAGACGACGACAGCAAATATTTGCCTACCGAAACATCGGTAAAACACGCTGAACCCATTATTATTGTTTCTATCAATCTGTACCGTGTTTTAAGCAAATAAATTTCATTTCATTTCAAATTTCATTTCATTACTCGCATTTTGTTGTTTCATTCTCTTGTTGTTTACTAAGCGGCTCTATTTCTTTATTACTGTTTATTATTTTATATATCAGAAGTGAATCTTTTATTAAGCTTTTTATGAAAAACACTAACACAGTCTGGACCTCTGTGTGAAACATTTTTTTTTAAAGTGGAGTCATATGAACAACAGATATAATAGGCGAAAAATCTTATATTTTTTTATATTCTGAGAACTGTTTTCAGAGCAATTAAATAACAAACTTTCAAAGTCTGCATAAATAACAAACTTATGTTTCTGTTGTTTGCTAAGATTTTTAAAACAAAGTTTACTGTTTGGTTGTGGTAACACAGTTAAAACTTTTGAACAGTTATGTGATTCATGTTTCAACTTTTACACAAAAAATTGCAGACAGTTTTCACAGAAATAAGATTTACTATGATGGTCACCTGTTTATACACGAGTCTCTCGAGATCTTTAATTAAACAAAAGTGACCTTGCTTTTCTTTTTCTATGTATAGTAAATTTATGTGATTATTTTTTCTTTCATTTGTCTTATACAGAGGACCAGTTATGTTGTTTTTGTTATCAATACCATATACGTTGATACTAATTGTGGCATTACGTTTTGGGAAAAGAGCTGCCACGACACTCCATAAAAAACAGTACTCATCGTTATTCTTAAAATTTAGACAACTCTTAGTATTTCTTATAACGCTTGGTAACTCAATATACGTACCACCTCTTAAGGGAGAATACTTATTTATATTAATCTCAAGATGAGCTGGCGATCTAAATGACCACCCAGACTCGCAGTGTTGAAATTCAATTAGTTTGTCATTTAATACATTACAAACTTTCATGAACATTTCATTCAGATCAGTGTTACAAAAAACTATTTCATACTTAGTATTAAATGACTTCATCTCTTGCCATTCTGATTTAGAAAGAACAAAGTTCGCAAATAGTTCAAAATTTAAATTTAACGAGTCATATGCTTTTAATGAACGTTGTATTAAATGAATAATGACTTTAGAAACATCATATAAAAACTCTTCCGGGGCTAAATATTCTCTATTCTGGAGCGGATTAATTTTGTAAGTCATAATTCTATTTTTAAAGGCAGTTGCAATTATACCTATCTACGTTTTCTAACTCAGTTTTTAAGATACAGTTTTTCTTATGCAAATTAGTTCTCAAGTGATATTTGTAATTATTTCTGTTTAGATTTATATTGCATCTATCGCAGTGGAAACTATTATTAGTATTCCGCTCTGAAAGGCGAAAAAAGTATTTTTAATATTAGTAAGTATATTTAGTTATAAGTCAAAAGTAACATTATAATTATATGACAGTAGAAATATATGCTTATAACTTAATATGATATTAATAACAATATTTAAGAGTGAATATAGGTAGCAAATTGCTCTTGTAAAAAGCAACTTTGGCTGCTGTGACAGACAAGGAATTGAACCCCGTGTCTTACGCAATCCGGGCGTATGCCTATACCACTCGGCCACCGTCACATTAGCAAGCCTGTTGAATTTTGCAAGCGCTTTCTTTAACGCGTAGGCTGCGTGGCGTCATCATCAAGGTATTAGAAAATACTACAATTATCAAAACAATAAGCAATGATGTATTGTTGTTAACACTACAAAAAAGTTATAGTACCTAGGAAAATAAGAAATAGGTATTGACAGATACCTTTTAGAATCTTCTTTAGCCGGAATATTAGTTTTCCTCTTGTTTCTTTTTGGTTTATCTTGATGGGGGAGAGGAACAATAGGAGTGCAGTGAGATGTAGCGGGCTCTGGAGTGACGGCACGCTGCTCGCGAACCGGCGACACATGCGCCAGTGATGGAGCATTTGACGAACTCGAAGAACTGCTTGATGATGATGAAGAGGAATCGTATTCTTCGTCAGACAATATATTGGTCTTAGACCT
Organism: Pyrausta purpuralis; assembly: GCA_963924145.1. Lineage (NCBI taxonomy): Eukaryota > Metazoa > Arthropoda > Insecta > Lepidoptera > Crambidae > Pyrausta > Pyrausta purpuralis. The sequence goes on from OZ001662.1 coordinate 18,503,626, forward strand.
AAAAAGAAAACAATTGATATTTGTTATAAAACAGTAATGAAAGCTTTATTAAACCGAGTACTGTGGACGCTGGTCATAAGTACCCATTCGACCTTTTATTTGTTTATTTAGATATTGACTTACTCTAGCTGTGCAGATACTAATGTTTCAAAGTTATAATAAACTGAGTACTGCAGACCCTGAGTTCGGAAGTATCCATCCAATCTTGTATTAGTTCATTTGAATATTGAATTACTCTGGCTCTACAATACCTATCTAGTAAATAAATAAAATAAAAAAGGTACTTACATTGTAGTGTTCTTTTTTTTAACACTTTTTGACACTTAAATTCAAAACTGATGTTTGTGTACAACTGTAAACCTTAATCGGACGACTAAAAAATGAGACCATCAAGATATATTTATAGACTATTCCTTTACCTGTGTTCTTGTTAGTATACGTACACGAAGCCGCTGTCGCTGGCTCAGCATTAACACCAAATATATCCCACATCTGATATTAATGAAAACGATTATGGTTCGATGTATGTATGAGTTAAAATATCGATTCCGTTTGTGAATAAATCAATTGACTTTCTACCTTAACGGCCAGAACATAGAAATTCAAATTATTTGTACTACCTGTCTTATAAAAAAATCATTTAAAAAGTTTCTTGGTAAGGTAAATTTGATCAAAAATGTCATTTCAGTTATGTTTTTCATTGCGAGCGGTTTATTGTAACTTCAGCGAATTATGTCGGTAAGTAATACTAATATTTAAGTTCACTCATTGAGTTACCCGTATATTTAAATACCTGTATTCTTGTGTATTTTAATCAAAACGTATTGTTAGTTCCAGTAGGCTGAAGACCTCTTCCTATTCATTCCTAACATGCCGCTGGAACTAAGCAGTGACAGTCAAGGCCAGGATGAAGCAGGGCCTCTCCGAAGCAAGAGGAAAAATAAAAAAGTCGTTTATTATACGAGCATCAAAAAGGCTTCTACGAGAGCTTCAAAAATAATTAAAATATAAATCATCGATGGAAAATCCTTGGATAGTGACCAAAAATCTTGTGAGCCCGAGATAAGTGTTCAATATGTCGCGCAAAGCATATTTGATAACGTTTATTGTGATATAAGAGGAATCAATTAAAATATACAAGACTCCATGTGTGACCTATGATGTAACGTACATACTCGTACCTACATAATAATAACAATGAATTACTTAATACAATATGAGTTTTATTTTTATTCCCCGATCACTTATGTCATCATACATACCTATTTATTATGCTGTAATTCAAGTAATTGTTTATATCTGAGCACGTAAAATATATAAAAGAATCAGTGTTAAAAAACTTAAGAGCTAAAATCATTTGTCTATTCCGGAACTTCAGTACTCAGAGTAATGAACTTAAGTGTAAGTATACACTATATATAGTGCATTAGTGCTGATGTATGCAACAAAAAACTCATAAATAATGTAGAATTATAAAATTGGGAAAGTTGGCGCACAATTCCCTGTAAAAGCATCTAGGGTCTGAGTCTAGAATTATCAGGTACTCGAGTACCCCAGCAAACCAGATCCAGGAAGAGCGAAAAGGGCACACCTGAGCGCCTTTTTCGAGGCGCTGCTCTCGTGTGTTCGCTTTTCCTGGATCTGATTTGCCGGAGTACTCGAGTACCTGACAACTCTAGACTCAGACCCCAGATCCTTTCACAGGGAACCGTGAGCCAGCTTTCCCAATTTTATACTACTATTAGGTTTCTTTGATCGCACCTCCGCCTCTTTCAGCCCTCACTAATAGTAGCCGACCTCTGAATGAGCAGTGATCTTTCATTGGCAATCTGATCATCAAATAAATGATTGCAAATTAATTTCGAAGAAAATCCTAAAATTTTAAGGGCAAGTAAATCTAAAAGTTACATTTCTGGGTGCTAGCTGACCTGATGGTGGAACTCCTTAAAGCTTAGAAGTTCAGTGCTCACGACAACAGAACTTACGTCAGACACTTTATTTATTTATTGCACAATAATAAAATTTTGTATAAAAGGTGGACTGAACGCCATATGGCGTTCTCTACCAGTCATGCCTTTGTAGCTCATAAAGGTACACAGTCGAAACGTGCAACTATACACATTCACCACATAAGTCACAAAAAAATTGCAAATTAACCTGAAAATTAACTGGAAAAAGTTTTACTTTTTCCTACTTCTAAAACAAAATGTGCTAATAAACTCTTGAAAGGATTCCATTTTAGGGAAAATAATATTTTTTCTTACCGTACATATACCGAAATAAGATATAATAAGAAAACCCACTAAAAATCCTACTAATAAGTTAATGTCTCCAAAACTTCTGCATTCGCATTATTTTCGGTTTACGTAAGTATGATCATGTCTCCGACTTCCGTGCTCAGTTAGAGTGGCTTCCCATACGTCTGCGACGTAATCTTCACATCCTTACTCTGTTGTACAATGTTCTTTTTAATCCACGATCTCCCCCCTATCTCAAGGAACGTTTCCACTTTCTGCAAACCACCAACGACCAGGTTAACATGCGTTCTTGCCGTCGACTACACCTTTCCTTTCCCCCTTTCTCCTCCCAATGCTACTCACAGTCGTTTACAGTTCAGTCCGTTCGACTGTGGAATTCACTACCACTGCATATCCGACAATCCCAGTCCCTTCCGGTGTTCAAATCTAGGGTAAAAGCGCATTTCCTTTCGCTTTAAAAATTGACGGAAAATTTTCTATAATGGATCTACCGTAGTATGCACGTATATTATATGTATTTATTAATTATATGTATTTATTAATTTGTTTTATTTTATTTTATTTGTGATATAAGTCTATTAGTTATATATTTTTATTCTTACTTCTATTATGTAATTATCTTTAAAGTATGATATTAAAATTCTAGCTATATTTTTGCACACCGTTTCTACCTCACTGATTAACGTTGTTTCCTCTACCCAATGGTTGTCTGGAAGAGATCGCTTCCAGCGATAAGACCGCCAATATTGTACAAATGATTTGCCTGTATTGTTATTGTTACTTGTGTCCTTATTTGTGCAATAAAGAATATTTATTATTATTATTAATGTCGTACGACGTGTTTCACAATGCCCCATAACTGGTTACCATTATGTGTCATACATAATTAATTCCATATTCACCGTTCCAAATTTGACATATTCGTTGGTTAGTGCTTATCCGTCGATGATAAAATATTTTATATTCAACTGACCTACTTCTAAAAGAAAAATAATAATAATGATTATTTTCGGTTTTATGTGTTGTATCAGTTTTACTGGCTGTTTTGATAATTTCTTGCTCTGCGGGACGACCCTCTGTCGGCAGGCAGTTATATTATCGAGCCGATGCGCCGTACTGACATTGTATTTATTTTACTATCTACGACCTTAAAAAACTAACCTTTGCTTGTTTACGTATTTTGGCGGGCTTGCGCACGTGATGGCTTGTCTTATTAATAAATACACAGGGCAACATTTTTATAAATATATTTTTTTTAAATGTGATCCATATTTAAAAGTGGTTCAACTGATTCCGTCCGTTATTTCAATTTTTTTTTGTTTTTTGTTTTGCGCATTTAACGTTACACGTTGCATATTTCGCTATTTCCATTGATTTTTAATTCGTTTTGGAACAAAAAACACATGCACAAGCGGGTGATACAAAAATTGGGGCCCTGCCCATAGATTTTTGCATCAAGCTTTCCAACAGATTACTACAGGATTTTATTGTAACAAACTAAGTGAGCTCTCAAAACATCTGCGTGAATGCCGCGTAAGACTACTGACTGAGTTTGTATTGTTAATGACTCCCTCGAGGCTTGTGGTTTCAGCCATCTGAATTTACGATGCCATTTAATTCAATTGGGGAAGTAATATTTGATAAATCCAATGCGTATGATGAATTCAAATGTTTTAATAAAATATTTTGTAAGTTCTTGGGTATTGCGATTCAAGGTAGGCAGATGAAATTGATTTTGGAATACGGTTTTTTTAATAAAATGTGAAAAAACTAGGGACGTAAGGGAGCTTGACTAAGACCAATAAGCTCCAAGCCAACCTCACCTTCACGTGGTGCGTCCTGTTTTTACAGACGAGGCTCTGGCGACCGACCGATGGCGGTATAACCATCCAATGTAAGGCGCAGCTAAATGTTGAACTGTGACGGGCAGCAGCGTCACAGCTGCAAGGGGCTGCGTCTCTGCGCTCGCCAACCCGCCTGCCAAGCGTGGCGAGTATTGGCAATATCCCCTCAAATGGAAGTACACAATAAAACCAGACCCCCAGTCTCCGGCAGCCCCGCTATTCCTGACTTTGGTAGCGGTCACGGTAACGGCGGGGCAGGGGGTGCTAAGAATCCCCGGAGGCGATCGCGCTGCCACCCCCGACGACAACTGGCCCTGGTAACGTACAACACGTGTACACTGAGGACAGATGAGAAGTTGCTCGAGCTGGAGGAAGAAATGAGCAGGCTACACTGGGACATAATGGGTTTATCAGAAGTCCGTAGAGAGGGCGAGGACACGATAACTCTGCAGTCCGGAAACCTGCTCTACTACCGGGAAGGCAACCAACGAAAGTCACAAGGTGGTGTCGGGTTCCTCGTTCACAAGTCCCTCGTCAACAATATCGAGACCATCGAGAGTGTGTCGAGCAGGGTAATATACCTTATACTCAGAATATCCAAGAGGTATTCGCTGAAGGTCATACAGGTTTATGCACCGACCTCGAAACACCCGGATGAAGAGGTAGAGGAAATGTATGAGGACGTAAGTAGAGCCATACATACTTCCAAAACCTATTTTACTTTTGCAATGGGGGACTTCAACGCGAAACTGGGCAAGCGAGGCGAGAATGAGTTGAAGGTAGGACCTTTTGGATACGGGCAAAGGAACACCAGGGGACAGAGGCTGGCCGACTTTCTGGAGAAGGAGGGACTCTTTGCGATGAACTCTTTCTTCCAGAAGCCGCCTCAAAGGAAGTGGACCTGGTTGAGTCCCGATGGCTTCACGAGAAACGAGATTGACTTCTTCATGACCTCCAAGAGACGGTTATTCAATGATGTGAAAACCGGTAGCGATCACCGAATGGTTCGAGGCACATTGAATATAAATGTCAAATTGGAAAGATCCCGCCTGATGAAGTCCACGCTCCGACCAACTCGTGCTCATATCCAAAATCCCAAGAGCTTTCAACTCGAGTTGTCAAACCGCTTTGATTGCCTACAAAATTGCGTAACAGTGGACGAAATTAACAACGGGTTTGTGGAAACTGTTCAAACGGTGGGGTCTAAGTATTTTAGGCCTGGCCGTAAAATAGACCTCAAAAACTGTCGGTCCATACTCTCGAACTGATGGCAAAACGTCGATCTATGGCACTGCAGACCTCCGTTAATGCTGAAAACTACAGACAGCTCAAAAGACAAATATGGATTTCCCTGCGACACGACATTCGTTGCTTTAACACTAATAGTGTTAAAGAAACGATAGAGCGGAACCACGGCTCCAAAGTGTTTGCAAGGGACATGTCTATTGGGCAAAGCCTGTTGACGAAGCTTAAGACGGAGGACGGCAGTGTAGCGTCGACGAAAGCAGAGGTTTTGAGGGAGATCGAAAGGTTCTAAACCAACGGGCCAAACCCGTTGATAGCTCGGTTAGAGACCCACGAGCTATCCTGACCCGACACTACACTAAAGACATCCCGGACATCAGCCTCTACGAGATTAGGATGGCCTTTAAACAGCTCAAAAACAACAAGGCACCTGGCGAGGACGGAATCACAGCAGAGCTTCTGAAGGCGGGTGAGACACCGGTACTTAAAGTCCTTCAGAGACCCTTTAATTCCGTGTTGCTGGAGGGCATCACGCCTGAGGCGTGGAACAGGAGTGTGGTGGTGTTGTTCTTCAAAAAAGGAGACAAAACCTTATTAAAGAACTATAGACCCATCTCACTCCTGAGCCATGTCTACAAGCTGTTTTCAAGGGTCATCACGAATCGTCTCGCGCGTAGGTTTGATGACTTCCAGCCTCCCGAACAAGCCGGTTTCCAAAAAGGCTACAGTACCATAGACCACATCCATACGCTTAGGCAAATTATACAGAAGTCCGAGGAGTATAATATGCCTCTATGCTTAGCGTTTGTGGACTATGAGAAGGCCTTTGATTCGATCGAAACTTGGGCGGTACTTCAGTCTCTGCAGCGGTGCCACATAGACTATAGTTACATAGAGGTGTTAAGGTGCCTTTACAATAACGCCACCATGTCGGTCCGAGTACAGAAGCAGAACACGAGGGCGATTCCACTGCGGAGAGGTGTGAGACAGGGAGATGTGATATCTCCGAAACTGTTCACTGCGGCATTGGAAGACGCTTTTAAGCTTCTGGAATGGGAAGAAATCGGCATCAATATTAATGGCGAATACGTCACACACCTCCTATTTGCCGATGATATAGTCGTTGTGGCAAAGACGCTGGATGATCTTGGCACTATGCTCGAAGACCTTGACCGAGTCTCCCAACAAGTGGGTCTTAAAATAATCATGTGGAAGACGAAAATTATGTCGAGTTCCCTTGTTGTAACCACTCCAGTATCCATTGGGAACTCAACTCTCGAAGTTGTCGACGAGTACGACTACCTGGGACAAGTGATCCAATTGGGTAGGTCCAACTTCGAGAACGAGGTCAATCGACGAATCCAACTCTGCTGGGCAGCGTTTTGGAAACTGCGCAAGAGCGTCTTCTCCTCTCAATTACCTCAGTGTCTGAAGACGAAAGTCTTCAACCAGTGTGTGTTACCAGTGATGACATACGGATCTGAAACATGGTCTCTTACTATGGGCCTTATAATGAAGCTCAAAATCACACAACGAGCGATGGAAAGGGCTATGCTGGGTGTTTCTCTACGGGATCGAATCAGAAATGAGGAGATACGTAGAAGAACAAAAGTAACGGACATAGCCTTGAGAAACAGTAAGCTCAAGTGGCAATGAGCAGGGCACATAGCGCGAAGAACTGTTGGCCGTTGGGGCAGGAAAGTTCTAGATTGGAGACCCTTCGACCAGAGACGCAGCGTGGGACGTCCACCAACAAGATGGACAGACGACCTTATAAAGATCGCAGGATCAAACTGCATGCAGATCGCTAGTGATCGGTCGCTGTGGAAAGCCGTGGGGGAGGCCTATGTTCAGCAGTGGACGTCCTTTGGCTGATAATGATAATGATGATGTGAAAAAACTAATATGGCAATGGCGTTCTTTTATCAGTGTTTTTTGAGCTTTAATAAATTTTAATGTCATTTAATTATGTATATAATAATACGATTTATCATACAGTTTGGCCCAAACAGTGACGTCTGAAAATTAATTTGGGAGCCTTACATCCAGGTTTATCCAATACTAGCGGTCCCCCGCGACTTCGTCCGCGCGTTTTGAGTTTGCTCCCTCCCCTCCCGTCGCAGCGTCATGTTTTATATCCTACAGCCTTTCTCGATAAATAAGCTATCCAACACAGAAATATTTTTTCAAATCGGTCCAGCAGTTTATATTATAATATATTAGCGCAAGCGCACGTTGTACTTAAGCTGCGAATATTATTTTGGTGCGGAGTTATGTTAAAACTGTGATAGCTCCTAAGATATATATTGAAATCAAATGATATAAAGGGCAACTTGGTTCTAAATGAAATGCTCGTGATGATGAATGTATTTATTTTGATAAGAATAAATACCTGTGTGTATAATACACCTCTAAAAATAATGCATTATTTTTTTACAAATTTATTAACATAAAAAAGGTTGTAGTAAGTCAACCATAAAAGGTAGACATATGCTGTCGCGGACTTTAATATAGAACTCTTAATGCTGAACAATCCTGTCATACATGATTTTTGTGTAACTTAAGCGGTTTCCGCAGCGTATGCAGCGGAAGCTCTCAAAAGGAATATCTTTCTCCCGTTTTCGCAACATTTTTCATTTCTGCTGTGGTCTTATGAGTCGTATCTTTATGTTATATAGCCTAAAGCCTTCCTCGATAAATGGACTATCCAACGTAAAAATAATTTTTCAAATCGGGCCAGTAGTTTTTGAGATTAGCGCGTTCAAACAAACAAACAAACAAACAAACAAACAAACAAACTCTTCAGCTTTATAATATTAGTATAGATATACCATATGTATGTTAGCCGAATTTATGTAGTTTTCGAGTTTTTTAGGGTTCCGTAGCCGAATGGCAAAAAACGGAACCCTTATAGTTTCGTCTAGTCTGTCTGTCTGTCTGTCTGTCTGTCTGTCTGTCTGTCTGTCTGTCTGTCTGTCTGTCTGTCCGTCCGTATGTCACACCCATTTTATTTTGTAACTATAAGCATTACACAATTGAAATTTGGTAGGAAGATGTATCTTGTTAACCGCTTACCGATTCTCATAAAAAAATTAAAAAAATAATGACAGTTAAGGGGGGGCTCTCATACATGAAACTAAAACCAAAAATATATTTTTTTGTCAAACCTATACGTGTGGGGTGTCTATAGATAGGTCTCTTAAAATGACATAGAGGTTCCTAAAACCATTTTCTTTTAAAATCAAACGTTTCATAGCTAGACGCTTCCAAAGTGGTAAAATGGGCGTCTCCCCCATCTAATTTCTAAACCAAGCAAGTGTTAATTTTGAAAAAAATATATATTGTAGATCTTAATAAATACTTTCAACTAAAATTGGTTCGAACGGGATCGAACCAGTAGTTTTTGAGATATAGCACATTTTCAACAACCGCAAACATAACTTTGTACTTCATACAAACACTATGACAAAACAAAGTTATATTTGTAGTCAACAAAATATTGTGGTATTTTACTGAGTAGAAGTAAATGGATTCCCTAATTCAGTTAAAGTTGGCACGGAACCCTCAGTGCGCGAGTCCGACTCGCACTTGGCCGGTTTTTTTCGCATACTTCAAGAATTTTCAAACAAATAATTCCTCTACTTTTTATGGTGTAATGTTGTTTTTTTTAAATGCAGTATGATCCTTAAAAATTAAGTTAACTTAGATAAAATTATTAGCTAGATTAAAATAAGACTAACAAAACTTTTCAAAAAAATTGAAAAAAAAAAGCCTTGAAAACTACAAACATTTGGTTATCATAAATGTGGTATATTTAGACAGCCCTGGATGTAAATCATCCAAAAAAAATTTTTGGACGTCACTTTTTGGGCCACCCAGTATAATTTATTGTAACAATTAGGTAAATATACTTTGCAAGATATTCATTCATACTTACCTTAAAAAATGTTTGTATTGATATTACTGAAAAAAAATGTGAGTATTTTCTGGTTTGAAGAGTTGTTCTCAACATCTGGTAATCTTCTTATGCGTAATGAACCAGCTTTATCCAAAATTGTATACCAAAGGCTCTTTTTATTTGTGGAAGTCAAAATGATTAATAATTTCCTTATAGAGTTGTCAAGAAATGTTTACAAAAGAATATGTCAATTTATTTTTAGAGTTTAATGCAACCCGCGTTGGAACGGAGAAATTTTAATTCAAAGCAAATTGGACATTAAGAGCTCACTTTAAATTTTCGTTAACTTTAGTAAACTTTTATTAATAAAGGTGACAAATAGAAACAATAGACAATAGTGTAATTTAGTAGTTTTTATAATGATTGAAATTAATCTGAATAAAATTAATTAATTGATTTAAAATATAATTGATGAATGCCAACACTGATTACAACTGCTTAGGACACTGCAGTGCTCACCTTGACGTGCTATTTTCCGTACATTGAAGTTTAAAAAGTTCATTAAGGATAAAATAACAAAAACTTCAAGTAATTCTCACTCTTTAATTTGCTATAACGTCTTTAAAACACTCAAACTCCATTCGAACATCTACGTATTACAAATACGGATTTCCGAATAACATTTCACTATGATCAATCACAACATCGTTAGGTACATATTTTTTTAATGATAAGTACATTTATATTTACAATAAATAATCAAACTATATGTACAAGCTAGTCTCAAAATTATGATGAAAGTAAAATTAGTGTAAGAATATATTACAATATTTTAATAATACTTCAAACAAAATATATATCATTTAGTACAAGAAAAACATTACGCGCTTATTAATCAATTATATTGATTTCTAAAGATAAAGGAATCTTTAATACTATTTAGAATTTCTCAACGTTTAATAAATCTATGCAAAAAATAGACAGAGAACTACATACATAATTATCAATTCACATCAATTAGAACCTTGAATAATTAAGAGCAGAAATGACTAAAGTATCACACACTTGGCAGGAAAGACTTAAGCTCAGGAATGTACATAGAAAATCAGACATTGCTATAAAAACTACAGTATAGTAGAACCTATGGTAGAACCTTAGTGCGGTAATATTTCATAAGTTGGAATAAATTTAAAAGGACATTGCAAGCTTATGGCTGCAGCAATTTTTTAAAAAAAATTAAACACACGCTCCAATATGCCAAAAATATATGCCGCTTACCTCTTTTTAAGCTCAATATGAAAATTTTAAAGAAAATAATCAGTCTATGTATAGCTTTGAAAGAACAATTATCGTTCCAATATGCAAGATACAAGTTGCAGGCTTCATTTAAAACAACGTTCCTATAAAAAGAGCTTTGAAATCCTAAAACTTTTAAGTACATAGTATCCAGACTTTAACATACAAATAATGAGCCCAAACATTCCAAAGTGAGATACGAGTAATTATGTTCTACTAATATTGACATTAAATATTTTACATTTAAAATACTCTGTCTGTTATTGTAGTTCATATTTTCATACACTACTACAAAGCAACTCTAGACCGCAGTAAGACATGCTGAATCATATTCACGTATAAGAAACAATAAAACATTCATTTATCTCATGTTTATCTTGAGGAGTGACAAAAGACAACCACTAATTTCGATACTTGGTATCTGTTACACCTTCTGAACCAAAAATTCACCCTATTTTTGCTATTCTTGATCGTATCATTGCAAAAGATTGACTTGATAACCATGAAAAATTGTGCGAAAATCAAAACCAACTATACTTTGTGATAATTGATTCACACGATTGAATCATTAAGCGTTTCAGATTTAGATAACAAGGGCACACTGCTATAATCCTTTAAATGCTCACTAGTTTTCTTAGCGCCGTTGTCAAAAGAACTTGCCGTTGGCATTTTAGCGATCCAATTATTATTACCTACCTTATCCGTTTTATGATTGCCAACTGAATTCATCTGGATATCCTTCAGCTTAACTCTAGGTTGGCTATGACTAACTGAGTTATGGTTAAGAGAATTAACGTTAAGAGCTAAAGAATTAGATACACTAACCCTATCTAGTTCTTCACTGTCGGTTATTCCATTGGTGACTGGGTCTGGATCTGAATGCTGTCTTTGAATTTTGAGATCCTGCAAAAGAGGTTGAGCTTCTGTTTCTAATTTTGCTAAATCGTTTCCTTTCTGAACGAAGATTCCTGATCCTCGTCTGCTAGATGATCTTGAGCTCTGATCCAGTCGATTTCTGAACGGAGTGAGATGGGATACTGACCCACTCTCGGTTGACTGTGTCTGTGTTTTGGTGAGCGATGGTTTTTCTTTGGATGCGTTTGGGTCAACTTTTTCGCCTAATAACCAGTATGTTATAAGGACGCCTTTTCCCTATAACAAAAATATTCAATTCAATCAATTACTCCAGTTTGATGTTACTTATATTTTAAGTTTGTATTACAGCAGTATCTTTTAATTTTTTATATTGTTGATTTCTGAAATGGCTTAACGGTTACTTTCTGACACTAAAAGCTATTTTTAACTTCGTCTCGTAACATTGTCTGCTGTTGCTAATAGACTTCGAAACTTTTGTTTTGTTATGTTTCAATAATGTTGATCAACGAATTTAGTCACCACAATAAGATTCCATTAATTATTGTTCAAAACAACAGCTTTGAAAGGTCACCATTGAATTAAATTTAAGGATAGCAACACAGCCCTACTAATATTATTATCTATCATTCATATCATCAGAGTCATGAGACTATAATGTCAAATTTAAAACACATAATATAAATATATAGTAAATAATATATAGGTGTGTACAGCGCGCCGCTTTCCTTTTTTCTTTAGTAAATCCAAACGTTAACAAAAGTTCTTCGTCTACCTCATTAAGAAGAGCTCAAGTGGTGTAACCAGGTAAATTAAGTAATCTTTAATTCTGGTAAGTCATGTGCGATCAAATTATTAACTTTTGTTTGAAAAAAAAAGGATAACTAAAGATGTTTTTAGATTTTATTTTTGGAACTCTTTCAACATGCAAACCTGTTTATGTATAAATATCAAACAATACGATTGCGTATCAAATATTTTAAATGTTTTTTTTGTGTGTACAAACTTAAACCTCTCCCTTGGGTTAGCGAAGAAATATCTTCAGAAGTCATTAACAATATCTTGGTTGATGATGATCACTAAGACTAAGGAGGCTGAATGAGTAAGATTCCAAAAGATCCATCAGCTGTTCGAGTGGCGCTCACGACGAGTACTCGTGATCTTAAGATCGCATTTGCGTTAAAATATGGGTCCTAGATCATAGAAAAACGTTTATTTCCGAACCAGCAACAATTTCAATTTTTTACAAAACTTTACTTTTAGCTTAAAACACCTAGATCAGACTTACCTTCATCGCGACTTCTCCTCTGCACTCCAATAGGAAGGTCCCGAACTGCTCCAGCAAGGCCCTTGTGTCTGGAGACACATGGATCTTCAGAGCCTCTCCATTTGACTCCATGCGAGAGGCTGTGTTGACGGTGTCACCAAAGAGGCAGTACCGAGGCATCTTTAGACCAACCACCCCGGCTACACAGGGACCTGAGAACAAAATATTTTCGTCAAATCAAGTACATAATGATTTGAAAACGTCGTAATAATCTATTGCGGATGACGTCACTACATAAACAAACCAAAATCTTAAAATCGGTCGTTTAATATTTTGTCAATCAGCAATTTTTCATTCAGGCCCTTTATTTATCTTTAGTACCTAAATTTTTATTGGCCTTCCTTATTTGAAACATTAGAATTTGTACTATGGCAACGCAACTTATGAATTTACGAACTTATGATAACGGATACGTTATAATTCAAGCTCTTAAGAACCTGACATTCAAAAGAACATTCCTATTCGTATACATTTTGATAGGAAACCAATCCGTTAAATTGGATGCCATCTGTCTGACTAGAGTCAAATTGTATTAACGTCAGTCAATCATTTATGAAAATGTCATTAAAAAGCGGTTGTTTTATAACTTTTTCAGTCGGATAATTCCTATATGACGTTGGTACAATCGGCCTTAAGTGGTCTTAGCTAGTTCATATTCTGTGTAAATCTTTATTTGAATCATGCGGCCTTAACCGTTTTTTTTTTGGATTGGATTGGACAAAATACAATATCTTATTTTGGGTCAGATTATGATCAAAAGCTAAAGTGGACACACACTATTTATCCCACAAACAACCCATTGCTCAGTGAATCTGCGTATTTCACAGAGGAGTTTCAGTAAAGATCTGGCTAGTAGACCGTCTACCTAAATTACCGTGATCAAGACAGTAAAACGCATTGACGCGAAAATCTGTTAGCCAAAGATAACATGATTGAACGAATCTTATATGGTTAATCGGACACGTCGAACCCAAAACCTATGGATTATAATATCAAAATAGTTCTACATCACACAACGTCTAGAGCAATAAGGATTTCCCTGGCAAATGACGGACTTATAAATTAGCGTCATTTGTCCTGTACTTTAATAAAATATGAGATTACATAATTGAATAATACGTCTGTTAATGCCTATTTTTTAAAGGTGAAACAGACCCTGATTATTCCTTAATAAGCCAGTCGAAATGACGTTTGAAATATATATAATTGCAATGAAGCTGAATTTTTAATATGTTGTTTAGATCGATCTGGATTGTATGCATCCAGATTATTGTCTCTCTTAAATGTAAGCGCTCTAAATAAGTTGCAGATAAACCGATAACATTCTCGTCTTTTTTTAACCGACTTCAAAAAAGTAGGAGGTTATCAATTCGACTGTATTTTTTTTATAATTTATTTTTTGTATGTATGTTTCATCATACCTTAGTCGTTTGTCGACCGAACCGAAAAAAAAATTCACCTACTTAAAGGGTGTACCTTCTAGTTGGTCCCATTTTTTCCATTTTAGGATCTGATGATGGGATCTTGGTATAATCGAGGGAAACCCTCAAATTATTATAGGCACGTATAGTGTTTCTTTACTAGAATCTAAATGTTGACGTGTTGTTACGTCTGATAGTCAACATTTTGTGGGGCTGAGCTGATGGTGGAACTCCTTAACGCTTAGGAGTTCAGTAATTATAATGACGGAACTTATGATAGGTAATTTGTAGCTTCTTAAAAAATAGAATCATTAGGTGCACCTCCCCCCCCCCTTTTACGTAATCGCTAAAAATGAAGAAATAAAATAAACTTTTAAAAAAAGTAAAAACCGACTTCAAAACCAAAATGCACTAAAAAGTCTTAAATAAATTCTTCACTATTGAAAGGAAAGGAATCCGTTTTAGGCAAACAATTTCTTTTTGGAATCGGTGCCATCACTTTGACCATCAAGCATCAACTATCACAGCACCGACTCCAAACAAAAATTGTTTGCCTTAAACGGATTGCTTTCCTTTCAATGGTGAGGAGTTTATTTAAGACTTCTTAGTGCATTTTGGTTTTGAAGTCGGTTTTTACTTTTTTTATTGGTTTGAAGCAATGACAGCGATTTTGAAAGGCTCTGGCGAGAAAGTTCAAAGGTAACATGACGTTTTGAAGATCATTAAATTCCTTATCGTTTGAGCACTTTCTTAATTTTTTAGGTCTGATAGCTACCAAGTTACAGAGCTCCCAAAGTTCTATATTTTTCCTTAAAAGTAATAAAAACACGGGGAAGGCAAAAAGCATTGGCTGAGCTTGAGCTCAATGTTACCTAGGAATGGAAGCATTTCTAATATTATTCTTAGAGTACGAGGACCTAACAAAAGTTTTAGTAAAAGTTAAAGTTACATTATGATGACCATGTTACAATATGCTCATGGAAACTTAGGATAACAATAATTTGATACACATTCTGCCGTCTCAGTTGCAGTTTGGGTTTTACTTCTTTTCTGTACGTTGTAGCATGATTTTTAGCTAATAGTACCTATTTTTAATAACTAAACGAAAAGAATAACTAAATCAAGAATTTTGTGAACTAGAAAAACGTCATAGTGACCTTTCCCGCAAGCGTGCCACTTTTTTGTAATTGTAAATGTTGTTATTGTTTAGTAAATGTAACTTAATAAGAAAATGGAAAATAAAAGTGTAATTCTTATAAAAGAAATATTAAAATAATTTTGTAATAAAAGACTTCATATAAGTATATTTCAAAGTACAAAAAAATCACACAGTCTTCAGCTATGTTTAACCCACAAATGTGCGGTATTCATATTCGTCTCATTGCACCTCGGATGTTATTAAAAATAAGTCCCGAAATCACCTGTGAAATTACATTCAGCATTTCATTACTCTTTATGATGTTGAAGTCGTTTTGAGGAAATTCTCTCCGAATTTTTCTCTCAAAAAGTTATTAAACTGGGTGAATGTGTAATGTTGGTACTTTAACAAAGTACGTAATCAGCTTTTTTTGATACATTGAAGGCACCTTGAAGCTCAAAGGAACGCCGTTGGCCGTGTACACAAAATAATGTTTTTGCAGTTTTTTTTTTTGCTTTACTTTACTGAAAATTGCGGACACAAGTCGTGCGAAGCAAGGAGAACATGTACAGATGGGGTAATGTTGCGGATGACGCATGCTTGTGTGGTGTCTCTCCACAGATGATGGAACACCTTTTGTCCTGCCCTACGTGTCCCTTCACCTGCACACCTGTACAACGCTACTGATAACGCTCTGACAGTCGCCGAGTACTGGTCCTCAAAAATATAACGCCAGAGTCGACACGAAAAGAAGAAGAACTTAAAAATAATATTTTTTTCTTTTTTCTTATTTAATGGTATATGCACTTAATTTATAAAAAATAAATACCTAAGAATAGTTGTAAGTAACAATTTAATGTTTTTTTTTTATAATATTTTTTGCAATACATTACATATGGACAAAATATTTTCGTGCCATTTTACGGCTCATAAAAGATAATATCTTCCTGCAACTTTCAATATAATTACCTTAATAAAATTTCGAAACTTACACAGAAATTCCATTGAGCAGATAGTCTTTATTGATATTAGAAAATTCCAAGCCAAAGTTATAATGATAACCGTTAAACTTGTCCGTGGACTCACACGGAGCTGTTATTTCCTTAAGTTTTTCTGATTTGCCAAGTTCAAATTGTTTCGCTTGTTACATTGTTTTTGGATCATATTTCAGCGTCTAAACACGGGTTTGTGATATTTTAGGACATGCCAAAAGTAAACGTTGCCTCTTTCGGGGTATTTCTGTTAGTCTACAACTGGAAAGCTAACCAACTAAAAACTTGCGTGGGCCTTTAATATTATATTAAAATCATGATGGTGATCCTTAAACAACCAAAATAGTTTTCAGCATAAAATATCTTACTTTACAAAGCCTACCTTTAAAGAAGTTGATAAAAGAAAATATCAAAAAAAATTATTGAACTACAGGCTGTTGTTTTGGTCAGTGACATCCAACTCAGGGATGATGGTATGAGTTAGGCTTATTCTATAATATTTTCTTAAAATTAAAAAGTTTTCACAACATTCTAAAAATATCTAAACCAATGGGAAAACTCGCACCCTCGCGCGTAGTTTGCGCGTATCTACGAAACACTATGCCGGAGCTAGTAAGCTATGAAGAGGCAACCTGGCGTTGGTAGTTTTGACTCGCTCGCTAGCATCGCAATAATACATTAATTTTGTTGGTTTTCAGGTTCCACTAAAAATATTTTTATTTTATTTATTTTTTTGGCATCAATATCAATTGCACAACTACCTCTGAGTCGGGCGTCACTGACCAATACAACACTCTGTATTATTATAGAGTAATCATGTTGGACAAAAAATAACGCTAAGGTTGGAATACTCGTAGCTGCTGTAAACTTGCATTATTGGTATGTAGCTTAGGTCCATTTGGTTGGTCACTCCGAGTTATTATATAGGAATTTTCTAATATCAATAAAGATTATCTGCTCAATGGAATTTCTGTGCAAGTTTCGAAAGTTTATTAAGGTAATGTTACTGAAAGTTGAAGGAAGATATTATCTTTTATGAGCCGTAAAATGGCACGAAATTTTTTTGTCCAAATGCAATGTATTGCAAAAAGTATTATCAAAAAGAACATTTCATTGTTACTTACGTTTATTCCTAGGTTTATTTATTTTTAATTAATTGAGTGCATTTACCATTAAATAAGAATAAATTGAAAAAAATAATTTTTGAGTTCTTCTTCTTTTTCGTGTCGACTCTGGAGTTATATTTTTGAGAACCAGGAGGCTGATTGATCATGTAGTTCGTATACGAAAAAAGTTGACCCATCGAATTTTCTTCGTCGAAGAAAATGTTGTTATTTATTTCTCGGGGTCACCATTTCTATGCTTTTCGATTTTGTTTGTGTGATGTTTTTTTACGTGTTGATAATTTACTTGATTATTTAGGTAAAACGGTTGAATTCGCAATCGAATTAACACACGAAAAAAGTGCTGCGAGAATTGCCACCCAGTACTCGGCAACTGACAGAGCGTTATCAGTAGCGTTGTACATGTCCGTACGTGTGCAGATGTAGGGACACGTAGGACTAGACAAAAGGTGTGCCATCGTCTGTGGAGAGACACCACACAAGCATGCGTCATCCGCAACATAACGCCATTTGTACATCCTTGCTTCGGCCGACTTGTGTCCAAAATTTTTAGTTTAGGATTATAAACTAAAAAGTTTAAAGCAAAAAAAAAATACTGCATAACATTATTATGGTGTACACGGCCACTGGCGTTCCTTATAGTTGCAAAGTGCCTTAAATGTATCAAAAAAGCTGATTACGTACTTTTTTAAAAGTACCAACATTACACATTCACCCAGTTTCCTTTCCAGAGAGAATTTCCTCAAAACGACTCCAACATCATAAAACGTAATGAAATGCTGAATGTAATTTCACAGGTGATTTCGGGACTTATTTTTTATAACATCCGAGGTGTAATGAGACGAATATGAATACCGCACATTTGTGGGTTAAACATAGCTGAAGACTGTGTGATTTTTTGTACTTTGAAAAATACTTATATGAAGTCTTTTATTAAAAAATTATTTCAATATTTCTTTAAGACGAATAACACTTTTATTTTTCATTTTCTTATAAAGTTTACACAATAACAATCAATTAGAGAAAAATATGAAACTATTTTTTATTTGAGACAAAAGGACAATATTTGAAAAATCAAAAAATGAAAGTTGAACTAGAAATATCGGTTTTGTTATCATAATAAAGAAGAGGTTTTTTTTTTGGATCGTGATCCGGCCTTTGAAAGAAGCACGTACAATAAAGTATTCTAGGCTGAATAATAAAAAGGCAGAGACATAGTTTTTTCATTATGAATTTAGGATTAAGAAATAAGATGAGCAAACCGGGAGCGGTGTTAATCAAAAACGCTGAAAAGAAAAGATGCCTTTAAAAAGAAAATATAATTACGAGAGTGATTCAGAATAATGCAAAAAAAATATTATTTTAGGATTTCCCTCTATTTCATAATTCTCACTGAATAATGTGCAGTATTGAATATAATTATAGACAGGCAATTTCAGTTTCAGGCATAAGAACATCCTTTTTACTCATTTTTACCAAAATGATCTAAAGAAAAGTAAATATTTAAAGTCAATATTTGGACAACAATCTCATATATTGCTCTGATTCAAAGTAAGTAGCTAATGCACTTATGTTAGGGAAATCAGACACAACCGTGGTACCACAACTCAGACCCGATATTATATAGAAAATATCGATTTTTATATTGACCCGACCAAGAATTGAACCCGGGACCTCGGAGCGGTGACGTTTGAAACCAGCGTTTTAAGCCTATGGAACAGAGGTCGTCATGAAGGTGTTATGGTAAGTGTGGCCTACCTGAATGCAGTCCAATCCTAAGCTTCAGCTGATCATGCGGCCTGTGTCTGATGCGGAACCGCTTGACAGCATCTAGCAGAGCGAGTGCCATCCTAGCCACTTCACAAGCATGTCTCGTGCCGTTTCGTTCGGGCAGGCCTGACACCACCATGTAAGCGTCGCCTATGGTCTCCACCTGGAGGAAGAGAAAATTTTGTACTTAAGAGTTACCCTTATGATTACCGTTATGCAAGCTTGCTAGAAATATTTTAGATTGCCGAAAACCTTTAATCTGCCATTAGTCCCAGAGAAGGTCAAAATGAAATCTTAAATGTTAAAGAAGTGTCAAACTACGGATCCTAGTTAGTGATTTAGCCTCCTCTGATATTATTAATATGTGAAATCATTACTTTTTACATACTCAAGTTAGTTGCACTGGTTTAGAATGTTTTTAACACTAACAGTGTCATATTTTAAACTCATATAGATGAAAAAGAAACCAAAATTTGCGCACGAGTGGGACTCGAACCTGCAACTTTATAGCTAACCGGGCCAAACGCTCTTCCAATTGAGCTACGGTGCGCAATTTTTAATTTCCTATTTCATCTTTACGAATAGTGGCTCGGATTCACTTATAATATAACTTACGTTCCAGAACCCCGCACCTACTCACTGAGCCTAGTAGATAAAGCCAGTGCTTCGGTCATAAATATTTTTTTTTACATTAGTCGTCTATAGGCTAGTTAAAGGACTTCTACAACGGCAAATGGAAGAGTTCTTACCTTATAAACGTCATAGTTCTCAACAATAGAATCGAAGCAGGTGTACAGGTCATTCAATAGGTCCACGACTTGCATTGGTGTGGATGTGGCGGAGAGAGCGGTGAAGCCTACGATGTCTGAGAAGTATATTGTGACTTGCTCGAAGGTCTCTGCTACTACTGACTGGCCATGTATCAGTTGGGAGGCCACTGACCTGTTAATAACAAAAATATTACATGAATATCAGTTAACATAATTATTGACTATCTAGATGAATACAGAGTATAAGAAAAAATTTTTAAAACCTTCAAGATTCTGCCTAAAACAAAGAAAGTTAAACTAATGCTTATACTTGAACAAAGTAATTCTAACAAATACAAAACGAAACGTGATAATCACTATTCAACTCGACTAGGTATGAAAATTAGATTAATGGTGCCTCAAGTACAAAATTACTTTAGTAAATGAAAAAGGCAATAGATTATACCTACCATACATAATGAGCTGGAGCAGAATATATTTGATGTAACATCAAAAACCCATCTGAAGTCCAAATGAAAAAAAAAACACTACCAACCTGTGTGCCTTTGAATTATTGTAGTAGTTGTTAAAATAATAATAAAAATGTTTTGAAAAACGAAATAAATAGAGATAATATTGTGAGTGTGCTCACCAGCCTATCCTTTTACACACAAATATGATACGTCCGTGTCTACCTTGACGTGCTTATGTACCTACCTTCGAAACACTGCACGCTGCACGCATGTTCAGTATACAAGCAAGCTAGATAGTTTTAAAACGAGAATATTACTAGTGCAACTACCGACAAACTGCGCAGCAGTTTCGCAGACGAGAGTTAAGTAAAAAACTGTTAATCTTTTTTGAATGATTTTATTTTAAACTACTTTAAAAATCTAGGGTAATAATTTCTTTTTAGACAAACTTGTGTACACATGTGTAGATTTGCAGTTCTGCACTTATGTTTTAGATAATAATTATGTTTCATGTTTAACTGTAATTTGTTTTGTGTGCCTTATAAATAAATGAAATTAATAAATAAATAAATAAAAAACATTGACTCGGTTTGTGTCACTGTTTACAAGACGTCTTTAGTAGACTGACGGTGACATGCATTTAATTTTTTGCACACAACATTAAAACGTATATATCATCTTAATATATTTATGGTGTCTAACTATAAATGCTAGTTCAAAGATTGATGTACATGATGGATCAGATTGTGTTTTTTCCTGACAAACAGTCCCCGGCGACTGCGTCCTCACGTATTAAGTTTTCTCAATTCCCGTGCGTCGTAACGTGATGTGTACAAAATAGCCTATCTCGATAAATAAACTATGGAACTCATTTTTTTGCCCTGTAGTTCCTGAGATTGGAGCCTTGAAGAAGCAACAAACAAATTAAAACAACACGCCCGTTTTAATTTATTAGCGTGTAATTTCCTGATTAACAAATTGCATACATAAGGCAATACTAAGGATCATCCTTTCTTAATTTTTTTTCCTGTCTATGTAAGTAAATACTATTATACTAATACGTATTTCTCTAGAGGCTTTATATCGGATGAACACGAAGAACAGGCACCTTTTTGCCTTTTCGAGCAAGACTGTCATCAATAATCAGTGAACGAATATTCGAAAAAAATAGTGACGTCATATAAATCCAATAATAAATGGCAAGACGTAAAAGATATTGCTATTATATAAAATCTGGCCAGAAGTGTAATGAATCGAAAACCGCTTTGAAACGTAAAAGATTTCCACGAATTGGCGTTATACAACGTGTTCTTTTTGTTTGTCTGAATACTAAAGATATAATCAGATATCAGTTCTCATAAATAAAGAGCAAATTACATAAATAAAGTCGTATTAAAAGATTATTCAGAAACTCTCATCTTCGCATTTTCTCTAGTTTTATACAAAACAATCCAATTATCATCTTGCACTCGGTGTGTCCTACGCTCGCCCATTCGCCGTTTTAGTAAAGTTGGTAACGTAGCGCGCGATATGCCGCGCGTTCCTCACGGATGTGTTTATCAACAGTCTTTTGTTATGCTTTTGTTAATGCGACCGCTGGCGGTCTTTTGATCCGTGAGAGTCTACGAATAAAATTGGGTAAGCTGCAAATGTCGCAAAGAACACTTAAGGCAAATAATGACCAACTGATTTAAAAAAAAAACAATCTTTCTCGTGCTTTATAATCAACTGTAATAATAATTTTGTTTTGGAAAATTAATAATTAAACTTTGTAAAATCCTCAGTGTTTTTTTTAGGAAACAAATAGGACACGATGTATATTTTGCGTCAATCTCAAAGGAATTCCTGACGGATACCTTAATTTCTAATTCCGTAGAGATCACTGTTTGAGAACTCATTAAGTAGACAATACGTTAAGTCTAGATGTATTTCAAACGGATTTAATTAAAGTTTCAAGCGATGCTGAATAAAGTAGCGCAACTTTTGTGCGATTTCTCTGCACTTTGACTTACGCAAAGTCGTTTAATATTGCAAAGCTTCTCAGCGGTTTAGAGAAGCCGCGTTTCTGTAAAAGCTTCTTAGGATTAAACTTTGAATCAGTATAAAATGGTTTTCAAACAAATTATAAGCTACACTGATTACTGAATCCATAATATTTTGTTTGAAAAAATATATTAAGTCAAACTCACTTCTTCAAGTCTTAATTAGGGAATAAGACTCAAATAAACACTGGCTCGGATTGAGTCGCGGGGTACCGCAATAGTAATATGTTTATATATTTATAGTAAATATTTATCACTTACTTGGGCAGCAGTTGATATAGCAGTTCTTCGCATTTCTTCTTCTCTTCCAAATAGTCTTTAGTTCGGTCTTCAACCAGCATTTCTAAGTTGTTCGCGTATTGCTCCATACGGGAAAGGAGATTGTCTAAAATGTTACTGCTTTCTTGGGTCCTGTGGAATAGTGACGTAGTTAGATAGAGTTTTTCATATTTTTCTATTTTACAGATACTACCACAAATAGAGGTGGAGCGCTTTGGTGGTGCAATGATGGCGCTTTGGTAGTGATATCGAAGTTAAATAACTTCGCGGCGCGGTCGTGTTTAGATGGGTGACCATTCCGACCACAAATGTGACGTATATCACCACGCTTGGGAATTCACGTCAAGCAGTTGGTCCTGGCTAATATCGGTTGACATAGTCGTTAAGGCTAGTTAGTGGCCCTTTGCCTTGATAAAATCTGACAGCGAGGTTCGTCGCTTGCCTAGCCAACACCTTTCTGGCAATTTGCACTGAGACTGAAATATGGCTCATACTGCCTCATAATCAAGGTAAAGCTTTTGCCCAGCAGTGGGATATTTACAGGCTAGATTAACCTAACTACCACAAAAATATGTACAAAATGTATTTGATCAATCATTCACTTAGGTATCCCAAAAAAATACAGCATCATATGGTCTCTGTGATTTTTTATGTTATCATTGCTTTTCTCGAGCTTATAGACGTTAAATAAAGTACCTATTTGTAACATTATACCATCTTTTAGTTCCAAAAATACACCTTAAACTATTTAAGTGGCACTTAAAACTGGTTCCATACATAATAATACTTATGCTTACACAGGATAGTTGAAAATATAATATTTTTTTGACGTCGATCCATCAAAATTCCTTTTGTCGCCCAAAATTCTCGACCACTAAATGTTTGAAATACTACCATAATGTTTGGCCAGGAAATTTTTATTCATTTTTAACGAGGGATTTCTTTGCGTAATGGAAAAGTGGTCTGAAACTTTTTCACGATGCTCTTTGAAGTAAACTTTATAAATTCCTTTTTATTTTAGACTTAAGAATATCAACATGGCTAAGAGAATATTACAGTCATTTTTTGAATTATCTGACCACTTAAAAATGGGATATTAGTTTGAAGCGCACGTTTTTACAAGAAGTAGCTCAATTAATTTTATTGAATGTTCTTATTTTAGTCACTTACATAATGGTCTTCTAATTTATGACGCATTGCTTTTTTATCTGTAAAGGTCTCAGTGATTACTTTTAAAATCATGGTAATTATTAATTGCCGATTTGTGTCACTTTTCTAATTCTTTGGAGTTTTTAATTACATTACTATATTACTAGTGAACCCAGCGAACTTTGTATCTCTTCTGGCCCCGGTAAGAAAGTAGGTACTCTTAAATTTTGTAATTCCAATTTTCTATTCTTTTTAGGAGTCCGTAGCCGAATGGCAAAAAACGGAACCCTTATAGTTTCGTCAAGTCTGTCAGTCTGTCTGTCTGTCTGTCCGTCCGTATGTCACAGCCACTTTATTCGGTAACATAAGCATCACACTGTTAAAATTTGGAAGGAAGATGTATCCTGTTAACCACTTTACGTTTCATATACAAAAAAAAAGTTAAGGGGGAGCAAAATTTTTTTTATTTTATTTAAACCTATGCGAGTGGGTAGTGTCTATGGATATGTCTTTTAAAATGACATAGAGGTTCCTAAAACCATTTTCTCTAAAAGTCTAACGTTCGATAGATAGACGCCTTCTAAGTGGTAAACTTTTAAACTAAGCGAGTGTAAATTTTGAAATAAACATGTTTTGTAGATATTAACAAATACATTCAACGAAAATTGGATTAGACGGGACTAAACTCTAGCACATTTTCTACAACCGCAAACATAACTTTGTTATTCATACAAACACTATGAAAACCAAAGTTATTTTTGCTGTCAATAAAATATTGTGGTATTTAAGCCAACTGGAAGTAAGTGGATTCCCTAATTCAGTTAAAGTTGGCTCGGAACCCTCAGTGCGCGAGTCCAACTCGCACTTTGCCGGTTTTTTATCTTCTCCTGACAATTACAAACACAGCAAAACAATAATGAATGAAATCGGTCTAGCCGTGCACGCGTGATGACGTGACCAAGATAATGAAAGAATCATTTTTAAATATGATATTAAAAATTCTGGCATCCAGATGCAACTGTATGCCAGAAATTTTAATATCGTATTTTAACTGTAATCGTAATATAACTATAACAGATCATTACACAGTTTGGCCATAAATACTGTTACAGTTAAAAATAAGAAATCAAATCGAATCAAATCAAAATTTATTAGCATTACATGTGTGTACATATATATACAGATGGTAGTAAGGAATAAAGTGCTACACATGCACCCTGCAAGGGTATAGCTACATCATACTTATAGACTAAAGTTATGGAACACTAAAGTTATTTATTCGAGCTTATGCAAAAAAATAAGAAATATATTGCATTTGAATTTGGAATCTGCCAATTTTATACGATTGCTCATCGTGTTTTCTAATTTTGGCGCCAATACATTTTATTATATTTTGCGATATTAAAATGGAGTGGGGCGATAAAGAGAACCGAATCGCTGTGATTGCATTACACAAAGTTGGTATGGAGCCAAATGCAATTTTTAAGACACTCCCATAAGCTTGGTATTAGTCAATCTTTTGTGTACCGGGCTATCAATAGGTACAATGGGACCTCCTCTGTATGTGACAGAAAAATATCTGGCCGTCCACGTAGTGTTCGTACGAAAAAGGTGGTCAAAGCAGTAAAGGAAAGAATTCGCAGAAATCTTGTCCGAGAGCAAAAGATTTTATCTCGGGAGATGAAGATAGCACCCAGAACCATGTCGCATATTTTAAAAGATGACTTAGGACTTGCAGCTTATAAGAGACGCACTGGTCATTTTTTAACTGATAATTTAAAAAATAATAGGGTGGTAAAATCGAAAAACTACTGAAGCAGTACGCAAAGGGATGTCACAGAAAAAAATTGTTTACGGACGAGAAAATCTTTACAATTGAGCAACATTTTAACAAACAAATTGACCGTATTTATGCTCAAACCTCTCAGGAAGCTTCCAAATTAGTCGGCAGAGTGCAACGTGGGCATTACCCGACTTCAGTGATGGTTTGGTGGGGTGTTAGCTATGAAGCAGTGACTGAGTCATATTTTTGTGAAAAAGGTAACAAAACATCGGCACAAGTGTATCAAGATACCACTCTTAAGAAGGTAGTTAAGCCCCTTAACAACACCATGTTCAATAACCAAGCATGGTCTTTCCAACAAGACACGGCGCCGGGTGATAAAGCTCGGTCCACGTAGTCTTGGTTAGAAGCGAACGTTTCGGACTTCATCAGAGCTGAAGACTGGTCGTCGTCTAGTGCCGATCTCAATCCGCTGTATTATGATTTATGGTCAGTTTTAGAGAGTACGGCTTGCTCTAAACGCCATGATAATTTGGAGTCCCTTAAACAATCCATACGATTGGCAGTAAAGAATTTTCCTATGGAAAGAGTGCGTGCTTCTATTGATAACTGGCCTCAACGTTTAAAGAACTGTATTGCAGCCAATGGAGACCGCTTCGAATAAGCTTTTTATATTTTAAATTGTTTTATATTTATGTATGAAACTGACACACTGTAAAAGTAATAAATATTATTTGCATTATTTTTTTTTCTTTGTGACAATATTTATGGTAAGACTAGGTATTTATTATGTGGTTATAAAATGTGATATTAATTATCCTTACTTGTTAAGTCTTCTAATAGCTCCTTTCAGGTGCGCAAAGTCAGGCCTCTCGGAAGGTTCGTCCGCCCAGCATCGGCGCATGAGTTCCGTCGCGTCATCCGCGTCGCACGATCGGTGGTGCAGCGTATTCGGTCGTAGGTTGCTTGCGATGACTGATTCTATGATTTCTGTGAGAATTTAGTGAACATTAGAGACGCGAAATTGTAAATGCTCTGTCACAAGTTGTAAGCAGTGCTAAAGTCGTAACGCTTATCTGACTGCGAGGCTGTTACGCTGTGTGCAATTGTGACCTTTAGAATGAAATAAAAAAGCCATTTGATGAATTATGAGAAAGTTCCTAAAGTTACATGTTAAGCTAGCGACCTGCCCCTGCCATCTATAAAAACGCTTCAAAGTCCATTTCTTACTTATAAAAAAAAAAATAAAAAAAAACTCAGCTGTCATGTTACACAGCTGATTTTATTTATAAGTTTTAAAAATGTTTTAAGCTATTAATTCGTACTTGTAAGTTATTAAAAACATAGTGTTTTATCCAATTTCAAACATAAAGTAGTAGTTTTACCTATTTAGAAATCGTAAAATACAAATACTAGCACGTGAATATTGGTGCCATAGTGACGTCAATCACAACGGTGAATTCAAAATTGTTGTTCAAAAAAGTGGACAACGGATACTAAAACCAGGGGAGTATTGTTTTCTTTTGTCTTATTTCTCAGTAACACAATATTGCAAGTATTATTAAATTGTTTGATTAGGGAAAACATACATACATACTAACGAAATAAAGAGGTTAAATTTTCAATAAACATACCTATCTATTTCGTCACTTTACTCATTTCGTGTGTGTTTACTGTCTGTTTATTGCTGCATACACAACACCAAACACATTACAAACCTCACAATAGTGAGTCACGTCCATTCCCAAAACATTTGGCTTGGTTGTAAATCTCCTTGCTTGGAAAACACAAGTGAAGCTTGATGCAACAACTTCATGCCGCAGACAAAAAAAATATTAACACCTGACAATACAAACTAACATACTGTCTCAGTATTAATGTTTCTCTTCTTGCTTAACATAGTGTAAGTAAAGCTGATGATAGCAATTTAATGCTGTAGACCACAGTCAGACAATTTTTACACATATATAGTTCTGCAGTAGTAAACAAGTAGTGAAATACACTGCAAATTATTTTCTTTGCTAGGGATATTAATGGTGTTTGATTCTAGTACCTAATTATTTATGTGACATAAAACAATAGTTAATTGTATGATAAACCAACTCTTAAGTAAATATAACCCAAAACTGTCTAATATAATTTAATTTTATAAGATCCTCAACTATTTTTGGCAGTTTTATTTTACTAGCAGTTACATATTTTTATGTTTTCTTAAAACAATACAAACCCTACTTAAATATCTGCAATACACTCCTGTGTTGAATAAATTCCAGGTGAAGCTTAGCCCAAATAACAATGACTACCCGTACTGGAACCATGACCCGCAAGATGTCCTCCAGGGAGACTGAGCTCAAGCTCAAACGGGCACTTGAGGAATTACAGGAGAAAAAGGACTTCTGTGACCAACTCCTTCAGGAAAGAGATGAAAATGAGGAGGAATACAAGAAAATATTAGATTTAAACTCTAACCTAAAGAAAGAATTAGGGGAACTGCATGCCTGCTTGCATAAAGTCACTGAACACCGTGACCAGCTGCTCCACACCATCAGCACCTTCGACCAGTGCAGTAGTGTATTTGAGCAGACACTGGTTCGTAATAATGAATTGGAAAGTGAACTGCGGGATGCCAACAGGACAATACTGCATTTGGAAGGGGAAAAAAAGGATCAAGCGCACTTACAAACCTTGAACCTATTTGATGAAATTATTGGTAGCCCTAATGGTCATGCAGCAGTTACTGAGTTAGGTTTAAATTGCAAATTAGATCAGTCTGTAAATATTTGCAATCAAATTAGATTTTCAAGTAGGAATTAAGTAAAAAAATATTTAAAAATTAATAAAATTATAACCAAAACAAAACAGATGGTTAAAAAACAAAAATGTTTTTATAATAATGTAAAGTTAAGAAAGGAACGGTTAGAATTATTAGACAGTTTGGAAATTTATAATAACAAGCTACAGGAAAGTAGAAATAGATATGACATGGACATTAAACAACTACAGGCCAATATCTCAATGTTACAGGAGTCTTTAAAATCAATGACATCTAAATACAATTCAGCCCAGGACCAAATATCAGAACACATCCTGGCAGCAAACAAACTTTTAGAACTGGGAAACACAGCCTCAAATACTTGCAAATCATTGCCAAATATCACATTGAACTCAGAATTTGACTCCAATAAACAAAGAGGAGTTGGCCAGTTGTTGTGTTCGCAAGAAACATTTTCTATGAGCCCTGAATCACATGAAAACTTAAAAATGTTAACAATGTTATTGCCTTCTCGGATAAACTAGGAGTTGGTTATGGTCCATTGTTAAGTTTACAATTAAATTGTAATATTGTAAATAATTGTATGCCTGACGCTTCCCTTGACCAAATAGTTAAATGTATTAAAAATAGTGACCTTGACTGTAATTCAATACTAATTATAATGTTAGGAAATAGTCAGAATTTGTCGAAATCCAATATCATAAAGAATTTTACAATATTGTCAAAACTTAATGTGAAAATAATTTTATTCTGTGCCTTGCCATTTTGTAGTAATTATACGGCATCAGAAAATAACAGTATTCATTTACTGAATACTTTATTATTTAACTTAATTGTGCGTCATAATGACAAATTTGTGTTTTTTGACACAAATAAATTTATTGACAACAGATTTAGTCTGACAGGCGGCTCTTTACACCTGCCTTATAAATATAAAAAACAAATAGCTACTTTGTTAGCCTTTAAAATTAAATGTTTTATTAACAATAACATGACATGTTCTAATATTATTAGTAGTATTACTAATTTTGATATTAATCAATAGACAACCTCTAAGGATTTAAACTAAGAGGTCAGACAAAAGCCAGGCCTACATTCAATATTGTGCATCAGAATATACAAGGCCTGGCCGGCAAAGAACTAGAAGTATCTCTATTTTTACAAGATTTTGATGTTCAAATTATGTGTGTAACGGAACATTGGTTTCTTAGGCATGAACTAATGTTAAGCATAGATGATTATAAAGTTGGTAGTTCGTTCACTAGAGAGACAACTACTAGAGGAGGGTCACTCATTCTTTTGAAAAATCAATTAAACTATAAAGAGCGTAAAGATATTGTATCACTGACTATTGAACGAACTATTGAACTTGCATGTGTTGAGTTAGACCAATATATTATAATAAGCGTATACAGTCCTCCCAATGCAGATTACGGCCTTTTTGAAGCTACAATGGAAATAGCCTTATCGAAAGTTTCTAAACAAAGTAAATCTTTGATAATATGCGGTGATTATAATGTAGATATACTTAAAAAAACGCAACAGTCAATGAGTTTTCTTGGTCTTTTTAAGTCTTTTAACTTAGTGAACGTTTTTAATGAACCTACGAGAGTGACTCCTACAACAGCTACGTGCTTAGATAACATTTTCTGTAATATTAAAGTTATTGATAAATCAATTTTACATTGTTTAAGGTCCGACCACAGAGGACAAAAAGTCGCGTTTGAACACAGTTCCATCTCAAATGCTGTGGATATTGTTTATAGGCCAATCACTGTTAATAGAATAGATAGATTTAAAAGTAAGATTTGCGAAGGTGCTTTAATTCCCAGTAATAGTAACAACGCTGATAAACTTTATGAAGATTTATTCACTTTGATAAAGAACGAATATAATCAAATATTTACAAAAAAAACAGTAAAGTCAAATCAGGTCAAGTTTAAATTTAATGAATGGGCTACAGTTGGTATTTATAAAAGTAGGAATAAATTATACGAACTATATAATATTAAAGAACAGACCCAGGACCCACACATCATAGAATATGTGAAGAACTACTCAAAAATCTTTAAAAAAGGATGTGCACAGGCTAAGTCTAACCATATTCGAAGGATAGTTACCGGTTCCAAGAATAAGGCGAAAGCTACCTGGAACATTATAAACAAGGAAACGTGTAAAAGTAAAACAAAAGATCATTCGTTTTCCTTAAAAGTTGGAAGTAAGATAGTTAATTCTAATTTAGAGGTTGCAAATGTCTTTGAAAATTTCTTTACTAATATTGCAACATTAACAACCAAAGATCTTGCATCATCTCCAGAACAAGCCCAATCTATTCTTAGATCTAATATTGATGAATGTCATTCTTTACTGCACTTTAGGCATGTATCCTCAGAGGTTATTATAAAAACATTCAATGAACTTAATTTGAAAAAGACTGAGGACTTATGGGGATTATCTGTTTATATAATTAAAACCATTATTGAATTTATAGCTCCGCGTTTAGCGATCATATTTAATAAATGTGTCGATGAAGGCAAGTTTCCAAATTTAATGAAATTTAGTAAAATCGTTCCACTTTTTAAATCAGGAGAAAAATGCGACCCATCCAACTTTCGACCAATATCAATTTTACCCGTGCTTAGCAAAATTTTTGAAAAGATAATTTTTAATCAACTTCTATTTCATTTCACAACTAATAAATTATTACATAATAAACAGTTTGGTTTTACAAAAGGTAGAAGTACTGCTGATGCTGGAGTTGCTCTCTTGAAACATGTATTTGATGCATACGACGGTAGGTGTGATGCTATAGGAGTATTTTGTGACCTCTCTAAAGCATTTGATTGTGTAGACCATGAGACCTTATTGAAAAAACTTCAACATTACGGCGTTTCGATCGATGCGCTAGGTTTATTGAAATCTTATGTTAGTGATAGAACTCAAAAGGTTTATATTAATGGAACTGAGTCTCCTGGAACACCTCTAAAAATGGGAGTGCCCCAAGGATCGATATTGGGACCGTTGTTGTTTCTGATATATATAAATGACCTTCCATACTTTGTCGATGATGTATGTGAAATAGTACTGTTTGCAGATGATACTTCCTTAATTTTTAAGACTCCAAGGGCCAAAGAATCTTTTGACGATGTAAATGGTGCTCTTTCACAGGTGCTTCATTGGTTTACCGTTAATAATTTAGTGCTTAATGCGGGTAAAACCAAATGCATAAAATTTACAATGCCTAATGTCAGACAAGTCCCAACGCAGATCATGGTTAAAGATGAGCCACTAGATATTATACAAAGCTCAACGTTTTTGGGAATAACCGTAGATCATAATCTTCAATGGGGTCCACATATCGAGACCTTGTCAGGGAAACTTAGTTCGGCTGCCTATGCAGTAAGAAAGATAAGGCTTTTGACTGACGTTGAAACGGCAAGGTTAGTTTATTTTAGCTATTTTCATAGTATCATGTCTTATGGTATCTTGTTATGGGGCTCGGCTGCAGATATTGAAACAATATTCATACTGCAAAAGCGAGCTGTACGGGCTATTTACAATCTCAAATCTGACGACTCTTTAAGGGATTTGTTTAAAGAAGTCAAGATACTTACAGTATATTCACAGTTTATTTATGAAAATTTGATTTATGTTCGTAAAAACTTGCACTTATTTCCTAAAAAAAGTGATTTACATGATTTCAATACTAGAAACAAGAATAAACTTGCCGTTCCAAACTTCAGACTTCAGAAGGTTAATCACTCGTTTATTGGAAGATGTATTACTTTCTTTAATAAATTGCCTCAAAATATAATTGAATTACCTTTACATAAATTCAAATCTATTGTTAAACAATGTTTAATGACTAAAGGATATGATAGAATAAATGATTATATGAACGATAACAATGTATGGTCTAGCTTGTAAGAACATTTAATTGTAATATTTTTAAAAGAGGCATTGACAATAGTGACTGAGTTTGTTGCGCAGCTTCTTCTCAGCACTAGCCCACAATTGTCCCGAAGCTGTGGTAGGGCCAATGTTGGGACGTGTATAAGTGCTAGCAATAGCCTATGTACAAAATAAAGTAATTTTGAATTTTTTTTTTTGAATAAAGATTTGAGCATACATACAAACAGAAAATGGGAAGCGACTTTGTTCTATACTGTATAGTAAAGAAACATTTTTAAAAATACTTGACTGTGTCTATAATTATTAAATATCTTAATA
This sequence comes from Pyrausta purpuralis, assembly GCA_963924145.1. NCBI lineage: Eukaryota > Metazoa > Arthropoda > Insecta > Lepidoptera > Crambidae > Pyrausta > Pyrausta purpuralis. The sequence goes on from OZ001662.1 coordinate 18,536,290, forward strand.
GTAGACACATTCAATAATAGTAATGTTTTAAAAAAGACTACGTGTTTTTTTAACAATAAACGAAATGTTGAAAGTGCGACAGGCACCATATTAAAATTCCTTTTATCAAAACTAACACACGCACAATCAATTATAGGCACAATAAAAACAAACAATTGTGATTTGACCAACATAATACAGCAATATTTATTTGAACATTCCCTTTCATAATTTAACAATCCCCAAACGTCCCATTTCAACCATCTATCACTCCTAATCTTACCTTTAGGGGACATCTCGATTCCCGGCCCAAGCCAGAACGCGCCTTGACGGTTGACAATTTCGTGCATTATGATCCCGAAGGAATATACGTCCCCCTTCTGGGAGCCCTCTGGCGGGGGGTCCGGCAGTCGGAGCAGTTCTGGCGCAGTCCAGAGAAGACCTAAGGATGTCAACGAATCATAAGTGTATTGAAAAGGTAACAAATAGTGCTGTAATAGTGTTTTTTTTTTAATTTGAAGGTCTCTGCTATAGGCACACTATTTATTAAGGACTCCCACGAGTATGGATTCTTCCAAAAATCAAAGTAGCGAGAAACTGTATTAACTAATGGAAAGCAAGAACGTGTACACAACACCTACACAATAATAGAATTCAAATTAAAACAGCTGAAGATTTTGAATGTATTCAAACTACTGCTTCAGAGCTCTTAGTAATTTTCAAGCTATATACTCGTATTTGCAAGATTTTCTATAAGCCACTGTTAGTGATGAAATTGTTGAATTTATCAAATAGAACGTGCATTAGAAAAATAGAAATTTCAGTAATTTTCCAATCAATAAATAAATCATTATTCTCTAGTCATTATTTGCTATGTAGGAAGTAAAACAAAATAAATAAAAAGTTATAGTATAAGATTATGCACTAAATAAAAAAATAAAACACACTCACGTGTCCAATAACTATGTGCCCTGGTATCTTTCTCCGAAGTCCTCAACGCGTGAAGACCAAAGTCAGTGATCTTCAGCACGAACCTGGAGTCAACCACGCAGTTACTGGACTTCAGAGCTCCATGCGACCTGATGTCTGTGCCGTGAAGATAATGCATGCCCTGTGCACAAGTACACAACCGTAATGATCATATAAAACAAATTCATCCATCAAAACACGACTTTTTGACTGTAGATGTGAAGAGCTAATAAAAAAAACCGGTGATTTCGAAAATAGAGTAAGAGAGGGACATTTATTTACATATATATTTCACTGAATACTTATAAACATACAAAATATATTTATTGTTACCAAAAATAAGACACTGCACAAGATTCGAAGTAATTGGTTCAATTTTACTATGGCATTGGTACAATTTGAGGTCTTTAGAGAGAATAATGTTTGTGACATTTCTTGATCCAAGTAATTAAAACATCACAAAATATTTTTTTTTAAATCAAAGGCTTCTCCTATCTCCGGCACTCTAAAATTATCAAAGTAACCGGCATACCGAAAATAATTTCGCCGGTAGAGAAAAAATATTATCACGGTCATATTTACAGAGGATTTACTCCCAAAATCAGCGTCTGGAGTGCGTAGATATCACTCGCTCTACAATGGCTCAAAGGCTCTGCGGTCCTACTCATTTAAGATTATTTTGTTCATCTCTTTCTCTCTCAAAGTGACACTGGAGTGGGACACGGGATGGCTAGATTTGAAAATACAAATATCATGTTACAGAGTAGATCTTACTAGAATCTGTTCAATGGACACACTTCCACACCTTTTACGCTTTGAGCCTGACATTTCATTGACGTTATGAGAAAGATTCTGTGAAAGCTTTTTAAAAAAATGAAAATTTACTTAAACCAAGTAATTTTGTATGTATGATAAAAAAATGATGTATAAAATTTTATTCAAAAAGAGGCGTAAAGTTAGTTAAATATTGCTAGATTTAGAGATTTTTAACAAGGGTCGTATGCATCAAGACAAGAATATTAATTTATGATCCAATGCATGCATAAAAATATGCTAGATTTTATACTGTAAAATGTATTAAAAAAAAAGAAAATAATGAAGTCAGAAGTACTCACCCTCACAATATCATGCATCAAACTGACTTTGAACATCCAATCCAGCTTTATCGTCTCATTTTCCAAGATATCTTGCAATGATCCTTTAGGACAATACTCCGTCAGCAGACAACAGTGTGGTGGGTCTACACAGGCCCCGTAAAACCTGGCCAGATGGTCATGTTCCAAGTCTTTCATCTTCTTTAGTTCTAGAAGGAGAGGCCTAGTCAGGTCTATACGCTGTTTGTCAACCTTCTTGATAGCCACTCGGCAGCCCTTGTAGTAGCCCCGACGGGTGAAGACCTGACGGTCACCTGGTAACGATGTTGCTTCATCGGAGTAGGCAGTCTGGAAGAAAAATGAGATTACATTGAAAAAAAAATACACATTACTAAGAAATCTAAAATGAACTACTGACGCTTTAAAGGAAAGGAGTAAGTAGGTAGTTCTTTGAAGGAGAAGACTCTTTTTGAGTCGGTGCCATCGCTTTGGCCATCTCAAGAATCATCTATCGAGGCACCGACTCCAAAAATAAATTGTTCGCTAAAATGGAAGCCTTCCCTTCAAGAAGTCATGACTTTATTTAATACATATACACAATAACAACATATAACCGAATCGATAATGATTACTTCCTTCTTTTTTAAGTCAGTTATTAACTTAAGTACTTCAAATAACCGCTTTATTTCAGCAAAATGGAGAAATAAAAATTCTGGTAGTGTTTTTTTAATCTACCAGAAAGATATTCACAGTTCTCTTTTTGAAGATTTTACGAAATCTTTTATTTCGTTCAGTAATATTTTATTATTTCTTAACGTGAATGGAGAAACGTATTTTTAAAGCAACTCTAAGCAAAGCTATTTGCGGGGTTAGTACGGATATCTTTAATCTATCAAATAAATTGAACAGTTTATTTTCAATTCAGGTTGAAAAGTTACAATAGTGAGTTCAAAAATTCGATTCAACAGAAAACAGGGTTTTATTTTTCTACCTCGTTAACGCGAGCCTCGTTTGAATATTTGACGATGTGTTTGTATGTGATTTTATGACACTTTGTTTCATTTGTTTTTTAATCATATAAAAAAACATTTATCCGGCAAAGTCTGGGGGCAGTTGGTGGTAAAGTGTTTTTATTTTTGTCTTTAGAATTTGTCAAATTTTTTTATGTTAATCTATTGGCTTCCAAACACGTGTGCAAAATTTTGTAAGCGTACCTGTTTAAATATGTATTTATGTTTGTATGTTTATCGACGGATTTCCCAAAAACGAGAAGCTATAGCGAGATGATTAATATTTAGTTAAATTAAAGTATTTAAACTTAGGGTGCAGTGTAAATTTTATCAAAATCGGTCTTGTATTTTTTGAGATATGGGTAATAGTCATACTTAAACGTAACCTAAGCAGATGGGTTGAATTAAAAAATAATGAATCAAGTCTTTCAATTTACTTACGCCTTTGAGTTTATAGCAGTAAAAAAAATATAAAGCGGTACTAGTGGTAGCGAAAGTATCCTTTTTCAAAAACAACGTCTAAGTAATCTCCAATTAGCGTTGTGTCCAAAACTGTACACGGCATGACGTTCCATATTTGAATGATTTGTTCTTTGGCGCTTATTTGTCGATGGTGAAACAGGCCTTTAGTCTGTCATTAAATGACTGAAATCTCATTTTACATACAATTATTTTAAAATAATTCCATAAAAAGTACTGAGATTAAGAAAGCTTTAGCTCACAGAACAGCCAGCTTTATATCTTGCATCAAATGACCGACCATTCCAACGAAATGTTTTATTTCTGTAGATTCTCATTATATCCATGGTTAGTGGCAAAAATGAGCTCTTACTTCCACCATTACTGTACATAAAAGGCATGATTAAGAGATGTTAATCCACTTATATTTTGATAACGATGAAATATGAAACCAAAAACCTTGCGCACGGGCGGGACTTGAACCAGCAAACTTTTGGCTGACCGGGCCAAACGCTTTTACCAATTGAGCAACCGTGCTGTCAGTTTGATCCTGCGAAATTTGTGGTCTCTTATGAAAACGCCGATTGCGTGACGCTTAGTGCCATCTAGCCGTCTGTTTATGAAAGTATTTGGTTTCTTATTTCATCTTTATTAAGATAAATTGTGACACTGTGCTGTGAGTGTTAAAAAAACATTCTAAAGCATTTATCAAGATTGTATTAAAAAGTTGAAAATATTTCTTAAATACAAATTGTCTGTGTGCTAATCAGGTCGAAGGTGTTTAAAACAAAATACGATCCACTGCAACCAGGACTTGATATCAAATCATACACCATAAAAGAATCTTGGCATGGCAGGTGACGTCCTAAAATTTACTAACGTCTAGCAATTGCGTATTACTAACGTCTATCAATTGCGTATGTTTCCATGTACTATATCTCAATCTATTTTTAGACTATTTTCAATTAAAATAAGGCCTGCAGAGTACTTTAAATCAACTTTACATATGAGTCTTATAGCCACATAATTTTGATATTGAAGTAATAAAACAAAGTGGTTAATAAAATAAATCCGAAAGTAAGGGTCGGAAGTCAGAGGTTACTGAAACTTTAAAGGCATGTTATATAGAATGTTATTTTGTACGAACTATCTGTGAGATAGCACTAACTAGAACTTATCTAGACATTTCATAACAGGCCCCAAATCCAAGTAGTTTAGTAGTCTTTTTTAAATCATCACTCACCCCAGAGCTGTACCTTCGAGCAAGCGAGTGCATGCTCCCGCGCAGCCTACCACCAGGCGGCAGCACATCACTCCAGCTGACACGCCACGTCATCATCGCGATCTCGGCTTCTAGTTTATAATGCCTGTTGGAACAAAGAAACTATTTTAGCACCGATTGGTAGTGGATCTAATGCCATATCTATCTACACATACATAAAAGAAAATCTTGTTCGTTATACCACCGTTGCAGGAGAAAAAAGAAACCAAATTTCATCGCGGGCTGGACTCGAACCAGCAACTTTTTGACAAACCGGGCCAAACGCTCTACCAATTGAGCTACCGTGCTGTTGGTTCGACCGTGCGTAATTTGTGTTCTCTTATAAACTAAGAAAAACCTTTTCAACAGTTATTTTAGTGTGCAACCTGTTTATGTGAACGAATAATTTGGATAAATAACGTTTAAAAACAACATTTACTAGCCATAACCATCAAACATCTGTTAAATGCAGTTTTGATTAAATTTATAAAAGTAATTCCACTTTTTTCATTACGTCCCTCTGATACAATATTCCTAAGAACACGTATTCGTACGTTGCGCAGACAAAAAACATGAACGAAAACCATAAATAACGGACAGGAAACTAATTTCGCTTGTCCGTACGGCTTTTGATAAGAAATAGAAATAATATTAGTCCATTGAATGAGTCCCTCCAAGGGGGGTCTAGAGTGCGTGAGTTAGTAACGTAAGATGTTTCTTCGGAAACATGTCAAGAGTCCCTAGGTAATAAACATACTAAAACCCCGGGATACTAGGAGGAGCCCCGGAGTGGGGGGAGGGTGGGAAAGGGTCCATTTTTTTTATTTTTCGCTTAAATCTCCAAAACGGTACATGTTAGAGAAAAACTTTCAAGGAAAAGTTGAAAGGCCATAAAATTATCTACAAGTTGTATCTAAATCATTTTTCTCTATTAGCAGCCGTTTTCGAGCGACATCCCATGAAAGGTGAAAAATTTGAAAACATAAGCAAACTTTAGCATAAGCTTAACGATGGCGGACCCCTTCCCATGCTACGTGTGAAACTTCATCGAAAAAATCCGAACAACGGATAATGTTGGGACATTGATGTCATATGAGAGGCACTAGAGGAAAAAAAATAAAAAGTTCAAGTATCGTAACTACCCTAATAAAATGCAATTCCTCCTAAACGCCTCCATGGTGGAATCTGGTATTTTCATCAATGATAGACCTAATTATGAGCAATCTATCTGTACCGGTCACAAGTTGCACTTTCGAGTTTTTTGGAAGAAAAAAATAAAAAGATCAAGTTCAGTAACTCAAACTACCCTAATATAATATTTTCACAATCGATTCCTCCTAAAGGCTTCCATAGAGGAATGTGTTTTTTTTAACCAATGATAGACCTAATTAAGAGCAATCTATCAGTACCGATCACAAGTTGCACTTTTGAGCTTTTTGGAAGAAAGAAATATTTTTTGATCGATTGATGTGATAAACATGGGTATGTAGTATGGGGAAATTGTTTGAGCCAAAATCATTTTTTACTGCGTGTAAATCAGAAATGGTAGGATATAGGAAAAAATGATTTAGGTACAACTTGTAGATAATTTGATGGCCTTTCAACTTTTCCTTGAAAGTTTTTCTCTAACATGTACCATTTTTGAGATTTAAGCGAAAAATGAAAAAATGGACCCTTTTCCCCCTCCCCCCACTCCGGGGCTCCTCCTAGTGTCCCGGGGTTTTAGTATGTTTATTACCTAGGGACTCTTGACATGTTTCCGAAGAAACATCTTACGTTACTAACTCACGCACTCTTGAACTTTTTATTCAATGGACTATATTTGCTTTGTGTGATTTCGTTTGACGGGAAAATGTTATTAGGTTATGTGGTACAGTTGGCACAAGAAAATACTGACCGCTATTAGATTGACATTGGACGTGCGGAATTTAGACAGTTAAATAAAACCACTTAAATTGTGTTGATTTTATCACAGAGTTTGTCGGCAAATAAACATAGGTTATGGCTAAGAAAGCAAAGTGAAATACGGAACGTAGCATATTGCGTGAGTTCTTTATTTTTTGTATATTGGAAAATAGAAAAGGGTTATGTTTTAAAAAAAGTTCTTAGACGGACGCAATGTAAATTAAATTAATAGCAGCGTTGGAAATTGTTCGCAACAAGTTATAAAAGCGTAACTTTTACATTTAACTAGCAAGAAATCGTTTTCATTTGGGATTGTACTCTTTTTGTATGTGACGTAGCAGGTAACTGGTATTAATTAACTCATCAAAGAAGCAGTCGTAGAAAAATGTGATGGATATTATTATAGCGCGATCACATGATAGGGGAGAAGTGTTAGGCGAGTACATGATTATATTGTTTTCGTATATTTGGTACCTTTTTTAAATCTGCTCTTACCTGTAAATGAATACTGATAGTATAGCCAAAACGACGACTACGGAGCTCAGCACGATACTCAAGATGGCGTACACAGGAAGCGCTGAAACAAAAATTGTATGCATAGAAATATAATTTTCATTAAGTAACGTCCACCGATAAGATGAACAGTCGAACCTTGCAAATATTGCAGGTACGGAAGTCTCCACATATTTCCTTGTAAAACAACCAGCTGGTGCTTCAAAAACGCTGAGATAAATTTGGTGTAGTCGTGTATTTATTGATTGAGAATATTTTTTGTAATTAAGCTTTGAATAATTTTGTTATTTTATAATAATACGCTGGCTTTGTAAATTAAAAGGATGAAGCAGAAAATCATAATTTTTTAATTATCTACGCGAATTTCAAAAATTTTGCTTGGTACTTCGGCCGCATGGTCACATTAGATGCAGACCGCTTGTGATTGTCGCTACGTAAAATCGTGGGAAAGGCCAGTATGAAGCAGTAGACGTCCTTTGGCTGTAAAGATAGATATGAATTTGTTTCACGATTTCACCGTTCGCAGTAAGTAAGATGCATTTGAATATTAAATTGCCTCATTTCCATATCTGAAGCATGAATGAGGAAACTTTTCTGTTGGTGCAAACTTTTGAAAAGCTACACTCTAGAGTGAAATAAAAATAAATATTTATTTACTTTGCAAAAGCACTCAATTTTAAAAATCTTGCACGCAGGTAGGTTTTTTATGAACTCCTGAAAATAGATGTTATTGAACTCAAATGTTAACGTAGCTTACTGACTAAAGGCCGCGTTGTTTTTACAAGTATATGGTCGTCCGAACATTAAATAGAAATCTGATCAATCCCCAAATAGTAGGAAGTAAATGCAAATAACCATTCTGGGCATACATTATCTATCATCAATCATTTCGATAAGTGTCCGATATTTGGGCATGTAACCTAATACATCGTTATTGAAATCAAATTGGGACTTTTCATGAAATATTTTCCTAATTTTACTGATCCGTTGGACGAACCATGGTTTATATGGCCAAATCAATAATGTTATAAAATATATAAGTATAAGACAACAGTTTATATTATTTCTTAACTGTTATGAAAGACAGAACCTAGTAATTTTCTTATGAAAATTATAAGCAACGGACGTGGAATTAACACAAATTTGATTCTACCACACTACGAGTACATCCAAATCGTATTTTTATATTACAATTAGCGGACCCAGTGAACTTGGCCCCCAGCCCCGTCCCGCCTCAGGCCCGGCCCCGTCGAACAGGATAAATGTATCCTATGTGCTTCTCCTTGTTCCGAGCTACTTCCCCACCGTTTCGCCCAGAGCCCGTCTAACGGGATAAAAAAAAACATCGAATGTCTAACTGGTTCTAATCTGCTTACCCACAAATTTTCAGCCAAATTATTTCTGCCGATCTTAAGTTATAAATAGTATAACTAACACGACTTTCTTTTATACACATGTAAGGTCACCTCGTTTTAAATAATAATATTTAAAGCACAATAAGTAAATATTTTTTCGTAGAAAACACTGTCGGTTTTTAAACGCTAGTTTATGAGAAAATTAAAGATTAAGGTAATTGTTTTTGGCAGATATTGTTTATTATTAATTAAGGTTAAGATTAGAGAACAAATAGGATTGGGCAAATAACAGAGGCAAAGCCGACGACGTTGATACTTTGAACATTGGGTGCTGTTTTAAAAAATGATTGTGATGTATACGAGGGTCAAACTGAAAGTTCTTAGAACTGGCTACTTATAAACAATATAATAAAAAAAATATTCTAAAATTTGAAAATAGAACTCTTTGCCAATATTACTGAGTATATATTTCATTCATTTGTCATTTGTTTTACGATTTGGCGGCAAATTGAAAATTGTCTGTGTCACGTCAACATGAATTTAACACGAGAAAATTTTAGTGCAATGATTTTTTATGACTTTCGATGTCATTTAAGTCAACAAGAAAGTTATGATAGACTACGATTGGCCTTTCACGATGAAGCCCCATCTCGTGCGACTGTTTACAACTGGTTTAATGAGTTTAAACGTGGTCGCACTAATCTCACTGATGATGTACGTGACGGACGGCCTTCTACGGCGACGACTGAAAATAACATCTGTGTTGTGCGGCGTATGATAGAGACTGACAAAAGAGTGACCTATCAGCAGATTCGGACAAGCTTAGGCATCGGTATGAGTCAAGTGCACAAAATCCTCCACGAACATTTAGCGGTCAGGAAGCTTTGCGCCCGGTGGATACCTCATAATTTGACTAAGGCTCAAAAACTCCATCGTGTGGATTGGTGCCGTAAAATGATTGAAAGATTTAACGGAGGTGACTCAAATGCTGTGTTCGACATACTAACAGGTGACGAAAGCTGGATTTACTGTTATGATCCTGAAACCAAAAGACAATCTGCTCAGTGGGTGTTTCCTTTCGAGGAGTTGCCAACTAAAGTGAAGAGAGATCGAAGTGCGGGAAAAAAAATGGTGGCCTCGTTCGTTGGAAGGATAGGTCATTTCGCAACAATTGTGTTAGAGGATCAAAAAACAGTTTCTGCAGAATGGTACACTACCAATTGTTTGCCACTTGTCTTGGAAAAAGTTCGAGAGAAACGACCTCGCAGTAGGATCCTCCTTCACCACGACAACGCCTCGTCGCACACCGCCAAGCGAACGATCGACTATTTGGCGACATCAAACGTTGAATTACTGGGTCACCCGCCGTATAGCCCCGACCTCGCGCCTTGTGATTTTTATTTATTTCCAAAAATTAAAGAAAAACTTAAAGGAAAGCGGTTTATGAATGCTGAAGAAGCGGTGGCGGCTGCGTATCGCGATGCCATTGAAGAGACCCCTAAGGACGAGTGGGCAAAGTGCTTTTCCCAGTGGTTCCATCGCATGCAGCGGTGTATTGACGTCAATGGACAATATTTTGAAAAGATATAATAAAACTAATAACTGGCTAATGTAAGTTTTTGATTTTCTAAGAACTTTCAGTTTGACCCTCGTACAAAGACACAGTTAAAATATTATCACTTAAAAAAATTCGACTTTATAGATGATTACAATCATTATTTTGTGAACTGGATCGTCATTGAGTTCGTTTGACCTCATCCTATTTAATTACAAAAATACAATGCCACTTGTCAATCAACGGTTTATTTTTGCAAGCGTAACCACGGTCTGACTGAACGTTAGCCGAAAATAATTGGACGTGTGTATTTGAAATGATGTACAGTCAGAGAGAAAAAAAATGACCAAATAGATAAAAAAGGATGGAAGGCCAGCGTCGACAGGCATCTCGCAGTCACGATTAGAAAACCATAGTAGTTCTTATTTGAAACAAATCGGTATAGTATTGGACAAGTCGGGGATCTACTTTCGGAGCGTCGACCTTGATTATTTTTAACGACTTCGAAAAAAGGGGGTTATCAATGCAAAGTATACACATTAGACCTCTTTGTGATATACCTGGAATTGTATAATATATAAGAATGTTGATTTAGTAAGGCTTCCAAACACGTGTGCTAATGTTGTAAGTGTATGTGTACTTGTTGACAGATTTTTTTCATAAACAGAGTCAAAAGATTATATTTTCTTGGCTAAATCAGCTATATTCCAAATTAGGGTACAGTATAAGTTTCATCAAAATCAGCCCAGTAGTTTTTGAGCTATAATAGGTCTTAACTAAAAATCATGTAAAAAATATATATACAAAAAAACCGCCTTCAAAAACATTAATAGAGAAAAAATGAAGTATTTTTCGATTATTTGAAAAAACAAGAAACATTCAGTGGAGTAACGTGCATTAGAAGTGTAGTAGACTGTTGGACTACGTAAGCAGAAACAAATTCTTTTGGAGTCAGTTCATGATGTCAAGCGCTGACTCTAAAAGAATTTGTTTCTCCTAAATAGAGGTCAAGTGCATTTTATTTTAATGAGTTTTTTTTGTTGTTTTTACATAAATTTCTGGCAATGAACAGTATATAACGATAGAACTTATGTCATAAGTTTAATATGTCGGTCTGTGGTGTCGTAGCTCCCAAACGGATAAAAAGACTTTGTTTTTGTTTTTATGTCATAGGTACTTTTATTAGAATTCTTAGGCAAGTAAAATAAAAATCTGTGTAGTCGTTTTTTGTTAGCGTCGGTAATTAAACAGAGTGTAATATAGAGAATAGTATTATGCTGAAACGGGCAGTAGGTTTACTTACATAACGAATTTTTGATTTGAAATTTATTTCTATAAACTGCGAGCTATTTTTGAATTCTCATACATTAATCATAAATGATTTCGGATGTTTTCCGTCAACAATTTTTTTTGGTGGGTTCATAATTTTCCACGGTAAACAATATTTCGGCATCTGGCAACGATCCATGGAAAAATTGGTTTACTGAGAAACTCATTAACGTTAATTGTTTTCAGATGCATCCTGTAAAAAGAAATAGACATTTTGTTGTTCATTGCTGCGTCATATGACAAGGTGTTTTATAACTATGTTAGCAGGGAGCTAGTCGAAATCAGTAAATAAATAAATGTTGGACTACAATCACATATATTGCTCTTATTTTAAAGTATGTAGTCAATGCACTTGTGTTATGGAAATTAGACACAACGGTGGTACCACAACACCCAGACCCGAGACAATATAGAAAATTATTATTACTTCATTGATCCGACCGGGAATCGACCTCGCAGCATGGTTAACCACCATATCATGGAGGTCGTCAGTAACATAGGTAGGAGAAAGTTGTTTAGTTACTGATCCTGACTAGCTCCCTTTAAGAATGCGATACACCATGACTGTAAAATGGACCAGTAGCTTGCATGTCATACGCTAGTATATACTAATTTAGCAATATGTATCCGTGCATGCCTATATTCATACCCCCGGTCCCCTCCTTCACATTGCATGTCAGTAAGCGCACATACAAGAAGATTGTCCTTGCCAGCTATAGGCATGTGTATCGTAGCTTTTTCTCTGAACGGGTAGTTTTTAAAAACCTTGTATTACTTATTGTACTAACTCTTATTTCCAACAATTATGATACTTGATATGTTTAGTCCCTAGTGCACTCATACGTTTCTGGTACGTTGACTGCTTTGTTGGTGTGGTTAGCAACGCTGATTGCTACTTAAAAGGTCCCGGGTTCGAATCCCATGTCGGACCGAAATTTGTTTCTGGGTTTTTCTGTCCTGAAAATACTTGGAAAAAGCTCGGATTCAGGAAATTGGCGATGATGACGTCCCCGTTCCGTTAAGCCATTGGTCCTGCGGCTGATCATTCATTTCACCGATCATGTCGGATCTGCCGTCTCACCGAATAATGAGAGTAAAGGAACAGAGAGTGCTCTTGTGTATTGCGCACACACTTGAGCACTATAAACAATGTACCGCGCCGATGGCCAACCTCAGTTGAGATTGACCACCGTAGTCGGATGCGACCAGGATGACGTTATCAGATATGTTATCAACTAGAATATACAGGAAAGGGGTCTGTCATAGAAGACAAAAATTAAGCAATGACTCTGCATGGTTTATGTGGTTCCCTTGACCCGATCATAATGGTTTGTTTTTGTTTTAACTTGTTTGTCTGAGTATAGTAATAAAGTCATAATTATTAATTTATTAATGTAAAAAAAAGAAACACTTTTACACGTCCCTATATAAACCCTACGACAGCTTAGGGACAATTGTGGGCTAGTGCTGAGAAGAAGCTGCGCAACAAACTCAGTCATTATTGTCAATTCCTCTTTTTAAAAGTTTTGCAATGTTTGTAGTGATCATGGAAGTCCATACATTATAACATTTTATCATCTACTTTATAATAGCCTATCGTCATTAGGGTTTTTTTAATGACAGTTTTGAATTTATTAATCGGTAAGTCAACAATGTATTCTGGCACTTTATTGAAAGTTACACATTTCCCCGAAAAAATAATTATTAACTTTTCAAAGCCTGAATTGTAGAATAATATAATCTAAAGTTGTGATTACATTCAAATCGAATTCAGATGAATGATCCCGTTCTCCCAAAAATAATACTTCTACAAGTATTATGTTCCTTTATAAGGTGATATTGGTATATTTACCTGACATATTTATATCTTTATGTAGTAGTCGACTGTTGAGAACTTGAGTCTTTTTTTTTATTTGAAACTAGCGACCCGCCCCGGCTTCGCACGGGTGTAATGCTGATACTAAATACACTACAGAAAAACTGTGAACGTTGTAAATAAAAACATAGCGGCCCGCTCCGGCTCCGAGTACCATATGTTTCTTTACGATTTCTTACAGGATAGGATCTTCATCTTTATCCGGTAATTCAGCTGAAATAACCCTGTCAATTTGGTTTGGTCTAATTTCGTTTACTAACCACACCAACAGGTGTACATGTGGCAAGCCACGTTTCTGTCATTCTATTGTGTACATATGACAGCGCAGCGGACATCTGTAATATCTTCGAAAATATTCACTTAAATCATACGGTGTAAAGGGCCATATAGATCTATATTAAATGAACAATGTATTCAAGGTATTTAATTGGTTAAGGATTAATGCTGTTTTGGTTAAAATCGCTTCGAAAATTAGCCATTATTTGTCGTAAAAAATAATTGACAAAAAAAGTTATTGTGGGTTATCCATAAGAGATAGACATATACCATCACGGACTTTTCTGTAGACCTTTTCAATGTGTACAATACTTAGTACATTATTTTGATAAAACTCGTAGGTTTCAGCGTGCGTTTGCAATGTAAGCGGAAAAAATGTAATTATTTACGACATTACATTAGAAACTTCAAAAATAACAGGACTCCTCCACTATTTAATGGATGTTATTACACATATAAACCTTCCTCTTGAATCACTCTATCTATTAAAAAAAAATCCGTTGCGTAGTTTTAAAGATTTAAGCACACAAAGGGACATAGGGACAGAGAAAGCGACTTTGTTTTATACTATGTAGTGATGGGTTTGCTCTTGACTCTAGCCTACACCTAATTGGGCTTAGACAGAGTCGACGATGGAGCAAGCTTACCCAGAACCCAGATAATATAATACTACAGAAGCCTTTTCACTCTGTTCCTGAAAGTTTTCGGGTTATATTCCCTTGGAAACACTGATGCAGGCAAAGAGTTCCACTCTTTGGCTGTGCGCATTATAAAAGATGTTGCGAAGCGCTTAGTTCGCAACCGTGGAATACCTATCTACACGGTATGGGTGGTAGCCTGCGGTGCGTCTAGACGTGCGGTGGTAAAAAGGGGATGGAGGAATGAGCTCATGGAGTTCCTGTGTACACTCCCCAAAGTAGAGCCTGTAAAAGACCGATAGCCAGGCAACTTTGCGTCGATGAGCCAGACTATGGAGTTTGGCGCATATATTGTTATCACCAATGAGCCTTCTAGCTCTGCTTTCCACTGTTTCAAGTGCAGCAAGTTGGTACTTAGCTGATCCATCCCAGAAATGGCAGCAATTCTCCATGCAGTAACGGACTTGTGCTTTGTAGAGTGTCGAAAGCTGCCCACGCAAGAAGTATCGCTTAACTCTGTTGAGGATGCCCAGTTTTTTCGCCGCAGTCTGAGCTTTGCGTTCGATGCTGGCTCCAAAGTTGAGACTAGCAGATGCCCAGAAGCTCTAGGTGGTCGCCGACGACAACAGTCTGTGGGCATTATTGTTTCAAAACTCCATAAATCTATCTCTGTTTCAACTGGGAGTACACAGTAGATTTGATTGCGTGTTTACAAGGTGCTCGACAAAAATAGATTACTAAATTTGAAAACTAAGTTCGGAACACAAAAATACAGGTTATGGTAACTAGTTACTTTTGTATACAGTATCTACTACGTGTTTTGACTTGATTTTTTATATTTTTATTGAGATAATCAAGAGTTAATACAATTTTAGGAATGCATGTTTCTTTTGCGGCCTCTTCATCAGTTAACTCGTACCATCCAGGTGAGATCGAGTTCAGATGTTTTTTGATTAATATTTAAAACGAGTAACGTATGTGTACGTGTATGTTCCACAAATTTGTTAAAAAAAAACTTTTTTTTTCATTGCAAAAGTCATTCTTTAAATGTATATTAACATAGAAACCTAATAATACCTACATACATTCTGACTATACATAAGCATCTTCTAAAAATAACCTGGTTTCTACGAAATTCTCGAATAGGCTCGCCCATTCCAATAATGATACCACAAATTACATATATATTGATTCTGGGTATTAAGCCTTTGATGGAAGTCTAGATGCAATATTTACGCTGACAGCCGATCAAATCGGAATTGAAATAAACAACCTTTGATCCATATTTCAATATAAACTGATACGAGATAAATATTTGTACTGACGTTAACGTAAATATACTTGTATCGTTTTAATATACAATATACTTGACGACCCCCGTGGTGTAGTGGCTAAGCACGTTGGTTTCAAGGCGTCGCCGCTCCGAGTTCCGGGTTCGATTCCCGGTCAGGTCAACATAGAAATCATTTTTTTTCTATATGTCTCGGGTCTGGGTGTTGTGGTACCACCGTTGTGTCTGATTTCCATAACACAAGTGCAAATAGTCCCTTCGCTCTAGTAGCTCTCTTCAACTATGCACTCCCCGTCACACTTCTGGCTTTACGTCCAATTCCTTTACTCTCACAGCCATTTGACTTTGGAATGGGCTTCCAAAAAGTGTCCAAACACTACCTCGAAATTTACCTTCAAAAAGGCATTGCGAACACTTTATAAAGACGAACTCACTGACCCGTCTCATTGGCAATAATTTATCTATGTGTACCTTATTATATAAATTTAAATGATGTGTATGTTTATATAATAAATACTTATTTAATTATTTTTATATAATCGTATATATAAGTAATAGGCAGTATGTTTGTTTATCATTGTATTAGAGTTATCTCTATCGCTATTCTCTTCTCTTTTATTGCCTCTATAACTTTACTTGCACAGCCAGTATATACTTTTTCTCTGTCCTGACCTCTGGTTGACTTGTAGAGAATGCTTTTGGCATTAAGTCTGCCATATGTACCATTTTATGTTGTGTGCATGAAGTTTTAAATAAATAAATAGCTACTTACTTGGGATCAGATATGGTATATATTAGGTATAAGGAGGCTATTGTTGATACAGCGGCCAAATTCTGAAGCATAAGAAATGCCGAATTTATAACATTTCACCGTGATAAATAAAATATCCTGATTTTCTAAATCTTGTAATAAACTAAATCTTGTAAAAATCATTAAATTTAATAGTATGTATTTAAAATAAATTAAAAAATTCTTCCAAATTAACAAATACGCGAAAACACAAATTTTGTCTCAGCGTATTTCGAGCGCCACCTGGTTGTTCGACAGGGAAACTATGTCGAGACTTCCGACAGAGAGAATAAGTTATATAATAAATCTAAAATAATAGGAATTTACGATCAAAACATAGTAAATAAAATTATATAGACGAACTCCGTGGTCGAGTGGCTAGCACGCTGGTTTCAAGCGTCGCCATCTCGTGAGGTTCCGGGTTCGATTCCCGGTCGGGTCAATGTAGAAAACGATCTTTTCTATGTTGTCTCGGGTCTGGGTGTTGTATTACCACCGTTGTGTCTGATTTCTATAACACAATTGGCTACTTACTTTGGGATCAGAGCAATGTATGTGATTGGTTTCCAATATTTATTTATTTATTTTATTTATATTGTTCATACTTGTTAATGAGCTTAATAATAATAATTCCAAAAGCATAAAGTAAAACTTAAATAACTAAAAGTTTGAGTAAAAAAAGACTGACAACGTTTCCTTAGACTGAAAATTGATATCAAAAAAGCTTTGAAAACAATTTTCAGTCAGATTTTAGACGATAAGCAAGTAAATTCCGCGAAGTCGTAATAATAAAAGCTGACATATTATTTTTGCAATTTTTCAATATTATGTTAAAGATAATTATCGATCATGTTTTTGTTTCAGTTTCAATTAGGATTTTATTTGTTGTAATTGTCCACCAGAGTTGAGAAACTGACCCGAAGACTTAGAATTACGAAGATTAGATCACGTCATGAAAAAAGCTCAAGGGAAAGTTGTGAGCGACTTAGCGACGTGAGAGCTTCATGCTTTTAAGCTTCGGAAGTGCTTTTAATTTTAAATTTTCCAGTAGCATTTTTTTAATTAGAATTTTTACTCAAATTATATACTTTATAAAACTCTTGAATAGACAATATTTAATGTGACATTTTACTTTACTTATTTACTCGTTTGAAAAGAAAATAGAATTTGCATACCAACTGACAGATTATCAGTGATACAAAGTTTTTTCAGGCCCTTTTTTTAAATATTTATATTAAAAATAGTACGGTTCTCTTTTAAAATATTATATCCAGCAATCATAAATTAGGATCACTTACATGTTTTAAAAAATAATTTCTTTTTTTTTAAAGCTTCACAATGAATATATTGTTTACCATCATAGCCGTATTGTTTTAATTAAACTTCAGACGAATGTGGTCTGTCACACCTCGATGTTAAATTAATTCGTTAATTATTTCATAATATTTGCTGGCGTACAAGTTATAATATAATTAGGAGGACTTAAATTACTTTCAGAAGTATTGGAGCGTACCTGAAAATGTCACCACAAAGTAAATGACAAAATACTTTGGTATCAGTGAACTGGTAAAAGATGAAAACCTTCACAGAAATTAATTTCTTCTTTATTACAATCCCATTTTTTACTTACATTTCCACCAATTAGATTGATAAACGTTGAAAAAAATATTACGAGAACAATACACCGAATTATACAAGCCATCACAAAATACCTACCGATAAATGAGACGCCTTAGCACAAGGGGCAGATTAGAAAATGTTGATATGAACGTGAACGCAGCTTTATGTTATTATTTGGCGCAACTTCCTGTTATTATTTGTCGCAACTTGATTTAAATATTAGTAAGACTGGCTGTGACAAACATCAAGCCACAAAGCGCGCGTGGTATCAATAAGAGTTATAATTTGTCGTCGTTTTTGTATTGGCGAAGTAGAAAATAAAAATAAATATTGTAATCACGTAAGTAAAGGTTGCCAACTAATTCTTTCGCAAAATTGTGGAATATTTTTTTAAGTTTTTAATCCATCTTTTAGTTTTTGCTTGTCTTGTCACATGCATTTTTATTTTTTATAATTTTTGTCTTTGGAGTGACCATGGGACAGATTTGACCAAAGTGAACCAGGCAGGTTTGAACGAGACACTTGATAGGGAAGTTCGATACTAAGTTTGTTAATATAAATTGCACTTGTCAGAAGCAACTTTGTCTGTGATAGACGAGGAATCGAACCCCGTGTCTTACGCTTTCCGGGCGTATGCCTATATCACCCGGTCAAACAAGCAAGCGCTTACTTTAACGCGTAGGCTGCGTGACATCATGAATGTTGCAAGATTGCTCTCATAATATACGATGGAAATATTTTTACAAATATTTAACAATCAGTTCAGATAAAGGAAGCCAACTTATAATTTTTTTTTTTGTTTTTATAGTGTTTTGTTACTTTACAAACTTAATAATATGCTAATTATTAACCAATTAATTGATCAGGCCATTACACAATTTAACATACTCTTAAGTAAGTCTGTAGTAAATTCGCTACATGTTTTTAAACACAAATTACAATCAAGTCTGTAAAAAGTACATTACTCACAGTTATCGGGGCACAGCGATCCGTCAAATCCGCACTCTGGGGTGTCGGGAGGGGGTGTCAAGCGCCCCCCGGCCCAGTGAATAGGCCGGTCCGGAATGAACTGAAGAGATGAATTGGCTGCAACGTACGTTGCAACGACCTGCGGATATAGGTTTTATTAAGCTTGTGAGGAGTTTGTGGTTCGGTGAAAGGTTATGTTGTTATTAAACCACTTTTTTTGGAATCAGAATCTACATACAAAATAATTATGTCGAAACCTTTGTGCTTTTATGCTACATCGTACACATTTCTCAATTGGTAACAATTTAACCGATTTTTTGCTACATACTACTTACACATACAGTATGACCTATAACTCGGGAATGTCTCACTTGTTTATACCACAGTAAGGCGTATAAAAAATGCATCTTATTTATAGTTATTTAAGTTCCAAAAGAATGCCAAAAAATTGGTCAATATCATACAATATTTTGATGTGTCATTTTACAAAACGGTCACGATATCCAATAATCCGTAGTCCTTCATAAGGGGTCATCTTCAATAGGTATATTCCGCAAACATCGGCAATCGTCTTGGGTATAGGAAAACTAATCTAAATTCACTGCGAAGTATCCTTTTAAGCCCGTATCAAGTCTGAGCTGGCCACGGCACAAATAACAGCCTAGTTTCGACATATCGTTCCCTGTAAAACCACCAGATGACGCTCGTTGAAAAGAATTTTCGAATGTAGCTTGAAGAATTACAAATATATTTGTGAGATTAATTAAAGATATAGCTACGTAAGTAAAAATAAATGAATGAATTAATTAATGAATGATATTTATTGCGCATGGAAACAAGATTACAGAGGTCTTGGTCTCAGCTTGCGCGTTCTTAATATCATTGATATAATTCCTTAATGTGTCCCTATTTTCTACTATAATCGTAATATCATCTGCAAATAACTAAGATTTATATGATAAGTGACGCGGCAAATCGTTGATGTACAACAAAAAGAGAAAAGGGCCCTTTAAACTTCCCTTGCGGAATTCCATAGTTGTTACTAACGAAAAATGATCGATAAGCTGGGATATTTTTACTTTCAGGGCAATACTTTGCGGTTTCTACACATTGTGTTCTATTTTCTAGATACGATTTAATCCAGGAATAGGCAGGTCTTCTAATGCCGTATTTTATTAATTTAGCCATAAGCCACTTATGGCAAACAAAATCGAAGGCCTTACTCATATCAAGAAATATGACTGAGACAGGAATCTTCTGGTCCATACAGGAAGTGATGTGTTTTATTAGTTTAAACGCTGCAAGTGAAGTACATCGACCCCTTCTGAACCCATGGTGTGCATCTGACAAAATTTTATTTTTCTCTATAAATTGATAAAGTCTAAGGTACATAGCTTTCTCATAGATTTTTGTAAAGATTGGAATGAGAGTAATCAGACGATTATTATTCATTTTATATCTCTAATCTTTTTTAAATAATGGTTTTATTATAGACTTTTTTAGCGCACTAGGAAAAACACCTTGAGTCAAAGATAAGTTCATAATATGAAATAGTGGAACCAAAATAATATTTATATATTGTTTTTAATCATATCCTTTCGACATCCTTTGGACATTCCCACACATCGCAATCTAGTCCCAAAGTAAGCTACTCAAAGCTTGTGTTATGGGTGCCAGACAACGGATATAATACTTAAATACTTTTTGTTTGTAAATACATACATGATATACATAGAAAACACCCAGACCAATACAAACAGACATGTTCATACACACAAATGTTTGTATTGTGCGGGGATTGAACCCGCTACCCGCTGCGTAGTAGGCGATTTCTCGACCACTACACCAGACGGGTCGTCAAATATACGAGTATATATCTGTTCTTACTTCGTCAAGTCCTACTGCTTTGGAGTTATTAAGTGCCATAATTTGTCTTTTTAATTCTATGGAGCCTAGTGGATATCAGAAAATGCTTTTGTCATTATTAGCTAAGTTAAAATCATTCTCATTATTAATGTCAATAGCACAATTATCTTTTAAAATGTCAATAAAATAATTATTAAAAGTATTTCAAATTTCTTGAGGGTTTGTAACATCATTATTATTATTAATTTTTATTTTGACAATTATTTTGTGAGGGTAATCGGATTGTGTGTAATTCTTGATGATACTTCATACATCTTTACATGTCTTTTAGCTATTATTTATGCGTCGAGTGTTATCTAATTTTTGTTATGAAATAATTAGTGATTTTGAAACTTTTTTGTATTTTTTTTATATTTAGGCTGATAGTGACATTTAAGATAAAGATTTCGTTTAATTAGACAACATTTTCGTATACCTTTAGACAGCCATTTGTGGTTGTGCGCTTTACTGAAAATTTTCAATTTGTTCTTTGGGAAAACCAACTTAAAACAGTCATAGAAAATATTGAATGACTCAGGGCATCATTCAAATTCAAAACTTCTGCAAACAAGACCAAGGATAAACAATAAGTGATTTTTTCTTATTCTCTGTGCTGTAATCCCTTCTATATACCACCATTTTGGAGGAGATGGCCGGCGTTTTTTAATGGGTATAAGGCATATTTGAGCTGAGTAGCAGAGTGGTCCGAAAGTCATAGATCATGAACTTCTGATGTCGCTTGCTGTGGTATGTTTGTAAAGATTTGATCAATACAAGTCCTTGATTTGAAGGTTATTCTTGTTGGTTTGGTTATGGTTAAATGTAGATTATATGTTTCAAGAATCCGTTTGAATTCCACTGTAATGTTTGATTCCTACAAAATGTCGATATTGAAGTCTCCACACACAATATACTTTTTGCGTTTATGTTAACCTACTTTACTTAAAAAGGATTCTAGTCTTTCTTCGTGAAAAAAGTATGAGTTTGGCGAGGTTGATGTTTTGTTGGTATATATGCATATTCAACCAAACAGTACGCTGATATGCTGACTCCACAACATTCAAAAATGTAAGATTCAGATAAACAATCCACTTCTTTAAGGCGTGTGTATTCAATGTCATATTTAAGCAGAATTCCAACGGCTATCAACGGAGACCAAAAGGGTATTTGATGCAGCAGGAAATCGGAAAATTTTTATTGTCTACGCGAAATGTCAAAAATTTTGCTTCAGACTACGACCGCTGAAGTTATTTTTATTGAGGCACTGAAAAAGTTATATTTATTATATCGAAGCCAGCGAGACTAAGTCATGCGTGACAAAGACAGAGGTGATGTTTGAGGGAGCACATCCTGTAGGGTACAGCATAATATATACAAGATAGTTACATTCAGTTGTACATGCCAATCAAGCTATTTTCAAGTTTTGCGCTTTGTATATTGTAAAAATGAACACGTTGTATGATTTATTATCAGGGGGCAGTTTTTCGTGCAGTTCGTATACGAAAAAAGGTTAACGATCGAATTTTCTTTGTTGAAGAAAAACCTTTTCAGTAGAGTATAACTTCAAACTCTTAACATTAGAAGTATCTCAAAAAACTTCGATGGATTCGCTTCGCTTCTCCTTCGTGATATTAGGGTCAACTTCGACGTCATTGTTCTCACTGAGTGTGTCTACACTCAGTGAGAATAATGACGTTGAAGTCAGTCAGTCAGTCTTGACAGACACTGCGGTTATTGGGCAGATCCCAGGTTATTTAAGCTTTCATACATGCAGAAATATCAATCAAAATGGGGGGGTTTTCGCATATATCAGAGATTTTTGGAGTGTCACGGTGGCAGAACCCGTGTTTGATGAGGCCTGTGCACTTCATTTAACAATACACAACGAAATAGATATCTTAGGAATATACAGGTCGCCTTCTTTCAACTATAAAAATAAGTTTGTGGATTCCTTAACATCTTTTTTAAAAGGTCTGTCTCAGAAGACACGCATAATTTTTACTGGGGACTTGAACATCGATATCCTATCTGTAGATAAGGATAAATGTGATCCGTCGGATTACTTACTAATACTAAGTCACTATGGTTTTAGACCTGCAATCACTGACCTCCTCTGTCCTCTGACCAAGCAGTGGGTGTAGTCTGCGAAACCGCTATCTCTGATCACTTTCCAGTTGCTCTCGGTTTATCAGGTGGGTCTCAAGGAGAGAAAACAAGTCGTTGTAAGACTATCGTGGACTTTAAGAGTGTCCACGACGCCCTGGAGGTAGTGGACTGGTCTCTTGTCACGGGAAAAAAAGACGTAAACGACGCTGTCCAAGCTTTTGTTGATATTGTGAATTCTGCTGTCCTAAGTAGCTCAAGGATAGTGCGTATCAGTAGATCAAAGTTCGCGCTGAGTCCATGGATGACCCCAGGTCTATTACGCTGTATTCACCACCGAGATCATTTACACTCCCTAGCTAATCGTTTCCCCTCAAATGAAATAACCCAGATCTCATACAAAAAATACCGAAACTGTTGTAATGACATTTTGAGGCGGATCAAGGACGAATATAATTTTAGTGAACTGAAGTCGAATCATAAGAATCCGAAGAAATTTTGGAACACAATTAAAAATATTTGTCTCTTCAAAGAAAAAAAGAGTGCCGCTACCAACTTGCTTACCACTAAGGCTAATCAGTCGGACTCTCTGAGCTTCTGTAATGAGTATTTTTTAAGTGTTGGTCAAATATTAGCTAAAGATATCCTTGCCAGGGTAAATAGGATGGAAGAAGATCTTTCAAGTATGGTTACTATTAAAAGCAGTCCTCGGCACTCGTTATTTCTTGCACCTACTGATGTCTTGGAAGTCAGCTTCCTCATCTCTCAGCTAAAGGACAAGACTTCCACAGGGCTAAATGGCATTTCGAATCTTCTAGTAAAGAGCATTAAAAAGCAAATTTTCACACCGTTAACTTACATTTTTAATCTTAGCCTTTCTTCGGGCGTTTTCCCAAATTTTTAGAAAACTGCTTCAATTACGCCAATCCATAACAACGGGCCTGCTAACCTGCCATCTAACTATAGACCAATTTCCCTTCTTAATACCTTCTCCAAACTCCTTGAAAAATTAATAAACAAGCGCTTGGTCGACTTCTTGGAATCACATAGATTACTTTCTGATAGACAGTTTGGTTTCCGTCAAAAGAAATCAACTGAGGATGCTGTGATGTTAATGACAAACCTAGTTTCGGCTTATCTTGATGGCGGCCTTAACTGTATTGCAGTATTCCTGGACCTCGCCAAGGCTTTACGGTTACGGTTACGGCTTACGGTTTCGACTCCCATCCTTCTTAGGAAACTAGAATGTATGGGAATTCGGGGTATAGCTTTGGAGTGGTTTAGGAGCTTCTTGTCTGGTAGGAGCCAACTGACGCGCATTGACGGACTAGCAAGTGACAGACTCCCAGTCAACTACGGGGTTCCTCAAGGAAGCATACTTTGGCCGACTCTCTTTATTATTTACATTAATAATATACATGACCTTGATATACCCTCAGCCGAACTTATTTGTTACGCTGATGATACCGCTATTCTTTTCAGGGGTAGCGATTGAGACAGCTACTTTGAGGCCGCTGAGTGTGGCCTAGCACGCATATATGTGTGGTTAGAACAAAACCTGCTCACCCTAAAACCTAAAAAAACTAAATACTTTTGTTTTCCTATCACAGCTGCGTCTTGTCCAATCAGGGCATAATTATAATCTGCGTATACATTCTTGCCGCTTCCGAGGTGCCACCCCTACCCTCTGCAATTGCCGTGCGATCCAGCGAGCAAGTGAGCTAAAATACCTTGGACTATTACTGGATGAGCACCTTACCTTCGCAAGTCATATTCATTTTGTTGCCAACAAAGTAAGAAAAATAACTAGTATTATGCGAATTTTGAGGAGGTGCGCGGATTTAGATGCCATGAAAACCGTTTATTATGCTGTGTGCCATTCGATAATCACATATTGTATGAGAGTCTAGGGTGGTGCTGCAAAAACTTTCATGTTGGAGCTGGAAAGGGCGCAACGTGGTATTTCAAGGTAATGCTGGGAAAACCAATTTTGTAGCCCACAAATGCCGTATATAACGATATGAAGATGTTGCGCGTGAGGCAGCTGCATATCTTAACTGCTTCTCTAGATACTCACAGATCCGCTCCGCACCTGGAAAACTTTGACACCATTGTTAGTCGTCGTATCTACAGACTGCCTGTGCCCGCTGTTAGGACAAGTTTTGCAAAACGATTTCCCAGATACTGCCAATTTGCAACCTGCAACAACATTGCAGCGATATGCAACTTCAAGAACTGCTCACTAAACGAAGTAAAAAAACGCGTTCTACGGTTACTTTGTTCTCTGGATTATACACAAACTGAATATCTGATCTGCAATAGCTAACCTAACATACTTATTTTCTTTTTTCTCTCTCTCGCACACACACACACACACACACACACACACATTCACAAATCCAAACCCCCCCCCCCCACACACACACACACACACACGCACGCACACACACATCACACACAACACACTTACACCATTCACTGATCTTAAAAGTGCCAATACTTCAGCATATTACGTTGCATGTGGTTTAATTTACATTGCGTCTGGCATTAATGTGGGGCAGCCATTATTTTGGAGCCGGTATTGTTGAAATATTTGAATGCAGTTTTTGTTTGGAATTGAGCTAAAGCGCTTCGTCTTTAAGAGGTTATGGAGAAAAAACTTGACCTCAGAGAATTACTGACCTAACATGTAATACATTAAAGCTTTCGCGTGGTCTATTATGTAAGGTTATCTCGTTCTAAGTGATAATATTTAAAGTGCGAATTCAGCAAAATAAATGAATCAATTTTTGTAGAAAATACTTTAATACCCTAGTTTATTAAAATAAATAAATTTAAGACGTTACTACTAACTTCATAAAGGTAGATGTGAAACGTGTTTATCTATTTCTTAACTTTATCATAAAATTTAAGTAGTTACCCCTTGCGGAAGCAAGGACTGATGACTAAACTTTTGATTAAGTTAGCAAAAGCACAGCTATGGCCACGTGCAGCGCTAACTCAATACTTAATCGTATTTAATACTTAGAGATATTTCATAGTCTAAATACCTGCAGAATATCCGATTAAGAAAATATTTTATCAAATAACTTGTACATTATAGTGTTTGTATGAAAGTTATATTTTGCGGTTGTCGATAATGTCCTATTTCTCAAAAACTACTAGTTCAATATTCGTAGTTTTAAAGTAAAAAGGGAAGGGGGAGTGATTTTACCACTTTCAAAGCGTCATTTTCTCAAACATTAGACTCATCAAATGGTTTAGGAACCTCAATGTCATCCCACGCATCATCACGCAAAAATTTTACTCGTACCTAATTTTTTTTTTGCTTACTAGCATTTATGGGAGCCACCTTTTCTCCCTTGAAAACACGCATAATCGTAAATATTCAACCGCTGGAATCGACATTTTAACCAGTAGTTCAGATAACTATCGATCACGCAACCGGGCCTCATGAAGCTTTTTTTTATCTAATTTAAGCAAATGGAAATATTGTCATCACGCTAAAATACCTTCAAAGCGTTGTTTTCTTCGAAACTAACTAGGTACCAAAAATAGATATCATGATAAAAATAGCGAAGGATTTCAGTGATAAAAAATGTTCAGTACGCAACTTCGGGAATAGTCAACGAATCGCAGCTTGTTGTGAATAAAACTGTTTTAAAACAAACAAAAAACGGCAAAGTGCGAATGAACTCGCGCACGAAGAGTTCCGTATCTACTATGCACTTATAGCACATTTCCACATTTTTTTTTCTAATAATTTCCTGTAAAACATATTAAGATTAACTTTTAAGGTTTTGGTTCCCTTAACCCTCCGTTGGTCGCGTCAGGGATTCTAGTGAAATTGCATATTTGTAACTCGTGGGGTCCGTGTTACAAACATGCATTTTTAAAACTGTCCTAACAAATCGACATTTCATGTTCGTCATATTTAATGGATATTTAATGCAGCAGAAAATCAGAAAATTTAAATTGTCTACGCGAAATGACAAAAATTTTGCTTCAGACTTCGACTGCTGAAGTTATATGAAGACAACCCGTCTGGTGTAGTGGTCGAGAAAGAGCCTCTACGTTGCGGGTTCGATCCCCGCACAATACAAACATTTGTGTACATGAACATGTCTGTTTGTATTGGTCTGGGTGTTTTCTATGTATATCATGTATGTATTTACAAACAAAAAGTATTTAAGTATTATATCCGTTGTCTGGCACCCATAACACAAGCTTTAAGTAGCTTACTTTGGGACTAGATGGCGATGTGTGGGAATGTCCAAAGGATATTTATTATTTCCTTAATAATTACTATATAAAACACCAACTGCGTATAGTACGATAGCTGGAAGAAGATAATGAAGATGAAGTTCTTGGTGGTGATAATGAACTTTAGGTGATTAAAGATACTTCGGATAGCAATGAGAAACCATTAATAAATTTAGCATCACGCAACTTTCATATCGTCATAAACACAAAACTCCCAACTTACATGGTAATTCATCGTTTTATACTGAGGTCTTATTGAATCAAATAGTTAATTAATATTATTAACTGATATTATTTGAAAAGTTATGAAAATATTGTTTATATTATTGGACTAGCCAAGAAAAACTGAGTTTATAACGTTCCTTGTTGGACTACGGAACTACTTATCCCGCCTGAAATGAAACATTTTTAAGAACAATAAAATTAGTTATGAAGGAAATTTCCAAACGCTCAGTTATATAACTTTATCCCGTTTATAGAAATATAATGTAATATATCTTCCATGGAGAACCACCAGTTATCACTTATTTAGGGTAGGCATTTACAAAAGTAGTCAAAATCTATTTTTACCTAATTGTTACGTATTGATAAAAACTTTTTTTTACAAAAGTTTCGGTTTTAACGGGTATTGCCATTTTTTAAACGAATTTTTTGGATTGAAACCCATATGCTGTTGTAGGCAGGCTTACTTTCGCGATGATTTATGTGCCTATTTATCATACCGGATTTACGTTTTGAAGTGTTTCTTAAAGTCGGTTTGTACTATTCAGTAGCTATTTGTATGAAACATTCTAAAAAAAATATTAAAATAATAGTTCCTATCATAAAAACAACTAGCACTACTCTTACGAAAGAAAAACGATTTATGGCCAATTTTGAGACAAACCCAGTTGATATATAATTAGATAGTTAGATGATAAATCTTATCAGACTGAATAAGTACAAAATCACCAATTTTAAAATAATATTTCCATAAATGATTGCTGACAATTAGGTGAAGTTTTAAAATTAGGCGTATTGTAATTTATTCGACAAATATTTTTTATCTGTCTTTGGAAAAATTAGGCCTGATTCATGTATTTGTGGCTGATTTTTAATCCAGTTGTAGTAAAGTGAGCTTTTGGTCAATACCAATGACAACATAAATGAAGGTTAGAATTTTAATTAGATTAGTACCTAACCACAGAAATGGAAAAAATCTAGCATTTATGTCTATTTTATTGGCAATAAATTATCCATACTGAATACCTACAGGTACCTTAAATTTATCAAAGATCGACTTCAGAGCTCAAGCGTACATTGCACACAACTCAGCCTAAACAGTGCTTAACCTAAGGCATCCCTCAAGGCACAACTTTAGGTCCTATAAGTTACCAAGTGTCTACCATGAATAGTTAAGGTTTTCACTGGCAATATATTTTGTTAGATCTACCCTTAGACACCTCTAAATTTCCAAACAGACGATTAAGCCAGAAGTTAGGAAGTTGGATCAGATATTTTGTGAAGATAAAACTTTTTTGGCATCGTGATAAGTTTGTTTCGGTAATAAAAGTTTGGTTTAAGAAAACAAAGTTTAGACATAAATTTTAAAATGTTACTTATGTTGGATTTTAGGTAAAGATTTAAAACAGTAGTTATAAAAATACATAAGGGGACAATGGCTGTATTACGGACTCCATTGTTATTTGATAGACATTGAGCTTTATGAAAAAATCCTACTTATTTTATTTTAATTCCATGTGAAATAAATAAGAAAGTTCAATTGATGTAAGCGTGATGAAGTTGGTTAAAACATCAAATTTATTAAAAACTAACTATGTATTAAACACTTGTGTTGTGAGTATATATTTATCATAACTCTAAAGATCGAAATATCGGATGACATGTTTTGATATCATGCATGTTCTCAACTAGAGTAGAAAACATACAGAATTCACGAAAAATATTTCAGCATAACTCGTAAAATATTTAACCTGGCATAAAACCAGGGCCATGTCACAGTGAATAAGTCAGTTCTTAATCATTTCACCTACACGTGAGAGGATATGTCGCGAGCTCTTCAATAAAACATTGCATCATAAAAAGGCTCCCTTTCGAAATACATTCACATATTTATTCAGAACACCTTCTCCGAGACTGGTTTATAACGTAAACAGTGAAGACAGAGCAGCCATTCCAACGTTTCAGTCATTCAGTTATATTATCATCTACTAAGAGTGAATACGACCAAACGAGAATAAATGTTAACCTTAGAATAAATTGCATTTTATCCGAGAGTGTTACCTTAATTAATTATTTTCCAATTTACCATCTACTGTTCTAGAATATTGCGTTTAAACGAAAATAATTATTATACCTGCCGTGTTGCTCGGGATAGCAGCTTATTCAAGTGTAATGTAATGACGTCCGTTTGTGATATGATTTATGTCAGACAATGTTGTCAAATTCAAAACTTTTGACATCTCCATATATGCAATTTCCCTCGCTCTAAATAATCAATATTTAGTTGATAGGATTTTAACTTTCACATTATAGTGCTTTGGTGCAGTATTGTGTTGCCGGATAATAATACAGTTCAATCATTCGTTCTGTTTTGCGAGTCTAGTTATTTCGAGTACAATTTTACGTCAAGAAAGGAGTTTGAGTTATTCGAGTTTAAAATCGAGAAATAATAGTTTGGTCGAATCAATCCTGGGAAGTGGTTTCACGAGAAAAGGTTGTTACCAGTCAGTCACGACATATCCCTTCGTCGGCCGCATCGCAACCTTATCTGCAGGTGACACATTGTGTTATTTATTCCTATCTGTATTAAAAATAAGTTTTTTTTTTGTCACGCATATGAGAAACTAGCGGTCCCCCGCGACTTGCTCTCTCCCCGATGTTTAAAGCCTAAATGATATGATACCTTCAATGATAAATAAGCTATCCAACAATGTTTTTTTTTTTAAATCGGTCCAGTAGTTTCTAAGATTAGCGCGTTCAAACAAACAAACAACTCTTCAACTTTACAATATTAGTATAGATTCTGATTGGACGATAACCATTGTTTGCATAATGGTTAAACACAATAAACAAAAACATTGCATAAGGATTTTTTTTTCCTTTCTTAAAAACATTTGTTGTGTTTTTTTTTTAAATATAAAATATCTTGAATATTATAATTATATGTAATTATGATATCATTTGCTGTAACAAAAAATAATATTTTTTAAAGTGATCACAAGCTCTTATAAATGTGCGTATTTTGGCGGGCTTTGCGCACATGATGGCTTGCCTTTAATATTAATAGACAGGGTTTTTGATGTGACCTATATTTAAAAAAATCTATTGATTCTGCTTATTATTCTGATTAAATTTTGGCTTTGCGCATTTTATTTTACACGTTGTAAAGCCCTTTTCATTTGGCTATGTAACATCCGCACACTGTTTATCTGGTACGCCAGTGAAGTTCACCTGATAACAAATTGCTTTTACGTACTTCCAAGCTTGGAGGATCAGGTAAAAGTAAATTTTGGTATATTATTAAAGGCCAAAGAGTTTAAATGAGTCTGCGATTTCTGACATGTTTCAAAATTATTAAGAAAGTAATAGTAAAAGGTACCATTGTATGAATATCAGTCTTGATGTTTTATTTGTTTTGTATGTCAAACAAGTAATTATCCCATCAAAAACAATACTTGTCAAAAAAACCAAGTCTCGCAACTCAGTTGTTCTGCGGTAAAAAGTTGTGAGATCCATGTAATACCAAGTCGGTTATTAATTTATTCAGTCTCTACTTAAGCGACTTTCTGTCTTAATACGTCCAGTCTCTAAGATCACGATCGTGGTCCATAACAATTGAAAATCAATTGTGTCTGGAATCTCCGTACTCGAAGCATTAAGTTGTTACGTAATAATTAACAGCATCTTATAGTGACGCATATCAATATTAAAATTCTTTAATGTTTTATGTAAATATATTGAAACTTGGCCATCGCCTGAAAACACGTGTAAATTCAATCACCTGAAAACACATGTAAATTCAATTATTTAGTGCGATGGCCAAGTCTCAATATACTTACATAAAACATTAAAGAATTAAAATATTGATAATTATGCGTCACTATAAGATGCTGTTAATTATTACGTAACAACTTAATGCTTCGAGTACGGAGATTCCAGACACAATTGATTTTCAATTGTTATGGACCACGATCGTGGTCTTAGAGACTGGACCAGGCCTCCGTCACTCGCTCAAGGTCGCGCTATAAGTGCCTACCGCACAGTAGGTCGGTACCTTGGTTGTCACACGCGAGACTGCGCGTTACTACAGAAAACCGAAAGCTGTCCCCAGCTTCCGTAACTGTAAAAATATGTACTGTTACCAAATGCCAAAATAAAATCAAATAAATCTCCTTCCACTATCCACAAGTTCAAACCGACACTAATAGGGCAAACAATTTCACAAGAACGAATTAAAATATTA
Source organism: Pyrausta purpuralis (assembly GCA_963924145.1). Lineage (NCBI taxonomy): Eukaryota > Metazoa > Arthropoda > Insecta > Lepidoptera > Crambidae > Pyrausta > Pyrausta purpuralis. The sequence continues at coordinate 18,567,915 of OZ001662.1, forward strand.
CAGTAGATCCAAAAGTATATACCAAAATATATGTACCAAAAGACATCAAAAAAGCTAACCCTATGTTATTTAAGGATGCTCTGCCAAAATTATTCAAAAGACCTTCAAAAAAAACTCAAAATCAACGCTATTTAAGAATATTCTATTCCAAAATATCGACAATACCACAAAAAAATCTTAACTCAAAGCTATTTAAGATTTTCTGTTCAAAATATACAAAATAGGTACCTGAAAATATAAACTCAAAAACGCCGTTTAAAAATATTCCAACTAAAAACATCCCAAAATACCTAAAGATCTGAACGTCAACGCCATTAAAGATTGTTTTGTTCAAAATAATCCAAAAACTCACAAAAAAAACTACATTGAATGTTCTGTTCAAAATTATCCAAAAGCCCTCAGAATAAAATCTCAATACCAAAGTAATTTCTTTTTATCTCAATTTACTCATAAAGTTAATTAAGTCAAAAATCGGACAAAAAAACACATTCAAATAATTCCAAAACGACCTCATGCTAGACAACAATTCAAAATCATAAGTTTCAAGCGACTTAACTTAGGGGTTTCCGCTAAGACATACCCACAAACAAATTAATTTCATTCTTTCACAAGCAAACAATCTTATCAACCTCACCTTTCATACTTCATCATACAAAAACTAAACAGTTTTATTTCTCAATCTAAATAAAACTGAAACCTTTCACTTTTGTGTTTAGAATTTTCATCACTTTAAACACAACCAAAGAAACTCTAGTCGAATCAAAACTTATGTCTTAATATCCTTAATATGCCACGAACCGAGTGAACGACTATCCATAGCCTCCAACTCGTAAACAAAATGGTGAAAAATACCTCAGTGATCCCACACCAAACAAACTGGTGCCAAATTGGGCATCACCTGAGTGTAGCTGGACTTCCAAACTACATCACCAACCAAAAACCAAGCGCATTTCCGCGCCCCAAAACAACAAAATTTGTGGCATGTCTGGCACGTACACTAAAAACTTCAAAAAAAAAACTTTTAAACAACCGAACTCACCGACATAATACTCCTTAGGCATTGTTACTGCGTACTCCGTCCCGGTATCCCTGTAAAATTATGTTAAGGAATGTTGTAACCAACCAGTGCCTCCCTGAATCACGATCCCATATTATGTGTCCAATTAACCACAATCACGGTTTCAGTAACTCATGAATCACTATAAATGGTTTCTAAAATTTTTGGTAACATCCGTACCAGTAGAACGCCTAATAGGAAACAACAGAGTCGATTTACCAAAACAATGTATTACACCAAGGAAATTGTAACTGATTTCTTGGTTTATATACAAAACAGACGCAAGTAACATAATTTAATTCGTTTTCAGAACAACTTCTATAACGCTGACGCGTAACCACAATAACCCTAAATTTACTTCATAACTCATTTATCAATGTAACCACAACAAAAGCAATAATTAAAATGCAAAATTAATTCAACTAATTCACAACTCAAACTTATATAAATTACTGTTATATCACTGTTAAATCAAATTATTTACCATTTCTTTTGGTGGTTTATATCTTTACAAGTTTTCATACAAAACAATATAAAGTGAGTCCAAAAACATAACAACACAAAATATATAACAATACTTAAACAGATTGTGAGTATTTTAAATGCTAAATAAAATCAAACACAACAAATTGGGATATCACAAAATAAGGTATACAACGTAACAATAACTTTTATTTGGTTAGTAAATACAAATTGTTTGATGCAACACTAAACTTGTGGGATAATTCCTAAACAGTTAGTAACACAGGCAAAATTAAACCTAAGCTAAATAATATGGTGGTTAATTAGCATTCCAAAACAAATCTAACAACAAAGTGCTCAAAATTGTACTAATAACTTATTCTAAAGTTGGGCGCCATTTGTCACGGTCACTCCCGGCTAGTGTGGACAAAGGGTGTTTAAAAGGTACTAATATTCGAATGAAATAAAGGAATCCGGGTATAGCATTTGGCAACAAAAGCTTATTCAAATTTGCTATTTCCAAATTACCTTTTAACACCTTCAAGAAAATCAAACAAAACTTAATAGCTCAGAATTCAGTAGAGACTAGTTTAGGTTCTAATTTAGTTATCTATATCTATACTATTACAAATCTTTATGTTCACAAATTTCTAATTAAATAAAGATAAACCACCAATTTAAGTTTTTAATTACCTAATTTACTCCAAAATTTATCCTCAAAGGGATTCCTAAGTTATGCTTAAATTAATAGCTAAATTATCCCACTTTTCACTAAAGTTAAAGTAAATACCAGGAAAACCAACCTTGGATTTCAACGGAGGTTACTATTTCAAATCTTTGTTGCATCAAACTACAGACAACTCTGCAACGTTACCCCAAAATTTCACCGATACCGGTCCATCCTCAAAACAGCAGACAAGAAGCAAATCAATCCATCAGGAAAATCTGACTTCAAAAATAATCCAAATGAGGTCTAAGTAAGGTCACTGAGGTTACAACATGATCACCAAATTGTGACTGTACAACTTACAGACAAATATCAAAAGCGAAACCTGCAACAGCTGGCTCGCTATATAAATTCTGAATTGATTACTAAACATTTATGCTAATTATTCTATTTGAGACCATTTTCCAGTCATTTATATCAAATCATTTTCGAAATTAATTCATCCAAATTGACATGTTGGCGGCGTCAGGAATAACTATCAAACTACAAAATAATTTGGGGCGTACCCCGTAATCAAAATTTTTACTTTTTTACTTTTTTACATTTTAACACACGTTCCACTCCGACGCACGACCAACAGTGGCGGAACCGGAAAAAAGCAGCTGTCACACTTGACAAATGTCAGTGTCAGCATCCATCATATCTATGCCAAAATATGGACTGAAGTCCTACATCCATATTTTAGCTTTTCGTTTCACGCGAACTTAGACAAAAATATACAACGTTACACCTGCTTCATCAAATGGTATGACATGGGTATTTATTGTTGAGGATTTGGCAACTAGATGGGTCGAACTTTTCCCCCTAGAAACAGCCACTGCAGAAAGGTTTGCCCTAACCCTTGTAAATGAAATATTTCTTCGATTTGGTTTTCCTAGACGCATGATAAGTGACAACGGCACACAGTTTGTAAGTGCAGTAATGAAACAAATCGCTTTCTGCATGAAGATAAAACATGCTTTTACTTTGGTATATCACCCAGAAATGAATCCTGTTGAGAGAAGGAACCGAGATCTCAAAACTCAACTAGGTATTCTTTTAGGAGATAACCACCGCGACTGGCCTAAAAAATTGCCCTGTATTCGAGTTGCTATGAATTCGGCACAATGCGCTTCAACAAACTATTCCCCAGCTTTTCTCACGTTTAGACGAGAGTTGAAAACAATAGACGACAGCTGGCATAACTTTAAAGAAATTATTAGCTCAGAAAACTTCGTGCCAGAAATAACACCCAAACTTTTACAATTGGCTACCACGATGATAAAAGCTCACGAAGTTCAAGAGCTGAAGGAGGAGAAAAGAAAAGAATATATAGACAAACACAGACAAAGTGATGCAGGATATAATATAGGTGATCTTATTATGGTTGCAACACATCCAGTCAGTAAAGCTGCGAGAGGTATAAGTTCAAAATTTGCACCTCGTCGTGATGGACCCTAAACGATAATGAGGAGACATGGACCCTCTTCTTATGAAATCGCCAATCCAAAGAACCCCGAAGTATCTCTCGGAGTCTATCACAGTTCAGCATTGCGACCCTATGCAAGTGCTGAGGCAGAGATTCCAGATCCTGCTCAGCTTCTGAAAAAGAGGGGGCGTCCTAAGAGGGCCACACCAAAACAAGCGCAGCAAAAGCGTGGACGCGGCAGACCTAGAAAGAATACGGCCCAATATTTTTTATCTGGTCTTCCTCGACCATCGGAGACAGAGGGGGAGTCTGTAACAAACTTACAATGTAAACAAATATAATAGTTCTTCTACCAGGCTTTAGATGGCGCTTCTCAATATTAGCTCGCGCTGATTAAGTTTTAATCAATATCATAAGTAAGCCCATATATTAGTTCCACTACCTGACAATAGATGGCGCTTCAAAATATTAGCCCGCGCTGATTAAGTTTTTGATCAATATCATAAGTTAGCCCATATATTAGTTCCACTACTTGACAATAGATGGCATTGATCATATGTAACTCGCGCTGAACATGTTTTTGTACCGTAGGTTAAGTACTCCTGAGCTTTGTATGTAAAATCCAATCCAATCCATTCCTTGGGTCTCTAGAAAGCACCTTTTACCATCTTGGGCATCTAGTCTCTCCAATACCTTAGTGGATATTTTGGGTTCCTAGAACGCACCTTATTGGTTCTTACCATCTTGGGCATCTAGTAATCCCATATTATTTTAATCTGTAAGGTACTGAGCTCGAATCTTTTCGCTGCTTGGTCCGCACCCTATTTTGTACCTAAAGACTGCGGAATAAACTCCTATCTTCGCACTTTGGACTTTTACTGAAGGTGACGTCACGTCGTGCCCTTCCACCCGTACTTCGAGCAACAGCGACTACATGTGTTAAATTTACACTTGATCAAACTTTCAGGATGTGCTCTTCTCACGGTTCAGAACAACTTTTACTATGGGACCAACTTCGAAATCGAGAAAAAAAAACAGCTGTTCCATACATTTTCTCCGAGATGAAATGAGTTTTTTGTTTTGTATGGAACAGTCCCACAGCAAAAGTTGTTCAAAACTATCATTAGAGCACTCTCTTAAAGTTTGATTAAGTGTAAAATTAACACTTTGTATTTTTTTGTATAAAATCATAATTTCGCTAATTATCAGTTGGAAACTATTAAACAGACATATTTTAAACAGGGACAGGTACTTAAATATTATGCTAAATAAATCCAAAAACAACACGGTACTTCACGTCATTATTTTAACGTTCTTTCATATTATGTGATAATATGTCGGTGCTAGTTTATATGCCGTTTATATGCGATGTGATATAATTTGACATATAAACCTTTCTAAGGTCTGAAGGTTAGATAGCCGCAAAACCATAAAATGAGTTTTCGATATTTTTATAAAATTATATGTGTAAGTATAACTCCAGTTACAGCAACAAATTTGCCGTGTTTCACTTGTTACTGGTTTTGACCAACTTTGACATCGATACTAAACCAAACACTTACCAAAATAAACAGTGCTTTTAGGATTGAATTCTAAAAGCTCACCATATTCAACCTACATTCTAATGCAGGGTTTAGTGGGAACCGAGCATGTTTAATCAGATCCGCAGAATGTCAATAACACAGTCAAAGCGAACTCGCACAAGTGTACAGAACCGAATTCACTGGAAATATGGTTATGCATTGCTGTAGAAGTGAATGTAGTTGATTGCAGACCCAGTAAAAGTACGGCACCTACTATAGAGCTACGTATTTCTTTATCATGTTTGATGATTTCGTCAGTTGTTGATGATTTGGTCAGTGACATCCACTGATATAAGTTATGCATATAAATAAAAATTAAATGAAAAATTGATAAGAGATAACTGATAGCGAGTGGTAAATGTGGACTGTATGATTGGAATAGATGATGGAAACAACGTGTATGTTTTTAGTACAATAATATTATATTGAAATTAATACAATAAGACCCGACAAGACATTACTGCGAACCTGACATATTGACAACTGCCTTTTTTAAAATAGAAAATAATGACATGAGTGTATCAAAAAGGTAAAAAAGGTCGGATCGCAGCCAGTCGCCAACATACCGGACCCCCAGTGGGACACTAACACGTGGTGGCGACTGACTGGGGTTCGGCTTCCATTAAAATAAGTTTACGGACCGGTCGGCGCAGCAATCCTGCCCTGGTATGGACATCTGCGACGCGAACCGCTCCGTCAGGCCCTAAATGGACCTTCGATATTCTTCCTAGGGGCCATAGGCCGCGAGGAAGGCTAGGGTCTGCGATTAACACCACGTCACCCACACTAAGATTCGATGCAGTACTGGTGGCGTGACCTCTTGGTCGAAGCATTGGCAGATATTCACGCACCCATCGTGCCCAGAACTTGTCAGCGAGCCGCAGAGTCTTTCGCCAGTCGCATCTTCTCACTAGATCTGCGTCGGAAAGTGTCGAGGTCCATGGTACGACTGAAGATGTGCCAAGGATGAAATGGAACGGAGTTATGGCTTCTGGAGCGTCTGGGGATGAAGATACATAAGTCAGTGGGCGTGCGTTAACTATGGCTTCAGCTTCGAGCAATAGTGTAGCCAGGACGTCTTCTTTTAGTGGTTGGTTTGCGAGACAGGATCTTAGAGCGGTTTTAACTGTTCGCACAAGTCTTTCCCATGCGCCACCCATAAACGGGGATGCCGGTGGGATGAAGCGCCATTCAATTCGATGATTTGTGGCGTAGTCTCTCAATGATTCATCGTGTAGACAGCGTAGCTCGCGGGAGGCCCCAACAAAGTTTGTTCCGTTGTCGGAGAAAATAGTAGTAGGAGAGCCTCTGCGAGCGATGAAGCGCCTTAAGCTCATTATGGCGGCATCCGATGATAGTGAATTAACTAGTTCTAGGTGAAGCGCTCTCGTCACTAAGCAAGTGTATAATGCGACGTACCTCTTTTCTTGGCGGCGATGCACCGTTACCATAATGTTGTGACGGTGCCAGACAGCATAACGCACATAATTACCGATAAGACTGGCACCGCCACCCTGATGCTCACAACCATGACGTAGGCAAGCGTCACACGCACGGGCCGCGTGCACAGCGGTCGCCCCCCTACACCCCGCAACCTCCCCGCGCGCCTATATAACGCCCTGCGCGGCCGAGCAGATCGGCATTCGTTGGAGCCCGGCCGTAGTGGCAACACGTAGGCGCGCGCAGTGGTGCTATCCGGTCTCTGGCGAATGCTGCCCCTTCCCTCCTAACTTCCCTATCTACTCGGGGTTAGGAACAAAGGAGCATAGGAGAAGGCTAAGTCGGCGGCTGGGAGTTCGCACGACCCTTCACAGTTAGGAGTCGCCTGGGTTGGGTGATCAGGGAGCATAGGAGAAGGCTAAGTCGGCGGCTGGGAGTTCGCACGACCCTTCGCAGTTAGGAGTCGCCTGGGTTGGGTGATCAGGGAGCATAGGAGAAGGCTAAGTCGGCGGCTGGGAGTTCGCACGACCCTTCGCAGTTAGGAGTCGCCTGGGTTGGGTGATCAGGGAGCATAGGAGAAGGCTAAGTCGGCGGCTGGGAGTTCGCACGACCCTTCGCAGTTAGGAGTCGCCTGGGTTGGGTGATCAGGGAGCATAGGAGAAGGCTAAGTCGGCGGCTGGGAGTTCGCACGACCCTTCGCAGTTAGGAGTCGCCTGGGGTGACAGCACACGATACCGTGAGGTAACTAGACTCCCACTATCCCCGCACCAAACCTAATTTCACTCCCACGATCCCTAACTACTAACTCAACCGCGAGTGACTTCGAAACCGTCTCGACGTCAGAGTGACCACACTTCACGATATCTCGATAGTTTCGCCTTTCGATCAGGGATCCCGTTAGTCAATAAGTGTCCGATGCCGTTAGAATAAGGAGTAGCCAATAAGGTAAGAATTGTACTAATAATAAGCTAAGCCGAATAGAGCCGTACCCATTGTAAAGGTGGTTTCATTCACAAGTTTCCCTGCAATAGTTAGGTACACATCTCTTCCTCCCGTCGGGCAAGGGCAGAGCAAAGTACTTTATGCTGACGAAGGACTCAGGCTGAGCTAGCCGCAAGGGACCTTCGTCACATTGGCGCCCAACGAAAAAACTCACTAAGTAGCCAGGGAAACCGGGTACTAACCGAACCGTTGCACCCAGGCATCAGGGCCGAAAGAGCGCAACGCTTCGGGAGCACCTAGAATAAATAAATGTCCACTTCTTGGATTTACCACCTAAAGAAAAACGAGTTAGAATATCAGTGTAAATTAAGAAACATAGAAACGACAGAGTTACCCGTAAGAATACTACGCCAGAAGCTGGCGGAGGCCGTGAAAACCGAAACCGAAACCACAACCGAAAGTCAGGCACATCCCCCACGCTCCTCCCAGCTATACGACCACCCCGACGACGCCGATCCCGATTCCGACACCGAATATAAAGACACAGAAATGTCACCCGGAGAAACAGCGAGTGAACCACAGAATCAAGTGAGTCAAACCATGTCATATGTTAAAAGTGAAAGTGAGTGCAATATATCCGAGTGGAATATCAGCTTTGACACCTGCGACGACCCGATAGAATTCCTCGAGAGACTAGATGAACTTGTGGAGACCAGCGATGTGCCTAGAGTGAAATTATTGAAAGTGCTACCAAGATTGCTAAAAGGTAAGGCTGTGCTGTGGTACCGTAATAACAAAGACTCGTGGACAACCTGAGAAGATTTCATCGAGTGCTTTAAAGTGACGTTTCTACCAAACGACTATAAATCCGACCTACTCCGAAGAATAGTAACTTCAACACAAAAACATAACCAGCGTTTTACCGACTACCTGATTAACATGCAAACAATGATGAGAAGATACGGCGGCATGTCCAACGAAGAAAAACTAGATAGAATTTACGAGAATATGAACACCAAGTACAAAATCTACGTTAAGAGAACAGAGTTCAAGACAGTGCAACGACTTACACAATTGGCAAAAGATTTTGAGAGCATCACCACCAACCGACAAACAAGCAACAAACCTGAATATAGTGGAAAACTGAGCTACAATACGTGTATCGACACTCCGCCACAAAACCTGCGAAATGAAGCGCGCCCAGAAATCAAGAAAAAGGAAAGACACCTACATCACTTCAACCCAATGACCAGTTGCTGGAGCTGCGGGAAGTCCGGCCATAGATCGTACGAGTGCACAGGCAGAAGAAGGATATTTTGTAGTGGTTGTGGAAAAATCGGCAAACTCAGTATTAGATGTTGCAAGTCCCCAACAGACAACATCCAACGAGAAAGAGAAGATGGCCGACCGTTTGTGGATATAGCAATTTTAAACTGCAAATACGAAGCCCTACTAGACACGGGAGCAACAAGGTCATACGTCAACAAAAAGGTATACAATGATTGTATATCAAAAGGAGTGATACCGATGACTACAAAAGAAACCGCACAGACAGCAAACGGCGAAAAAGTTTATATAAACGAAGTCGTACCGATAGAGATCACGATAAATGGAAATAAGGTAAACCATGAAATGCTTTACCATCACGATATAACCGAAGTCATTATAGGAGTCGATATTTTGAACAAATTTGGAGTAAAACTAGTCTGGCCAGAAAAAGCAAATACACAAAAAGAACCGTTAGAAGCTATGATTATAACAAACAACCCAATAGGAAAATAAGGAGGAAGAAAACTAGAAAATACGACTTCCAAAATAACACACATACAAGACAACATATTCAAACCGCAAAGCAAGAATACAATTACAGAAGAACTAATCTGAATTCGAAAAAACCGACATGTAAAACAAAACCGCCGATTGCTGAGACGGAAAAACGAGATAGATTCCGACGACACAGTCGCCTAGCGACATTGCCAACCAACTACGGCAGGCAACCTCCGCGTGACAAACCCAAAGACGAGCGGAACTCGCATAAAAAACCCCGATACCGTAAATATCACCGCTTCAGTAAACCGTATCCAGCGCACGCACACACAACGGAGCAAGTGAATAGAAATTCAAGAAACAACACTGAACAAGCGATACCGCAGTCAGGAAGACGACCAAGACCGAAAAGGTCAGTACACGTAGTTGGCGTTGACGGCCACCGCATAGCCCCCTTGCAGCAAACACAGCACTATGATGTGTCAAGAAAGACTAGCAATCGCAATAACATAGAGGTAGAAAACGAAAAAACACATCAAGAAACCCCCGTATTCCACCCCCTAGACTTAAAACCCCATTATTTTAACCGCAATACTGTTATATAAACTAGCACAGAAAATATTTTTTTACTTAAGTAATCCGATCCCGATAGGAACGCATAGTTTGTTTTGGCCCGATATACAACATAACCGCTTTAATGATACAAAGTAGTTTATTGATTTAGAACAAAGCGTTGCAAAAGTGTAATTAAGTGAATTATTTAGATATTAAACCGTTACAAATAGTAAATACCGTTAGTATATCAAATACAATTTATATTGATATCTATACAGCTGTTAACAGCTTCACTAGACTAGACCGATTTTGATAAGATTTAGGTTTTCAAAATGAAATACATTTGATCCTTGTAGCACAACATAATTAAGTACTTACTGAACCGATTTTTATTGTATATAATTTTGAGTAGTATAAGCCGAACACAAATCCGAAAGGCGAAACTATAACAGAGTGTAGTATACCTTAGTATGTAAAATAATTGAATGCACTGATTTACTGTATAAGATTACCGAAAACCGATGTTAACGCATCAAAATAAAATAACTCTGTTAAAATAAATAATACGTGAAATCGAAAGGCGAACCTGATAATTATTAACCCGAATTTTTTATGCAACGAGGATTTCTTTAGGATTTTTACACGTAAAAATCTCCGAAACAGAGGGGGGAGTGTGACGGTGCCAGACAGCATAACGCACATAATTACCGATAAGACTGGCACCGCCACCCTGATGCTCACAACCATGACGTAGGCAAGCGTCACACGCACGGGCCGCGTGCACAGCGGTCGCCCCCCTACACCCCGCAACCTCCCCGCGCGCCTATATAACGCCCTGCGCGGCCGAGCAGATCGGCATTCATTGGAGCCCGGCCGTAGTGGCAACACGTAGGCGCGCGCAGTGGTGCTATCCGGTCTCTGGCGAATGCTGCCCCTTCCCTCCTAACTTCCCTATCTACTCGGGGTTAGGAACAAAGGAGCATAGGAGAAGGCTAAGTCGGCGGCTGGGAGTTCGCACGACCCTTCACAGTTAGGAGTCGCCTGGGTTGGGTGATCAGGGAGCATAGGAGAAGGCTAAGTCGGCGGCTGGGAGTTCGCACGACCCTTCGCAGTTAGGAGTCGCCTGGGTTGGGTGATCAGGGAGCATAGGAGAAGGCTAAGTCGGCGGCTGGGAGTTCGCACGACCCTTCGCAGTTAGGAGTCGCCTGGGTTGGGTGATCAGGGAGCATAGGAGAAGGCTAAGTCGGCGGCTGGGAGTTCGCACGACCCTTCGCAGTTAGGAGTCGCCTGGGTTGGGTGATCAGGGAGCATAGGAGAAGGCTAAGTCGGCGGCTGGGAGTTCGCACGACCCTTCGCAGTTAGGAGTCGCCTGGGTTGGGTGATCAGGGAGCATAGGAGAAGGCTAAGTCGGCGGCTGGGAGTTCGCTCGACCCTTCGCAGTTAGGGCAACGTAACCTGGGGTGACAGCACACGATACCGTGAGGTAACTAGACTCCCACTATCCCCGCACCAAACCTAATTTCACTCCCACGATCCCTAACTACTAACTCAACCGCGAGTGACTTCGAAACCGTCTCGACGTCAGAGTGACCACACTTCACGATATCTCGATAGTTTCGCCTTTCGATCAGGGATCCCGTTAGTCAATAAGTGTCCGATGCCGTTAGAATAAGGAGTAGCCAATAAGGTAAGAATTGTACTAATAATAAGCTAAGCCGAATAGAGCCGTACCCATTGTAAAGGTGGTTTCATTCACAAGTTTCCCTGCAATAGTTAGGTACACATCTCTTCCTCCCGTCGGGCAAGGGCAGAGCAAAGTACTTTATGCTGACGAAGGACTCAGGCTGAGCTAGCCGCAAGGGACCTTCGTCACAATGTAGCCAAAATAGTCTAGGCCTACGTGCGTGAAGGGCCTCTTATGATGGTCAAGTCTTTCTGCTGGTAAGTTGCCGGTCTGGGGATGAGAAGGTTGGCTTTTCCATCTTCGACATTGTAAACAGGTATGCGCTACGCCACGGATGCTATTTCGTGCTTTGAGTATCCAGTATTTCTGTCTAAGTTCGTTCAGCACAAGCTCGTTGAAATGATGCGACGCTTTAATGTGTTCGTAGAGGATGAGTAGTCTTACAGCGTGGTTGCGGCCGTCAAGGATAATTGGAGACTTCAAGCTTTCGCTCACCCCTGGAGTTGACTTTATACGTGAGTCCAGTCTCAATATACCATCTTGGTCGAGAGTCGGTGCAAGTTTAGCAATTCTGCTTGTCCTGGGCACTGGTTTTGCGGATTGTAATGCGGTTAGCTCCTCGGGAAAACTGTCTGTCTGCGCTCTTTTTACCACCATCTTCTCGGCTTCCACGATGTCTGAAGCGTGAAGTTGATAGGGTGACATGGTGCTATCTAAATCTAAATATAATTTAGAATTTGGAGTGACAGGTCGAGACAGTTTAAGCCGGAAAAGTCGTGCGCCCTGGAGGACGCGGGCGGTTGCACGAAGTAGTCGCAGCCAAGAGCTAAAACGCGACGGGTTAGGGACTGAACTCGATGACAGAGTGTTGAGGAGCAGAACCACCAGCTCCGATTTTAACTCGGGGTCCGGTGAGCTCTCTTCCACGTCGGTATCGGCCTCGGTAGGCCAAGTGCAAGGTGGTTCGAAAAGAAACTGCGGGCCGGAAAACCACCGATGAGACGCGGTAAAGTTCATTTTCTTTGGTTTAGTTGCATCGTCAGCAACGTTGAGAGAGGTAGGGATCCACCTCCAATTGGATGGATTGGTGGTCTCCAGTATCTCTCCCAACCTGTGCGCGACAAACGGTTTAAACGCGCGAGCGTCGCTCCGAATCCACTTGAGGACTGTGGTGGAATCGGTCCAAAAAATGATTTCGGAGGGCTTAATGCGATGGGCTTGAATAATCGCTTGTGCAAAACGTGATGCAATCAGCGCGGCTTGTAATTCCAAGCGAGGAATCGAAACCGGTTTGAGAGGAGAGACGCGTGCCTTGCTCCCAATAAGAGTCGTAGATACGGTGCCGTCGCTGTAACTGAAACGCCAATAAGCAACGCAGGCGTAAGCTTGCTCGCCGCCGTCGGCGATCACGTGCAGCTGAACGTCTAAAACATCAGACCTAGTCATATACCAGCGAGGAATTTTTATATTGGCCGCAACCCCTAACTGTGTGAACCAGTCGTTGCATTCACTTATGTACGCCTCGGGAAGTTGCGTATCCCAACCAGCACCTGCACGCCACAATCTTTGAATTAAAATACGGCCCCATATAACGACTGGCATTAATAAGCCAAGAGGATCGTAAACTTTCATAACATTTGACAATAGGCTTCGTTTGGTTAAAGTGTCAGTCGGTACCTGGGGTATGTTACGAAAACCTAACGAGTCTTGCCGTGGGTTCCATTTCACACCCAAAACGCCAACTTCATTGCTAGGTGGCAGGTAGACGTCGGAGCTTGCGTCGCTACGAAATTCCTTGGGGACGAGGGAAAGAGCCTCTGGATGGTTTGACGTCCACGCGCGCATCTCAAAACCGCAAGCCTTATGCACCGTGACAACATCAGCGGCGAGTTGTGCTGCGTCAGCAGCGCTGGAGTAGCTGCCGAGGTAGTCGTCCATATAGTGGTCATCGATTATTGCCTTACAGGCAGAGGGATAATCGGCTTCCAGCATTTTAGCGTTTTTGTTTTTAATGTAGAGCGCAATAAATGGACTCGAAACCGCGCCAAATATCATCGAAGACATTCTGTATTCTTTCAGGTTGCCGTACCAAAATGATAGCGAGTGGTAAATGTGGACTGTATGATTGGAATAGATGATGGAAACAACGTGTATGTTTTAGTACAATAATATTATATTGAAATTAATACAATAAGACCCGACAAGACATTACTGCGAACCTGACATATTGACAACTGCCTTTTTTAAAATAGAAAATAATGACATCAGTGTATCAAAAAGGTAAAAAAGGTCGGATCGCAGCCAGTCGCCAACAATAACCTCTTCAAAACATTCTTAATAAATTCAAAAACAATGGGGAAACGCACATCCTCGCGCGAAGCTCGGGCGTATCTATGGAATACTGCCGTAGCTAGTAAGCCACAAAGAGGCAACTTGGTGTTGGTCGTTTTGCCTCAATCGCTAGTATCGCAATTATAAATTGATTTTGTTGGTGTCTTCTCTTTTTTTTGGTATTGGTATCGTTTGTACAACCACGATGATTTATGACCTTAGACATCTAGAGACTATGCCTTATGCCACTGACGTATCATCCCATGCCACTTGCTCCAAGACAGAGTGTATCTATTTAACTATATATATGACTACATCCTCTACCGTTACCTCATTATAAGAAATCATGTGGACTGTTTGGTTTTTACGGGCACTACCTGTTGATTGACATAAGGAGCAGAATTTAAAGAGTTTGGTGCAATTTTTATCAAAATTATTCCAAAGTGTTTTACTGTGAACTTATTAAATTGGAATCTTTAAAAGCTGATAACAAGTTTTCAGTGAATTTCTTATCCTAAATTATGGATCTTTATTACTATGCCCGTCAGCCGCAATCGATGCGGTACAGCACTGACTGGACCGGACATGCTGCTGCGTTCTGCGATTCCTATGACACAGTTGTATGTTTCCCGCCTGCATTACACCACGAAGGCTGAGGAGGTCATGGAATACGTGCATAAGAATACCAACTATACTCTACGGGTCGTCCAGTTGGAGTCTAGCCGAAATGTGAATATTAATTCCTTTGTGATTAGAAATCCAACTGAAACTTTGACTACCTTCATGCAGGAAGTTTTTTGGCCGAAGGGTGTCGTATTCCGGCGATTTCGCGGAAGTCTACGCGACACCACAAACAACACAAAGAGCGTGTAAATTTAATAATGATATTTTATTTTGATTATGTATGTTAGTCTGTAAGGTATTTATTTTATGGGCCTGTACTTCATTATCTGTTGCCTGAAATAAACGTTTATTATTAATGTTATTAACGTTTATTTAATTTTCCGACTATGAGAATGTCGGGCACCCGAAGCTAAAGGTTTACATGCGCGAGAGTAATAGTGGGATAATGGGGGGTTATTTTGTTATCATATTGGGTTCTTTTTGTGACTATGTATTGCTGAATCCTTTCAAAATATTAAAGAGGAATATCGTTACATTTAATTCACAATTCCATTCCATTCATTCCACATTATCGAGTATTTTGAGGTGATTTCTAAGAGAATGAAACGATTCATTTTCAGATAATTGCAGGTATTGATGTGATCCAGGCGTTTAGAATCAAAGCACACATGATATGAGTAGACGCCTTCAGGATTAAATTACATGATCATCACATGGACAATTTGTCCGAAGCAACGTCCATGTTTGGGTCGTGTTAAAAGTTAAGTCGAGGAGGAGTCATTATCAGTTGCAATCAATCACAACACTATTTTACGCAACTATAGTTTGAAAATTATAAAAAAGTGTCTATTCTCCATGCGCTACGTCGCCAAGCAAATCATATCGTGTGTTGAGCGAATAAAATGACTGGAAACACAAAAAAACGGTCCGTTCTCTAAAAGATATACGCGTATGTCGCAAATGAGATAAGTCATTAACAGTTCACTAACCTCAAATTTACTCGTGACGGGGTTCATATCGAGAAGTGAGTACGAAGCCACGCGGTCGCCATTACCATCGATTATCACTTCGCCTGTTATGCCTGGAAGAAAAAAGATAATGTTAATATTAAATATTTCGACCCTGCGATCAAAAGCGCAGTATAGGGCGTTTACTGGCAAAATAGAATAAAGATCGCAGAATGACTATAGATGCAGACGCTTGTAACGTTGGTGAAGCGTCGTAGGGAGTTCATCGAAAAAAAATTTAAATTAAAAATCGCAGGATCACACTGGATGCATAGCGCATGCATCTGTTGGTTGTAAAAAACTGGGACTTGGTTTTGCTAGGAACACAAATTTAACAGTGAACGTAAATGATAGTAAATAACAAATATTACACCTAGGCACTTATCGTTATCGTATAGATTTCTTTACATTCAGGCACTATTTGACAATCAACACTGGAAGTCTCAACATAGTTCTTTGTTCAACCACCAGATGTAAAAGATATAAAAATATAGCAATGTAAGTTGAAATAAAAAATACAAGAAAAAAATCTAAGACATGCAACTTTAAAAGTAAACTTACAATTATGTTTCCCTGTAAAAACCACCAGGTGGCGCTCGATAGACGCTGAGACAAAATATATATTTTTTGGTCTATTTATTGGTTGAGAAAATTGACCTTCAATAAATCAAAATATTGGTAAAGATTTATAAAAAAAAATTGCTACGTAAGTTAAGAAAATATAAGATGCACCAGAAAATCAGACAATCTAAATTGTCTATGTGAAAAGTCGTCAATTTCGATTCAGAATTCGCCCGCTGGACTAAAATACACAGTATTTTTACCTTTGTGGCCAAAGTCAAGGATTTCAAATTACAATATTGACAAAACTTTGTCGAAAAGGCCCCTTAACTTAGCGAGCTTAGCTGCTGAAAATTATTCACAGTATTCACTTAAACAGAGTAATAATAAATACCCAAGCCGAGAAAGAGCAGCTTTGTTGTTGAAAGAACATTAAAAATAAGCGCTTAAAGGACCCTTTAAATTAAACATCACTTGTAAATACAAGCAATGAAAACTGTCTGAACTTTTTTTCTAATATTGCCCTAATGCGTAGCATTGCAATCATTTGCCTCTCTTATGCTGAGACCACACAAAGGCATGAGACATTTATAAGTTAATAAGAAAGGTACTTGGAATATTTACTTAATTACCTTGTGAAATGTGCTTTAGCGGTTGGGTTATTTTTTCATTGGTATAACCTACTTGTTGATCCTTTTAATCGCACAATCTAGATTTTTTTCAACTCCGAAAATTGTTTCCTTCGTGTTCACTATCTCATTTAATTTAACGATATTAATATTATAAAACTGAAAAGTTTATTTATTTGAACGCGCTAATCTCAGGAACTACTGGACCGATTTGAAAAATGTTTTTTTTCGTGTTGAATAGCTTATTTATCGAGAAAGGCTTTATACTATAACCCATAACGCTGCAATGGGAGGGGAGGGACAAAGTTGTAGGGGACCGCTATATTAAAATGAACTCTAGCAAATGACACAATCGTCAAAATTCAGTAAGGTCCGCACTTGTCTATTGAACGAATATCATCTTTCGCTTAGCACAGTTTTTGTTAGCGATCTGATTTATAGCTGTTCTACCGCCCTTACCAGATTCTTAATGTTATACGTACTCCGTAGCACACCGAGCTACCCTTTAACTTGCCAATCAAATTTCAATATTGTGTCTAGTAATCTAACATCGTTTGGCACATAATGAGTGTTCAGTTTAAAATTGGCACATTAACTCCGAGCAACAAAACTGCATTTTTTAGCCAGAATACGGTAACAATGCTTCATTGTCAAAATCAATACAAAATCATGTGCCTACGTCAAAACATGATCAGCTTAGTCTTTCCAAATAAAGTTAAGCAAACGTGTTCTGACAAAAAAGCGATGCGATTAAAGTAAGCGCTTCAAAGCAGTAAAGTAAGTCCATTTCTGCTGAACACACTCATTGAATAAGCATCCACAATGTGTGATAGTTTAATCCCAGCTTAAGTCTAGGTTCAAAGATCGCATTGTTGTTGAACACCGATATTATGGCGACGAAGTTGCAGACGACAAGCAATTACAAGGTTGAATAGCTGTTTTGGAACAATTCATTTTGGTAGCGACAGCTGTGGTATGTTCTTAGGATGATATTTAAGTTGGGACAAATAGTAACAACATGATTAGACAAACATAATTTTACTGCTATCAAAATAAGGTGGGTCGCTTGCCTTGCAACACCCCTTCACCGATGAGCTGAGCCCACGTGGTGGCTATGACTCATTTCATTATAACTTTTATTATCACCTTATACTTAAGGTGAGGCCCTATGAATACGCTCAGAGATAAATTGATAGGAATAGTGGACTACGCGTTTGGTGAAGTGGTTAGCGCTCCTGACAAGGGGCTAATATTTGTGTGATGAGCACGAACATATCGTATTTATGTTTCGTATTTGTATCACAAAAAAATAAATTCCTTACATCGAAACCAAGACAATCGGTGTGTTGTCTGGCGCAAATTTATTGTAAAAACTTTTTAATTAATTAAAAAATTTACAGTAAAGTATAAATATATATTCATAAAAAATCTTTTTTGACTATAACTATTTAGTTTCCCATAGGTAAAGACTAACTAATGACGATCAGCTGCGTCCGAAAAATAATATCCAATAAGTTATCCCTACTTAAAAAAAATGAAGAAGTCATAACGTTACTTATTATTCATGGACCACACAAAAAAGGTTCCATAGAACAGAATTTTGCGACCCTTACCCCAATTTCCCTTCAAGCTAATTACACCACATCTGCAAAATTACCTTGAAAAGTCCTATTCCACATGTTCTTTATAACAGCCGCTCCGTCTAAAGGGCCCGAAGTGTTGTTCGCCTGCTGCAGAGTGTCGTTCAAGGCAAGCGCGTATAGAAGTACCGCGTCGTAGAAGGCTGCCACGAACGTCGAGACCACTTCTCCTTTGCCAAAAGTGTAGTTGTATTTGTGCGCTGCCAGCTCTTTGACCTAGGGGAGAATAGATTGGGTGTTAACGACTTATTCAATAAACACTTTTCTTTCTGTCTTTTAAATCGTAAAGAGTCACAGTCTAGATATTTAGAGGAAAAACGTCTATTTGTAGCGTGTTTATTAAGAATATTTCTTTCTTTGAAATTGAGAACGAATGGACCAATGTTCATGATTTTCATTTTTTGGTTTCGTCTTTCCCCTTCATAGGACATAAGAGAAAACGAAGCTCGCCTAGACCGCTAATTGTATATTTAAACGTTTTGTAATGTCAACGTGTAGGGTCAACCCACACATTCCACATCCACACACATCGCAGCGTCAAAATTTAGTCAAGCATTGGTACGTGTGAAAAATGTCGCTGTAGCCTTTTGTAGTTGCGTTTTGTTTCCTACAGTGTCGATGGTTCTTCGTTCTTTCTGGGCCACTAGTTCTCAGTGTCGCTGGTTGTTTTGTGATGGGATTTAAAAATTGTAAAAAAACCTACTCATAGTCAAAAAAAGTTTTTGACTTTATGTCCTGGTGCATACCTTATCAGAAAATTCCAAGTATTCTTTCTTCTCTGGCGCTGGACTGGTGACAGTGAGAACAGCACTATATGCCCGTCTAGCTCGCTCGTTTCGCTCGTCGGTGTCATTCGCTACCTTCCAAGGTTCTTTTGATGACGCCGATGCAAGGCTGAAAAGAAAAAATATCATGTAAATATACCCTTATACCCACCGTCGTCCACCGACAAGCTGGGCAGACTACCTTTTACAGATCGCAGAATATGGATGCTATATTCTGCGATATACACTGGATGACAGACCACGTTCAATCACTGTGGAAAACTTTGAGGCTTGCCTTTGATTAGCAGTAGATGTCTTTTGGCTGGTTATAGTGATCAGATAAAAGTTCAGTGCTGAATACAGTCCTCCCCCACAGTTATGTTTACATGTAAATTGATTTGTACAGATATAACTAAAAGGATTCTACTTATATGTGTGTGTTCAGCATTGCCACTTTTTTTTAAACAGGATACATCTATCTCCTAAGTTTTAACTGTTAAATATTAATAGTTTCAGAATAAATTGCCTGTGACATACGGACGGACAGACGAAACTATAAGGGTTTCGGTTTTTGCCATTCGGCTACGGAACCCTAAAATTGTATTGCCGTTCCTTAAGAAAAGCCTAGATTCCTTAGCTACTTCGCGCTCTTTCGTTCGGCGATCAACGACAAAAATGCCCTGGACCTTTTCTACAATTTCCTTAGTAACGCCGGACGGATATCCTGACCATTTCTTGTTGAAAACAGATTAGATTTGTAAATCAGAATGGTTGTCATAAACAGAAAAGGGTTGTTCGTCGAAAAATAAAATTAGAATGAAGGTTCGGTTTGCTCTTGATCAATTTTCGTAAGAAACACCAGACATGAAAGATAAAAACAGAACTTAAAAAAAACGCGAATCAAATAATCTCAAATTAAGCAGTATGACATTTAAAAGATGATATTACACGACGGTAATGTCAAATTAAATACCTAGCGCTACCTTTTGTCAAAAACGGATACTTATTGATCGACCTAGAAAGTCTTTTTTTAGTGTTCCGTAGCCAAGTGGCAAAAAACGGAGCTACCGAACTTGTAGCTTCGTCAAATAAGTCTGTCTGTCCGTCTGTCTGACCATCCGTCCATCCGTCTTTCTGTTCGTCCGTCCATCCATCTGTCCATCCGTCCTCCCGTCCGTCCATCCGTCCGTTCATATGTGAAAGGGGGCTCCCATACATAGATCTAAAATAAAATAAAACATTTAAACCTATATGGTATTATATATGATCTCATTTTTTCTAACGGTCAATGATTAGAAAGAAAGATGCTTCCAAAATGGTACAATGGGCATTCCTTCGTCCAGGGCCCCTTGAATTTTAAAACTGAGCATGTGAACATCTTGAGAAAAAAAAAACGTAACGTAACATCTTAACAAATACTTTCAACTAAAAATCGTTTGCCTGAGATCGAACCAATCGAATTGCAAATATAACTTTGTCCTTCATACATACTATAAAAAACAAAGGAATTTATGCATTCTACAAAACATTGTGTATTTTGGCTTGTGGAAATAAGTGGACCCCTAATTCAGTTAAAAGTCGGCTCGCACTTGGCAGTTTTTTTTCCAAGTCGTTGATATTTCTAAAAATATTTATAATTAGAACAGAGAAAACTTGTATGTATCCTTGGTTAGCAGTTTTGGTAAATAAAATTACAAATTGAAATACGAACCCAAAAGATCATTCATCTAAATTTGCCTCATAAACAAACTTTTCAGAAGGTATAGCCACATTTCGAAGTGTAGCCGCGGTGAAATGTATTAAGCAGTCAGTTTGTTCTATTTTAAGTTTTAGACAAATTGGCCCCAAACTTCAAAGCGGAAACAATGACGGCTGTTTTGATTTATTGAGTACAGTCGGCAGAAGAAAATTTTAAATATAATAAAACGTAGTTTCAAAACGGCTTAACCATTGAAGTCCAATATTAAGCCCTACTTTGAACCACTCGCATGAATATGGCATGTGTTTTTTTCGATTAATGTTCGATTTTGAATGAAAATCATTGGAAATCCATACTTCTGCTACTCCGAAATCCACACCACGTAACTATTTATCCGAGGGATTCAAAAATTGAGCTCCCGAACTCGAAACCATACTCCACAATTGCCATCTTTTATACAGCTATATGCCTATAAATGAATTAGACAGTAAACTGTATTAATACTACATCAGCTTTTAACTTAATAAATTGTTTTCAATCCATCATTTCAATAAGTGAAGAACCTTCTTAATCCGGAATGTTTATGTGAAAGACAAACAGAAAAAAAAATACTTAAATTAAAAGACGAATAAAATCTCTTCCTTTTTTCTATATCTCAGTTTCTGACTATTGCATCTTTAACGAGAATTCATGATGAGTTTATTAAAATATTTGATCCTTCTGACTGTACACATTATACAGCTTCCAGCCATCAGAGATTTCAGTGATCCATAGCAAAATGTTAACTAAGACCCCTTACACACTGCGACTTTTAACATCGATGCAGTCGCGTGTTGTCATCGATACAGAAAAACGACTGCATCGATGCTAAAAGAAGCGCAGTGTGTAAAGGTAGTTTGCGACTGCATCGATGCTGCATCGGTCCTAAAAGTCGCAGTGTGTAAGGGGTCTAAGTAGCACGCAGATGAGTAGCAGATGGGTCTAATGACGATCTGCTACTCATCCGATCTATTTATATTAAAATTATGTTAATAACAGCCAACCAAATAGCCACACAACTTCTCCTCAATGGAAAACCGGCATCAAGACCTGAAAAAGTCCCTGTTACGAATAGTACAACAGATATAAACCCTATAAGCCGCCCTTTTGAGCTAGATGATCTGATGACTCAACTTCGTAACTTAAAACTCGGTAAAGCATCGGGTTTTGATAATGTGTCTGTGGAACAGATTAAGAATCTGGGTCCGGATGCGGTGGCCTGGCTTCTCCGGCTTTTTAACAATTGCTTAGAAGTGGTAAAAATCCCGTCCCTCTGGCGAAAATCTAAAGTGATTGCAATTCTCAAGCCGGGTACGCCAGAATCAGACCCGAAGAGCTTTCGTCCTATTTCTTTACTTTGTCACACCTACAAGCTTTTCGAAAGGATGTTGCTGGCGCGTCTGTCTCCCTCTGTTGACCCAAAATTAATTCCCGAGCAGGCTGGATTCCGTCAGGGAAGGTCTTGCTGCAATCAGACTTTGAAACTGACCCAACATATTGAAGATGGTTTTGAGACGCATAAAGTGACGGGCACAGTATTTGTTGACCTGTCTGCGGCTTATGATACGGTCAACATTAGGCGTCTTATTTGGAAAGTAGAGTCCATTACTCAAGACTTTGGGTTTGCGCAAATGCTTAGGGAACTTTTCCATAACAGGCGCTTCCAGGTCCACCTTCTGGAAGAGAAAAGTAGATGGCGAACAATTAAAAATGGTCTTCCTCAGGGGAGTGTACTGGCCCCATTGCTGTTCAATATCTACACTGATGACCAACCCGTGTCTGGAGATACGACCCGTTTCCTGTACGCCGATGATTTAGCACTGACCTCACAAGCCGTGAACTTCGTGCAGGTTGAGGCAGCCTTGACTGCTGCTCTGGAAGACCTCGATCGGTACTACGTGCAAAATGGACTGAAACCAAATCCGTTGAAAACGGAGTCCTGCGCCTTCCACTTGCGCAATAGAGACGCTAGGCGCAAGTTAAACATCTATTGGAGGGGGGTGCTTATAGCACACAATGATTACCCTAAATACCTAGGCATCACCCTGGACAGATCTCTGACCTATAAGAAACACTGTCAGAATACCAAGAACAAGATACATGCCCGTAACAATTTGATTCGTCGCCTAACCACTACGAAATGGGGCGCATCGCCAGATGTTTTACGGACTTCAGCTCTAGCCCTTGCGTTTTCCGTAGGCGAATACGCGTGTCCGGTTTGGGGTCGATCTGCCCACTCGAAACTAGTGGATACAGCCTTAAATGAAACGTGCCGTAATATTACAGGCTGTCTTAAACCTACCCCGGTTGAAATGCTGTATCCATTAGCTGGCATCGCACCTCCGGCCATCCGCAGACGGGTGGCAAGTGAGTTGGAGCGTCGGAAATTGGAGACAAGCGCACTTCATCCACTGCACGCTTACTGCATGGCCCCCCAAAGGCTTAAAAGTCGCAGAAGCTTTATGAAGTGCGTTTCGCCTCTTGACCGCGACCCCGCCACTGCAAGACGTGTCCTGTGGGAGAACGGTTCCTTGCCGCCTGCTCCTTTCGTTCCTCCTTCAGAGCACCCCCCTCCAGGACACAGACTGCCATGGCACACGTAGAAGTCCCTTAACCGACTCCGGTCTCGAGTGGGTAGATGTAAGGAGGCCATGTTTAAGTGGGGCTTTTCTGATGGTACCGATCTGTCCTGCATCTGCGGTTTCACCCCACAAGACATGCTCCACCTTCTGTCTTGTCCTGCGTGCCCTGATTCTTGCTCTTTGGAGGACCTGATGTGTGCAAATGACAAGGCAATCCGCGTCGCGAATTACTGGGCACAACAAATTTAAGTCGCTTTTACCATCGACACGCTAAGAAGAATAACTAGCGACCCTTCCCAGGGTAAAGAAGATTATTCTCAACAAAACCTACAAATCTACAAATTACACACATAATTTCAAGAGATTGCTTCCAACATGACCTTTTATGCACCAGACGTTTTAATCCAATCAGTGATAAATCAAAATTTATTTTGAAAGGTAAGCCTCGCAAGAAAAACATACATACAAAAAAAAATAATTAAAAAAATCATACAGTCGAATTGATAACCTCCTCCTTTTTTGAAGTCGGTTAAAAATGACTTGCCTGTCAGCGATTACATGTACCGGTAAGTACATTACACAGGGATGACGAAATGTGGCGGCAGCCGTTAAAATCCCTTCGACATGTCCAAAAGCAAAACTTTCGGCGATGTTTGGAGCTAAC
The DNA here is from genome assembly GCA_963924145.1 of Pyrausta purpuralis. Taxonomy (NCBI): domain Eukaryota; kingdom Metazoa; phylum Arthropoda; class Insecta; order Lepidoptera; family Crambidae; genus Pyrausta; species Pyrausta purpuralis. Next base: position 18,592,080 of record OZ001662.1, read on the forward strand.
GCCTAAGCACCTTAATAGACAGATTATCCTGGACCTCGCTCGAGTCATCTTTGTTTTTACCGACCTTAAAAAAAGGAGGTAATTTATTCAAGGTGTATGTATGTGATATCGTTGGAATATTATAATATTATACTCGTATGTGTGTTTGTCCACTGACTTTGAAAACGAAGTCATATCGAAGCGCTAGTAAGGCCCAAAAGATATGGAGACTTGCTCTGGCCCGATATGGGTCATAATTGATTGATATTAATAATTAACGTTCATAAGTGACAGTTTGTGTCCTATATTGAATAAAGGATTTTTGAGTTTTGACCTGCGGGCGTAGTCTGATGCATCATTTTTGACGTCGACAATTTTAAATTTATGATTCTCTAATTCATCAAATATCATTTTAACTTACGTAGCTATATCTTTAATAAATCTTAAAAAATATTTGTAGTTTTTTAAGCATCATTCAAAAATTCTTCTCATTCAATAAATACACGAAAACACCAATTTTGTTTCAGCATTTTTCGAGCGCCACCTGGTGGTTTTACACGGAACTATGTCGAGACTTCCGACACTGGATAGCTAGATTATTTTTTTTGTTCAATTAAATACATTCAAACTTGGGTCCAGCCGGTGTGTTTGATTGAAATCGATTCGGTATTTTTTGAGATTGATAGTAAACAACTAATAGATAAAGAATAAAATCATGAAAGAACAAATAATTTAAAAAAATAAACAGCTTTCAAAAACTGACTCAAAAGCATTGCATGCATTTGTCTTCCATATATGTGAAACAAATACTTTTTGGAATCGGTGCATTATGTGCGTAGACTGTTGGTACGTAAGCTTTGACATTCTGTCGTGCGCTTAAGAAATTTTGCGCTAACCAATTTTAACGAGAGACCCCGACCGTACCTAAGCACTTAGATACAAGTTTTCTCTATAAAACCGACCTTATTAGGTAATAGGTCGAAAGGGAGAGGCTTCCGTTACTGCGACCAAGGTTTTGCGGTTCCGTTATGTGAGCGAGCCACGACTAAGACCCTCCAAATGTCTGCTAAGTGATGGCCCTTATTCATGAGACGAGTTTTGTTTTGACATGTTTTTTTATACATTAAAATTATGCTTAGAATTGACTTCAGAAACTAAAGTATCATGCTTATTACTTCGAAAGACTCTCTACCACCACTTTGAATCAGTTTATGATTTTTCGCAAGGTTTTTTAACCTCCTAAGGCGCAATTGCGGTGGCGGTCGCGTTTCCGCGGTGGACTGCGTGCGCGTACGCAATTCGCGCGGTGTCAGGTTACACGTTACGTAAATAGTTATGAAATCTTATAGGAACAAGCTATTATCATTCTGTAAAAAGCTTATTGTTACTGAATAAAAAACCTATGCTTGTAATTAAAAAAATGTATTCAAAAATGAAAACATAGAACCAAACAAATTCGTGGTAGGGTGACGACATATACGAAAAAAATTGCGAGAAAAAAAAATCGAATTTTAACCAATAACTGACAGCAACCGGATGTGTTCGCGGTCTTTGGTGTAGAAACATCTGTTTTTTACTCATAAAGGTCAACATGCCCAAGGAATAAGCATTTATACACCCATTTTATTTTTTTGCAAAAAAGTAATTAAAAAGCGCCCACAGGTGGGCGCTTGGAAAAATCGCGAAACTCATGCACATTTGTCAGCGCCCACCATCGGGCGCTCTGGCTATCCAAGGGTCAAAATAATAATGCAACAAATTGATTATTTATTTGGAACGTCATCGGCAAACGTTAATAACAACATATGACGCATTTAAACCAAAAATAGTTTTTTTCGAGTCAACTAAATTCGAAAAACAAACAGTCAGTTTTTAAAAAAAAATATTCCCTGAATAATAAACATTTCGAGAATATGTGACCCTTAATAGCACCCGGGTATTAAGATGACATCATTTCGAATTCTTATTTATTCAAATCAATTTATTCAGTCTATCTCACCTCAATCAGGTATCACCCTAAAGGAACATAGAGTAGCTAATCCATGAATGAAATTATCTCAAAAAGATTTAGGGTCTGTTTTTTAAAATCTAAATAAGTTTTGATTAGTGCTATATGGCAGAGTATTTCATATAAAAAAAAAATTATTATTATTATTTGTTGGTTAGTGCTCACTAGTCGATTGGAAAACAGAATCAGTCAAGGTTTGGAACAAAACATACATTTACACACATAAGAAAACTTTAAGTACGCATATTGAAAAAAATGTGATTACTAGCATACTCTGTTTTAAGGGTTCCGTAGCCGAATGGCAAAAAACGAAACCTTACCCTTATAGTTTCATCAAGTCGGTCTGTCCGTAAGCAGTATGTCACAGCAACTTTATTCTGAAACTATTAGTATTACGCAATGGATAGAATTTTCAAAATGACATCGAGGTTCCTGAAACTATTTTCTCTATAAGTCTAACGTTTGACAGATAGACGCTTCCAAAGTGGTAAAATGGGCGTCCCCCTCATCTAATTTTTAAACTACGCAAGTGTTAATTTTCACAAAAATATATGATAAAGATCTTGACAAAGACTTTCAAAGAAAATTTATTTGAACGAGATCGAACTAGTAGTTCTTGAGATAGAGCACATTTTCAATAACCGCAAACATAACTTTGTTCTTCATACAAATAATACTATGTAAAACAGAGTTACAATTGCTTTCAACAAAATATTGTGGTATTTTAGCTAAGTGGAAGTCAGTGGATTCTAGTTAAAATTGGCACGGAACCCTCAGTGCGCGAGTCCGACTCGCACTTGGCCGGTTTTAATCAAAGTAATGTTGCAACAAATTGTTTATTAATTTGAAACTTAATGGGCAAACGTTAATTACTACACATGACGCCTTTAACCAAATATTTATTTTTCCAGCCCAATTCAGACGAAAAAAATCTATGAGAAAAATATTGAATTTCCCTGTCTGATAAAGTAACAATTTCTGAGAGTGACCCTTATTAGCACCCAGATATTTAGATGATTTATTTCGTATTCTTATTTATTCAAATCCATTTATTCAGTACTAGCGGTCCCCCGCGACTTCGTCCGCGCGTTTTGAGTTTGCTCCTTTCCCTCCCGTCGCAGCGTGATGTTTTATATCCTAAAGCCTTTCTCGATAAATAAGCTATCCAACACAGAAATATTTTTTCAAATCGGTCCAGCAGTTCCTGAGATAAGCGCATTCAAACAAACAAACTCTTCAGCTTTATAATATATTAGCGCAAGCGCACGTTGTACTTAAGCTGCGAACATTATTTTGGTGCGGAGTTATGTTAAAACTGTGATAGCTCCTAAGATATTTATTGAAATCAAATGATATAAAGGGCAACTTGGTTCTAAATGAAATGCTCGTGATGATGAATGTATTTATTTTGATAAGAATAAATACCTGTGTGTATAATACACCTCTAAAAATAATGCATTATTTTTTTACAAATTTATGAACATAAAAAAGGTTGTAGTAAGTCAACCATAAAATATAGATATATGCTGTCGCGGACTTTATTATAGAACTCTTAATGCTGATCAATCCTGTCGTACATGATTTTTGTGTAACTTAAGCGGTTTCCGCAGCGTATGCAGCGGAAGCTCTCAAAAGGAATATCTTTCTCCCGTTTTCGCAACATTTTTCATTTCTGCTGTGGTCTTATGAGTCGTATCTTTATGTTATATAGCCTTAAGCCTTCCTCGATAAATGGACTATCGAACGTAAAAAAAAAATTTCAAATCGGGCCAGTAGTTTTTGAGATTAGCGCGTTCAAACAAACAAACAAACAAACTCTTCAGCTTTATAATATTAGTATAGATTAGCGCAAGCGCACGTTGTACTTAAGCTGCGAACATTATTTTGGTGCGGAGTTATGTTAAAACTGTGATAGCTCCTAAGATATTTATTGAAATCAAATTATATAAAGGGCAACTTGGTTCTAAATGAAATGCTCGTGATGATGAATGTATTTATTTTGATAAGAATAAATACCTGTGTGTATAATACACCTCTAAAAATAATGCATTATTTTTTTACAAATTTATGAACATAAAAAAGGTTGTAGTAAGTCAACCGTAAAAGATAGACATATGCTGTCGCGGACTTTATTATAGAACTCTTAATGCTGAACAATCCTGTCATACATAATTTTTGTGTAACTTAAGCGGTTTCCGCAGCGTATGCAGCGGAAGCTCTCAAAAGGAATATCTTTCTTCCGTTTCGGCAACATTTTCATTTCTGCTGTGGTATTGTGAGTCGTATCTTTATGATATATAGCCTAAAGCCTTCCTCGATAAATGGACTATCGAACGTAAAAAAAGTTTTTCAAATCGGGCCAGTAGTTTTTGAGATTAGCGCGTTCAAATAAACAAACAAACAAACTCTTCAGCTTTATAATATTAGTATAGATGTCCTACCTAATTCAGGTATTCATCCTGAAGAAGCATACAGTAGCTAATCAATAAAAGGCCGATTTTTCAATGTTCAGATAAAACTTATCAGACTGATAAATTATAAAGCGACAGTTTTAAAAAAATACAGAAACAACAATTCCTGACAATTAGGTGACGTTTTCAAACTAGTCATATTGTATTGTGTTTGACGAATATTGCTTATCTGACTTTTGAAAAATCAGCCCTAATTAAAATAACTTATAAATATTTATAGCCTGTTTTTAGAAATGTAGTAAAGTTTCCATTGTTGCTATCTGCCAGAGTATTTTATACAAAACTACGTACATTAATAATTATTAATTGCTAGTTAGTGCTCACTACTCGATTAGAAAAACTAAACTCTTTTCTTGGCTAGTCCAATTATGTAAACTACCTTTTTATTACATTTAAAATAATGTCAGTGAATAAAATTAATAATCTATTTGATTTAATAAGATCAACGATAAATTACATGTAAGTTTTGAGTTTTGTGTTTACCTCATTTTAAAATTAATCATTTCGTTAAATAGGAATGTCACGATTGTTAACAATATTCGACTCACAAATAAAAAAAGACTATATGTAAATGTTTGGAATAAGAAATACATTTAAACACCTCAGAAAACTATTAGTACACACATAAAAACAGTTTGTGATCACTTGCGTACGCTGATTTAATTTGTAATCTAAATCAAATGTTTTTTAGTATACCTGCAAAATACGTACTAAAGGTAAGTGATAATTTATTCTTTCGTACACTTGTCAACAATTTGATTTTAAGCTTTCATTTGTATTTATCTTGTAAGTGATTTTTTTTAAATCAAAAACCGTAAAACCCTAATATTACTGTATCAAGAAACCTTATTTGTTGCGTATTTTTCTTAAAATATTAAAGCCCTGTAATAATATTATAATAACAATAAAATGTTTTACCGTAACTTTTTTGACCTAATTTTGATTTTTGACGTGATTGCAAACTTTTTTTGATGCGCGTATTATAAAAAATGGTATGACACTTACTTTGAAAACAGTTCGATGTTGAAGAACACATATTCCCCAGAAGACACCATGTTCAGGTCATCAGCTGCCAGCATTATCTCCCTGACTGTACTCGGGTTAGCGCACACGACCACAACTGTAACAAAATAAAAGTATTAAATACTAACTAAAAATACCACGTCACATTTTTCTTACATGAAGACAAATCCCTTTGGCTTCCCACCGTTTACTTTTGTACAAAATTTGACATTTATATTTCAAAGCGGTGCAGATTTTGTTTGTAGCTTTTACAATTAGTGTCGATTTTCCTAACGTCAGATAAGACTTATCCGACTGAATACTGACAAATAGGAGACGTTTTTGAATTAGGAATTCTGCATTGTATTCGACGAATATCCCTTATCTGACCGTGGTGAAAACGACTCCAAATGGTTGAATTATAAAAATGCCCTCATTATTGGCCGGGAATTCGTAATAAAACGAATTGGGGTCCCAGTAACCGTTATTTAAGACTTTGTCATTTGTAATGGATAATAACCATTACTTCTAATATACTATGCTGGCACAATAGGGTCAGCTGAAGTACCTATACAATGCGTATTTTCGATACTTGATCAAACGAAATGTGCGGAATAAAAGTTCTTTTTTGTAAGCCATATTTTTTTAATTTAAATTTTATCTTTCCGTTTTTCGTCGTTTATTTTTGAAACGGTTGTTTTTATAAATGTAGTCTCCTTTGAAAGCTTAACAGTTTATCTAGCTTATAAGATAAAAATATACAACCATGTGTATGTGACCGCGTTTGGGGTGCTTGAATAATAAACACGGAGTATAAATCTTCAGGTTCTTCTCCAATAGGTTTATTCCAATAAAATAGCACAATGATTGGGCACAAAGTGAGAGAAAGTACAAATCGAGACTCGGACATATTCTGGCATGCAGCTCGCTTTTATTCAAATCAAAACCCTGAATAACAGTAGAAAACAGTGAGGACGACATCCGTTTCCATATCTGAACATTTACTAAAATATTTATTTGTAGGGATAAACAATCTGCTAATTAAATATGTAAATTAATTAATCATTTAGTTATTAATCGCACTAAATTTAGTTAGCCTTTAAGATTATTATTTATTAGTTACAATATTTAAAATAAACCTAACCTCCACTATCCAATCGGAGTCGACTTCCTTTTGGCGCCAAAATGAACATTTGTCATACGGCAAACATAAAAAAACTGATAAGTGTCCCAATAATCTTTAAATAATAAATTGACAATTAATCAAATGTAATTATAATAATCAAATAAGGATAATCCAAGTTATTATAGTCGGATTATATCCAACATGGTGGACACTTTCAGCATTTCCATCAAACGTTTGTCTAGATAAATATATATTGAATATACACACATCAAAAGTGTCTAGGAATCAACATATATTTTTGCAATAACTTTTCTCCTGATTGATATTAATCAAAATTTTCTTTAAAGATTCATCAAATAAAGTGTTTTCGTTTGTCTACAGTAACGAAAAACTTAAAAAAAAAGTAATAACCGACTTCAAAACCAAAATGCACTAAAAAGTCTTAAATAAACTCTTCACCATCGAAAGGAAAGGAATCCGTTTTAGGTAAACAATTTCTTTTCGGAGTCGGTGCTGTGATAGTTGATGCTTGATGGTCAAAGTGATTGAAGTCGGTTTTTACTTTTTTTTAAAGTTTATTTTATTTCTTCATTTTTAGTGATTACATAAGAGGGGGGAGTTGCACCTTATGATTCAATTTTTTAAGAAGCTACAAATTACCTATTTTAAGTTTCGTCATTACAATAACTGAACTCCTAAGAGTTAAGGAGTTCCACCATCAGCTCAGCCCTACAAGATGTTGACTATCAGACGCAACAACACGTCAACATTAAGATTCTAGTAAAGAAATAATATACGTGCCTTTAAAATTTGAGGGTTTCCCTCGATTACACCAAGATCCCATCATCAGATCCCAAAACGGAAAAAATGGGACCAACTAGAAAGTACACCCTCTAAGTAGGCGAAAAATTTTTTCGATTCGGTCGACAAACGACTGAGATATGAGGTAACATACATACAAAAAAAAAATAATGATAAAAAAAAAAACATACAGTCGAATTGATAACCTCCTCCTTTTTTGAAGTCGGTTAAAAACCAAGTCACCTATGCATTAATAGAGAAATTGGCCATTTTCCTAATAAAGGGATTTTTGACATTTGAACCACTAACATTAAAGTTCGAAAAAAGACTGAAATAACAGTTTTCTTTAAAATTTTATTGGGTAACTTAAACAATTTGTAATCCGTGTTTCTACCGCAAACACTAACAATACAAGAACGTCGGTTTGGCATACTCAAAATGAGTTCATCCAAATCACGCTGTGAAATGGCCGCCCATGTTCGTTGCAACAACAAAAAAGGTCTTCTTGCGACTGGATTCCCTCCATATTCGGCAGAGCTCTTCTCTGTAGCATATCCCATGTATGCTCAATTGGGTTCAAGTCTGGCGACTGAGCAGGCCAGGGCAGGACATTGATGTTAGCTGCGGCGAGAGTCTGTCTTACAACTCTTGCGGTGTGCGGTCGTGCATTATCATGCATTAACTGAAATAAGGGACCGATTTGCATTTGTAGAGGAACGATGACGTCTGATACAATCGTCTCAGCATAAATTTAAGCGTTAAGGTTGCCTCTGATCCGAATCAAATCAGTTCTTCCGCCGATCCAAATACCCGCCCATACCATGATGGTTCCACCACTATAAGGATGGATTTCCTGGCAGGATTTTAATCGCTGTTGGCGTCCAGGGGTTCTCCAGTGTCGTATACGTCTTGTATCCGGTCTCATACCAAAACGAGACTCATCAGAAAAGCACACGAAACGCCATTGTTCTTCTGCCCAATTTCTGTGTTCAAGAGCCCATTGATATTGAATCCTACGATTGTGCATTGCTATAGGTGGTACCCGTAGCGGTCTTCGGAAATGAAGGTTCACTTTATGCAAGCGGTTTCTGACTGTTTGGTCGCTAATTAAGTTCCCTGAAGAGTGATGAAGCCTCACGGCTAACATCATGGCGGTTATTGTTGGAGCTCTTCGAGCTGTGATTTGAATGCATCGGTCTTGTCTCCGTGTGGTGCAGCGATACCGTCCTCCATGGCGCTCGGCCACGGTACCAGTGCTTCGGTAACGTGTCCAAAGTCGACTGATAACACTCTGACTTGTATTCAGAGCTAAAGCCACAGTACGTTGCCGGGAACCAGCTTCTATCATTCCCACGGCTCTGAGCATTTCTTCCCTGCTTAAATGACGTCGCCGCTCCATAATAACGTTGGTTTTAATCAGTAGTAGGGAAACAGTAGCACTAATAATGTCTTCAATGCGTTGTATGTTTTTATAAGGAAAATATTGACAGCTGATTTTCATCTTTTACTCGAATTTAATTGACAGTTCCTGTTTCAAATTATGAAATGCACCAAAAAAGATCCATATCTATACTAATATTATAAAGCTGAAGAGTTTGTTTGTTTGTTTGTTTGTTTTTTTGTTTGTTTGTTTGTTTGTTTGAACGCGCTAATCTCAGAAACTACTGGCCCGATTTGAAAAATTATTTTTATGTTAGATAGTCCATTTATCGAGGAAGGCTTTAAGCTATGTAACATAAAGATACGACTCACAAGACCACAGCAGCAATGAAAAATGTTGCGAAAACGGGAGAAAGATATTCCTTTTGAGAGCTTCCGCTGCGTACGCTGCGGAAACCGCTTAAGTTACACAAAAATCATGTATGACAAAATTGTTCAGCATTAAAAGTTCTATAATAAAGTCCGCGACAGCAAAAGTCTATCTTTTATGGTTGACTTACTACAAACTTTTTTATGTTAATAAATTTGTAAAAAATTTATGCATCATTTTTAGAGGTGTATTATACACACAGGTATTTATTCTTATCAAAATAAATACATTCATCATCACGAGCATTTCATTTAGAACAAAGTTGCCCTTTATATCATTTGATTCCAATAAATATCTTAGGAGCTATCACAGGTTTAACATAACTCCGCACCAAAATAATGTTCGCAGCTTAAGTACAACGTGCGCTTGCGCTAATTATATTATAAAGCTGAAGAGTTTGTTGGTTTGAACGCGCTTATCTCAGGAACTGCTGAACCGATTTGAAAAAATATTTCTGTGTTAGATAGCTTTGTTTGGGATTGGGAAATGTTGGCCGCTGACAGAGACACATGGAAAAAGTTGGGGGAGACCTTTGCCCAGCAGTGGGATGATGTAGGTTAGATAGGATAGGATAGGATAGATAGCTTATTCATTGAGAAAGGCTTTAGGATATAAAACATCACGCTGCGACGGGAGGGGAGGGAGCAAACTCAAAACGCGCGGACGAAGTCGCGGGGGACCGCTAGTAAATTTATAAAATCATAAATTTATTACAAAGCCACATCTCAATCTCAAGAAATCCGCATAAAAATGCTTGATCCCTAGACACTTTTGATGTGTGTATTATGACGAAAATAATGTGTAATTTAGTGAATACTGTTGGTAATGTCGAAGTACTGCGAGCAGTGTCATCTATAAATCTATATGTACGTAAGTTAGTTCATCGCGCTCGCCGGCCACCGGTGCATAGTAGTCGTTTGTATTTTCTAATTAATAAAGTTTACGTGCCTAATTAGTCCGTTTTAATTCACGGCCCAATAGGTTATGGGCCCAGAGTTCACTATTTCACTATTTCGTGAAAAATAAACAGTAATAGTAGTGATTACGAGTGTATTAAAACGTCGACGTAAACAACTCTGCGTTTGCCGGTGCAACGGGACTGTGTTATCGTGTGTCATCTACCATGCGGCGGGAGTGCAACGCGTGCAATTAACCTATTTTGTGTTCTTTACGTAGTGAAAAACTTAGTAAAATTCTGTCAATTTTTGGTGTTATCGTGTTACTGAAGTGCGAAAAGACTTTGTAATGGCTGCGTCTATAAAAATAGATCAACTTACTGGTGATAATAACGATACATGGAAGATTCATATGCGAGCTATTTTGAAGAAAAATGACTTGTGGGATTATGTATCCGGTACGTTGCCGAAACCACAACAAACAGACCCGAAGTATGCTGAATGGGTTAAAATGGATGGAAAGGCTGAATCCGACATATTGTTGGCCGTCAGTCCAAGTGAATTAATTGCACTAGATGGGTTAGATAGTTCCAAGGCTATATGGGACAAGTTGCAGTCAATGTACCAGTCGAGCGGGCCAGCTAGGAAAGCGTCATTGCTGAAAAAGCTTGTTTTGACTCGTATGCAAGAGGATGACGACCTGCGCAAGCATATTGCTGACTTCTTCGACGCTGTGAAAAAGCTAAAAGAAATCGGATTAGTCGTGATTGATGAACTGCTGGCAATTTTATTGCTGTATAGTTTGCCGGATTCTTTTGCTATGTTCCGTACGGCAATGGAATCGCGAGACGATTTACCATCGACAGAAGTGTTGAAAGTCAAAATCATTGAGGATTTTGAAGGCAGAAAATCTAAGGTTGTTGACCAGGGAGCTATGTTTGTCAGACGCAACAATATAAAGAAGAACTCGAATAACAGTGACAATCATGGCACTGCTCGTAATAATAACAAAACTGTTTGTTTTCGTTGTGGCCGGATGGGGCATTTTGCACGGGTGTGCAAAACGAAAAACATTAATAAGCCAAAGCAGAGTGCTCAGAAATTAGAAAATAGTGACGAGCCGAAGACAACAATGTTAATGAGCACCACTGAAGAAGTGATGTTAGGTCAACAGAGAAGCTCTATCTGGTGTATTGACAGCGGATGAACAGGGCACATGTGTAATGAGCGAGAAATGATTAAAGACTTTAATCGACTTGACTCTTAATTAAACTTGGCGAATAATGAAAGTACACAAATTACTGGAACCGGAAAAGTGAGCATCAAAGTGAATACGGGCAGCGAAGAGCGCCGGGTAGACATTGAAAATGTGTATTATGTCTCCGACTTACGAACGAATTTACTGTCTGTGGCTAAAATGACGGATCGTGGATTTGAAGTTCATTTTAGAAAGAACAATGCTATTGTCGTTGATGAGAACAATAAGATTCACATGTATGCTGACCGAGTTGGTAATTTATATCACGTTTGAATATCCCGGCACAGTGCGAATAATGCTGAAGTGGACAAAAAGTCTATTGACATCTGGCATGAGCGACTTGGCCATTTGAATGAACGCGACTTGAAGGTCATGGCGAAAATCAACTCGTTCACGGATTGACAATTAAAGATTGTGAAAAACCCTCGGAGTGTGACATCTGTGCCAGTGAAAAACTGACATGCAAGCCTTTTCCCAAGGGTAGTGTCACCACCCGGTACGGTACACACAGAGGTACGGTCACCCGTACGAATGAATTGTTGGAAATCGTACACACAGATGTGTGTGGCCCAATGACATCGCAGTCAGTTGGTGGGAAAAGATACTTCGTAAATTTCATCGATGATAAGTCCCGATGGTGTGAAGTTTACTTTATTACAAACAAAAGTGACGTGTAGGAAGTATTCAAAAATTATAAAGCCTATGTCGTAAAGTTCACGGGGAAGAAAATAAAAAATTTACAATCTGATAACGGTCGGGAATACGTCAACAAAGAGTTTGATGATTTTCTAAAAGGAGAAGGCATTAGAAGAAGGTTGACGGCACCGTATACGCCGCAACAAAACGGCATCGCCGAGCGGAAAAATCGAACGCTGATTGAAATGGCACGTTGTATGATGAGGCAAGCTGGTAGTCCAACTTCGTTCTGGGCAGAGGCAGTTCATACTGCGAATTACATAAGGAACAGATGCCCAACTACAGCATTGAATGGTGAGATACCTTTTAGACAATGGAAAGGAAAGAAACCTACAGTGATTTATATGCATGTTTTTGGAGCGAAAGTCTACTACAAAGACAAAGGAACACAAAAAGGAAAATTTGACTCAAATTCTAAAATGGGTATATTCATGGGTTATGATGTACAATCGAAAGCCTACAGAGTACATGACCCAATTACAAGAAAAATAATAGTGACGCGTGATGTTAAATTCATGAATGAGACTGCATTTAGAAATAAATATAAAGAAATACTTGATGAAAAAGAAAGTATTGATAGCAATGAAGTATTAGTCGAGCTGAACATGAACTAAGAAGAAAAAGAAGAGAAAGAATTGAAAGAAGACCGGAGAACAATTTTGAAAGCAAGAAAAAGTGGAAACAGATCAGTAATTCGGCGATCTACAGGAAGTCTATATGAACCGGATGAAAAAAGAAACAGAGGATTACAACGAAGAAAGAGAGTAGCTACAGTTTCATGGGAAAAATTAGTAGAACCTTCTAAAAGAGGAAGAGAGACCAAAACTTATAAAATAGTATTTGCTGGGAATCGATTTTCAACTTTATCTTAACATTTTTAATTTGGTGATTGTTAGGAAAAGGTCGATTTTCATTAGTGTAATCAAATACCGTTGCTATTAGATTTTAAGGTTAGAGTGGAATACATCCAATATATCCACTTGTGGGTATTTTCAAAGATCAATCTTTTGGATCTACCACATTCTATGTATTAAAATACAAAGTAGGTTTAATCGCATGATGTAGGTGATGAGAAGAACTATAAATCATTTTTATACTATCCAAGTTTTCTGTAAAATGCATTTTCAAAACAAGCATATTAAATTGTTGCAGCACAACTAAATTTAAAAACATAGTATCTATACTCGGTTGCTAGCTAATTTGGTTTTAGAATGATTTTGCACAGGTCAAGCGAAACTTCAACGATAAATAACCCATAAATCAGGACCTTTGTCAACTTAATAAGGACATCTATACTCTAACAATATTACGTTCAGGGTTCAGGGGTTCTACTGTAATCGTTCAAGACTAAGTTGTCCTTTTAAATATCAAATTATGGGTAAAAATCAGTGGCTTGAGATAAAAATATTTAACATTGATTTACTAACAAACCCCGGGAATACATGATTTTGCTTTTGCATACGTCTCGTAGCTTAATTGTGACCTCTCAACGGACCCTTATATAAAGATTTCTCAGATACCTTAGTATAGAATAGAATAGTATAGAATATATTTATTTGCACTTGAAGAGGGTACATTTTTGGTCTTATAAATAGTTTTGATTCACATCTTCAGCTAACAAATGTTGCATGCAAATATATTAATGCATTATTACAGGTAATTTTGTTTATGTTAATTTTAATCAATTATTAAAGTATATAAATAGTGTCAATAAAAGAAAATTGATGTCATAAATGTCAAGCTTAATTTAGTCACAAATAATAATAAAAAATACTAATAATTACAAGTCACTTTAACAGGGCAACACCAACAGATACACAGCTATTTTATGTTACATGTCAATAATCTTGTTGTTTGACAGCTAACTAATTGAGTCAATAACAAAATAAAACAGTGTTCTGCTCATAGTTAAGTAAGAGGATGCGTTCTGCTGATTCTTTACAAATAGGTGCACAATATTGAGGATTTATGTAACTGGTGGCAGCCAAGCCTTACAAGGTACAACAATTGTTATTACAGCTGTGATTCAAATAATCATCTACCTTATAAAATACATGTTTGATTAACCATTTATACAAATGTCCTTGGAACTTTTTACCAGTTAGTTCTTTGATTGTTTCAGGCAATTTGTTATAGACAGTCATACACATCCAAGATACATTTTTTTTAAAGCAAGCACTTTTTGTGACAACTGTTGACACTAACCTATTTCCATTCCTTGTATTTCGTGGATAAACATCTTGCGCCTGTTTGAAGTGCTTTAGATTTTGTTTAACAAACTTGGCGATTTCATATATGTATAAGCATGGGACTGGTAGGATGTTTAATGATTTATAGAGAGGGGCACACGGTTCATCTAGTGGAGCACCACAGAGTGCTCTGATACACTTTTTTTGAGCAATGAATGCCTTTTTTATATCAGTGCCACTGCCCCATATGATGAGACCATATCGTAGGACTGATTCTACATAGGCATAGTATGCTGTGAGGGCTGTATTTTGTGATGCTGCTTTGGTAAGTTTATATAGAGCGAATGCAAACTTATTGACTTTGTTACATATTTTTATAACTTGCTGTTTCCAGTCTAATTTACGGTCAATTTCTACACCTAAGAACTAAGTCACATTTGTAATGTTTCATGAGCAATATTTTTGAAATTTATAAAGTTAGTTTTGTCAAAATTTATTATTAGATTGTTGCCTTTAAGCCATTTTTTTATTTTAATAATTGTATTATTGATGTCCATAACATGTTCATTTCATGTTATTTTTTTGTCAGTAGTCACTATGATAGCAATATCATCAGCAAATAAGATGCAACGGTGCTTTGTCAAATTTGATAAATTATTAATGTAAACAAGGAAGAGAATAGGGCCTAACAAGCTTCCTTGTGAAACTACAAATCTGTTTTCTTTAAATTTTGACTGATATTTTAGCATCACATTTTTTACATCTGGTTTCACTATTTCTATAGCTTGCATTCTATTGCTGAGATAACGTTTTATCCATTTGAAGGCAAGGCCTCTGATCCCACAATTTTCCAGCTTTTTTAATAGAAGATTATGCGAACAAAAATCAAAAGCCTTGGACATATCTAGGAAAAAAGCTGTTGTAAATTGACCTTCATTTACACTATTCGTCACATCGTCTACTAAGTTGAATATTGCTTGGGATGTTGATTTGTTCTTTTGAAACCCGTATTGATCTTTGTGAAGTATGTCATATTCATCAAAGAACAACATAATTTTAGCATGTGAAACTTTTTCAAAAATCTTTGAAAAGATGGAGATTAGTGTGATTGGCCTGTGGTTACCAATGTTTTTTTTATTGTCTTTTTTATATAAGGGCGTGACCAGTGAAAGCTTCAACTTATCAGGAAAGGTTCCCGAAGACATGGAGAGATTGATTAAATATGTCAAAATGGGGGCAATTTGTTTGTTATATGACTTGAGAATTTTTGTACATACTTGATCGTATCCTTCTGAATTTGTATTATTCAGCGAGTTTATTACTTTACTTATATAATGTTCGTCAACAGGGGTAAGATAAATTGAATTAATTATGATGTCCTTTGGTAAGTCATTAATTAAATTGTTATCATTGAAATTAGTCAAATTAATAAAATGATCATTGAATGCTAATGCAGCCCAAACAAAATTGCATTAGCAATTTTGTTTGGGCTTCTAAAAGATTGGTTATTGTATATGATTTGCAAATATACCAAAATCAAGGGTTATTACCCTTAAAAAATATATTAAAATCATGTTTGTCTAGTAATTTTAAGAGTCAAATGAGGACGTCCACCGACAAGATGGATAAACAAGCTTGTAAATATCGCAGGAACAAACTGGATTCAGACCGCTTGTGATCGGTCGCTGTGCAAATAATGGAAGAGTCCTATGTTAATCAGTGGAAGTCTTTTGGCTGAAAATGATGATGATGATGATGATTTAGATAATTTTCACTTGGCATTCAAATGTCTTCATTCTTAGAGAGGTAGTTCATAGGCAGATTAGCATTTCTAATGTTTAGTTTTGCGGGAGTAAGTGGTTTGGCTCAAAGCATTATAAATACAGCATGGGCCATAGCATAGGAAATACATGTATTACCTAACATAACCTAACTTTTCATTCAATAAGACAAGCCCTTGCTACAAATAATTTGATGAGCAGATAAATGATTCATGATACTATCGAAACCTTAATAAGTGGCACAGATAGCATAAAAATGAATGCGCTTCCTTACAAAGCAATTGATCGTCAAAGGCGCGTAAAATGCATAATCAATTTGCACTCCCAGTGATTGGCTGCAATACAGTCCTTTAAACGTTGGGGCCAGTTATCAATTTCCATGGGAAAATTCTTCACTGCCAATCGTACGGTTTGTTTTAGGGACTCCAAATTATCATGGCGTTTAAAGCAATCCGTACTCTCTAAAACTGGCCATAAATCATAATCCAGCGGATTAAGATCGGGACTAGACGACGGCCAGTCTTCAGCTTTGATGAAGTCCGAAACGTTCGCTTCTAACCAAGACTGTGTGGACCGAGCTTTATGACCCGGCGACGAGTCTTGTTGGAAATACCATGCTTGGTCATTGAACATAGTGTTGTTAAAGGGATAAACTACCTTCTCAAGAATGGTATCTTGATACACTTGTGCCGATGTTTTGATACCTTTTTCACAAAAATATGGCTCAGTCACTCCTTCATAGCTTACACCCCACCAAACAATCACTGAAGTCGAGTAATGCCCACGTTGCACTCTGCTGACTAATTGGGAAGCTTCCTTAGACGTTTGAGCATAAATACGGTCATTTTGTTAGTTAAAATGTTGCTCAATTGTAAAGATTTTCTCATCCGTAAACAAAGTTTTTCTGTGACCTCCCTTTGCGTACCGCTTCGGTAGTTTTTTCGATTTTACCACCCTATTCTTTTTTAAATTCTCAGTTAAAAAATGACCAGTACGTCTCTTATAGGCTGCAAGCCCTAAGTCATATTTTAAAATACGCGACATGGTTCTGGGTGCTATCTTCATCTCCCGAGAAAAAATATTTTGCTTTTGGACAGGATTTCTGCAAATTCTTTCCCTTACTGCTTTGACCACCTTTTTCGTACGAAAACTACATGGACGGCCAGATATTTTTCTGTCGCAAACAGAGGAGGTCTCATTGTACCTATTGATAGCCCGGTACACAAACATTTGAGTAATACCAAGCATATGGAGAGTTTTAAAAATTGCATTTGGCTCCATACCAACTTTGTGTAATGCAATCACAGCAATTCGGTTCTCCTTTTCACCCCACTCCATTTTAATATCGCAAAATATTATAAAATGTATTGGCGCCAAAATTAGAAAACGCAATGAGCAATCGTATAAAAATGACAGATTCCAAATTCAAATGTAATTCATATCTTTCTTATTTTTAATTGTAACAGTATTTATGGCCAAACTGTGTATATTGGTATATATATGTATTAATGATGTATTTATTTTATTGCTTGTGTTATGTATGTGTAATATTATGTTAGTATTAATTGTTTTTTAATTAATAAGAAACCATACAGCTTATGTATGAGTAAGGCCAATTATAAGGTTTCATATAACAACTGGAAGTACTAACGTAGCAAATTTGTATTTACTTGGTCTTCATTTTATTGCATAAAATCTAAGTATGGATTATATATGTAGACAATTTACTTTTTTTATATAATAAATTTTGTTCCTTTGTCGCATCGCCCACAATCATTTCTGCTTAGCCCACAGGCATGGCTGGTAGAGAACGCCATATGGCGTTAAGTCCACCATTTGTACAATTTTATAAATAAATTAATAAACTGAGTAAAAGCTAAATGAAAAAAACTGAAAGACATCTTAAAATTAAAAACCAGACGGGAGATAAGGATGTAATAAGATGGACTGATAAAGGCTTAGCGCAAGGGGACCCCATATCTCCTTTAATTTTTAACATTATTACTGCTAAATTACCTCAGAATATTGAAAATACTTTCATATGTCAATATGCAGACGATTTCATTCTATACATTGGTCATAAAAATATTATAACAAGTGAAAGGTATTTGCAAGTAGCGTTATGTGAAATGGTCAGTCAGTTGAAAACTCTAGGATTGGATCTATCTGCTATTAAATCAAAATACTGTATATTTAGTAGAGGTAAAAGAAGTCAGAGTTTAGATCTTAAAATAAACGGGCAACCGTTATCATCTACACAATGCATAAAATATTTGGGGATGTGGCTCGATAGGTCATTACTTTGGACAAAACACATAAATGAAATAGTTGAAAAAGTATTAAAATTTTTAAACATTTTGAAGATATTAGCTGGAACTAGCTGGGGAATTCACCCCAAACACTTAAGGAGACTGTATATAGCGCTTCTTAGAAACCGACTAGATTTTGGTTGTTTTTTGTATGATAACAGTGCAAAAACTCACTTAACTAAGATGGACAGAATTCAGAATCAAGCCCTGAGAATTATTGGTGGCTTTATTAAAAGCACTCCAATACATGTCATGGAAACGGAGTTGTGTATTCCTCCACTTTTTGTAAGACGAAGGTATTTGGCCTA
Organism: Pyrausta purpuralis; assembly: GCA_963924145.1. Lineage (NCBI taxonomy): Eukaryota > Metazoa > Arthropoda > Insecta > Lepidoptera > Crambidae > Pyrausta > Pyrausta purpuralis. The sequence continues at coordinate 18,610,714 of OZ001662.1, forward strand.
TAAATATTGTTTAAAAGCAAAAACTTATGAAGTGACTACTGGCATACTTGATCAATTAGAAACTGCTACTCAGAACCGGTATTGGGAGAAGAAAAATAAACCTCTGCTCAGCACCACTTATAGAGAAACCAAAAACTATGAAGTTGAGTCTTCCTATCCATTGGAAATGTATTCCCTTAATACGTGGGTTACTCAAATTGATACTTTGAATATTGTAAGACTAAATTTAGACTGTATTAAAAAAGCTAAAAAATCTTTTGAGCCGAATGCTTTAAGAAATGCAATCATCAAAGAACTTTTCGAAAAGTATGACGCTAGTTGGACTAAAATTTTCACAGACGGCTCGAAAGATAAGCGAGGGATAGGTGCAGCATATTGTAATGTGGGTAGGAGGGACGTAGGGAGATTTAAAATACCTATAGATATATCTATAATGTCTACTAAGTTGGTTGCGATTTTTAATGCACTCGATTATTCCAAAAAACATAACTTCAAGAAAACCTTGATCTACACTGACAGCAAGAGTGCGTTACAACATGTTGCTCGATGCGCCTCTGGATTAAGAGGTGTACCGATAGCTTATAAGATTTTGGAACTAATTCACGAGAGCAGTAAAAATGGCAACCAGTTATACCTACAGTGGATACCTTCGCATTAGGACTTCAAGGTAACGAGGAGGCAGACCGACAAGCTAAGCTTGCAATAATAGATGGCACTGAGTTTGAAATTAAACCTTTTTATTCGGAGTTATTACGAAAATTTAAAAATAAAGTATTTAATATCTGGGAGGAGCATTTTAAGATTATTTCTTTAGAAAAAGGCATTTGGTACAAAACTATATCGTGTGAACCTCCTCGTTTACCGTGGTTTTCGAATATTAGTTTAAGCCGAAAATATATTGTTTTATTACTTAGACTTCGGTCTGGACACATTCCGTCAAACAAGTTTGCTTACTTAATGAAAAAATCCAACTCTCCAAACTGTGATACATGTCACGACAAAATGGATGATGTACAACACTTGTTGACGGAATGTGTCAAGAACCGAAGTGAGCGGCTGTCATTGGTGAGTCGACTTAATCTTAGGACTTTTGATTTAGGAGTCTTTCAAAGCATTTTAGCCAAACCCTCATCAGATGCTGCTAAACTTGTCTGCGATATGGTTTCGGTGATTCACCAGTGACAGTCACTTGTTCTTTGTATATTTTTATTGTTAGTAGCTTTTTTCTTTGTTTTTGTTTTGATGTTGTGGTAATTAAGATTAGTTTACGATGGGACTGTCATACACTGTAAAAGTCCCTAAATTAATAAATAGAAAAAAAAAGCTAAATGCAGGAATATTTTTAAAATGCTTCAAAAAAGTTGTTTTTATAAAACTAAAATTTTGTAAGTACGGTCAGCACAAAGTGAAATTACGAAATCCGATAATGTAGTAGAGTAAAGAACTAAGTCAGGTAAGGGATACCTAAGTACGTAAAAAGCAAAAGCTAGACACAAGCATCGATTATTACATAATAGGGATTAAAGAAGATTGAGATAACATTTTCATAAACAGCGGTATTTCTTGGAGCCTTATCACCTCTAATGATATTCGAAGTATCGATCATGCATCGCCGAGGAGTCTTCAGTTAAGCCGTGTAAATATAAAGTCACATTAAAATTCATAGCGTCATCCATATGGGATCAAAAGGGTTGCATAAGATATTGCTTACGTCAGCATAATCAAGGTGTAGAAGATATTTTCACGTTCGTTCTGGCACTCAACACATTACCCACCTAATTAAAGAAATAAAAACTTGAATTTACACGAACGTCAGTTTGAACAAAGAGTCACACCGTCAACGCGCCGTCGACGCATAGTGATGAAATATGGACGGCATTACATAAACCATTAACATAAACAGTCCGCCCATCTAAATCATCACAAATGCTACAAATTGCTTATTCATATCCAAATCGATGTCTCACGAAATTAATTTGGATTCGTCCTTAGTCGGAGATAATATATTATATCTGATCACGAATGATACGCAGTGCACGTAATTCAATATTTATGTTTTACATCATGATGAGTTACTGCATATGTATGACATCAATTTGCAATAATTTACATGCACAGAGGTGTTGAGCGCATCTCATAAGCTCATAAATTAAGTAAAGCTTAGGTTGTTGTATTAGAAAACATATTTAGCTTCATGTTTAGTCACATGATGATTTTATTTCATTTCATTTTTTTTATCGGGTGTTGGTTTGGAAATGGGTTTACTCTTGACTCTAGCCTACACCTAATTGGGCTTACACAGAGTCGACGATGAAGCGAGCACACCTAGAAGAAGCCTGTTTAATCTGTTTTTGAAATTTTTCGGGTTATATTCCCTTGGGAACACTGATGCAGGCAAAGAGTCATTTATTCATTGATACACATATTAAATTACTATCATAAAATATATAACATTTCGAATCATCTGTTACAGTGTCGCAGGATAATAATGATTCTAAAATATGTGTACACAAATTAATAATTTCACTTAAGTAGAGTATGCGATGCCAAATCTATACTAATATTATAAAGCTGAAGAGTTTGTTTGTTTGTTTGTTTGTTTGTTTGTTTGTTTGTTTGTTTGAACGCGCTAATCTCAAAAACTACAGGCCCGATTTGAAAATTTTTTTTTACGTTGGATAGTCCATTTATCGAGGAAGGCTTTAGGCTATATAACATAAAGATACGACTCATAAGACCACAGCAGAAATGAAAAATGTTGCGAAAATGGGAGAAAGATATTCCTTTTGAGAGCTTCCGCTGCATACGCTGCGGAAACAGCTTAAGTTACACAAAAATCATGTACGACAGAATTGTTCAGCATTAAGAGTTCTATAATAAAGTCCGAGACAGCATATGTCTATCTTATATGGTTGACTTACTACAACCTTTTTTATGTTAATAAATTTGTAAAAAAATGGTGCATTATTTTTAGAGGTGTATTATACACACAGGTATTTATTCTTATCAAAATAAATACATTCATCATCACGAGCATTTCATTTAGAACCAAGTTGCCCTTTATATCATTTGATTTCAATAAATATCTTAGGAGCTATCACAGTTTTAACATAACTCCGCACCAAAATAATGTTCGCAGCTAAAGTACGACGTGCGCTTGCGCTAATATATTATCAAGCTGAAGTGTTTGTTTGTTTGAACGCACTTATCTCAGGAACTGCTGGACTGATTTGAAAAAATATTTCTGTGTTAGATAGCTTATTTATCGAGAAAGGCTTTAGGATATAAAACATGACGCTGCGACGGGAGGGGAGGGAGCAAACTCAAAACGCGCGGACGAAGTCGCGGGGGACCGCTAGTGGAAAATAAAATAACTTTGATTAAATATAAATATATATATTTTTTTACAATATTCTGATTTTTAAAAATAAAAAAAACAAGAAAAAAATAAAACTAAGACATGCAACATAAAAAAATAAACTTAAAATCTACCTATTCAAAAACGAAACCATTTCCTTGCGGCAAAGAGGCTATGATGCTGGCTGCGTTGCCGCGTTGGATAGCTTTGCTAATCCTTTGAGCTAGGAACCAGCCAGATTTATTATTGGCTTTTACAGTATATAATTTTGACGCAATTTTCCTAAACAGCAATATTAGCAGAGTAAACATTTGGGCCGTGGGGACCGGCCCAAATGTTTCAACGCGAAACGCCGCAAACACATAATCATTTGCAAGTGAGACGTACTTGCGACGCTTGGCGTTTTTACCCAACTCCGTTGCTGCTCCAGTTTTAAGGGCTTTAATTTTCACTTTATCGATTATAAAAGGTTACCTACATCATAGAGCCTGAGAATCCTTCAAATTGCTTACATACATTAAGTAAAGATAATTAAGTTAAGATAATGTTAGACTTTCCACGAAACTTCCCTTTTGCTTTTAACTGTAACCACCCAAATTTTCTCGAGATGTCGTAATTAACCTCGATTATTCTTTATATATAAAAATGAAACCACATTTCCCTTGGTATTTCCATCACTCGTGAACAGCTGGATCGATTTCGCTGACAAATCTTTAGTTGTGTTTGTTATTGCCAAGAGCAGGTTCTTATGAAAGAAAAAAATACAAAAATTGAGTGGTGGACCGATCTATTTGATTTTCATTTTGTTGAATTCGTCAAATTTACGGGACAGGCGTTACGGGGCTGGGGGCGATATGAAGCTTTCTATGTCCTCTAGTATACAATGAAGAGTTATCTATCCCCGAGTACTCTTTTGCCTACAAAGCTTCCATAAAAGCAGGAGTTTCTTAAGGCTTAGGTTGTTTTAATAGAGCCCTTCATAAAAGGCCTTTTAAGATTAAGAAAGACTACAATACCCCTTTTAAAGACTTACAAAGCTCTTGAACGCTCATAGGTAACAACCAAAGGATGTGATTACATCGATCACGTCCAGATTCAATATGGGATAAGTTAGCAAGAAATGTAAAAAAAACTCCAACAGACTGATTATGTACCATGATAGCAATGTAGGGAAGGGTAAGCAATTTAAGTAAAAAAGCGGAGGTCCAATCGTTACGTGTAGGAGATTTTTTATTCACTGTCAATAAAATTGCTTGTTAGGGTGCGTTTGTACTGATAGGGATCAGAGGCCTATATTCGAATCATTTGCCTCAATATATAATCATAATTATTGATTCTTGTCCGATATTCGAATTAAAATTAGTTTAACTCCACGCGGAAGTGATACAAAAATCGACAGGTCAGTTTTGTAAGAACTAATTTACATATTTTGTGTGTTTTTTTTATTAATGATAAAATTTTAGTTTCGTTTCGAAAATTTTACTTTTACCAATTAAAATTACTTGCACACGTGATTGTAAAATATAGCCTGATGAAACGCACTTGTCACAATTTTCCTGTATACGAGGGTCAAACTGAAAGTTCTTAGAACTGGCCACTTATAAACAATATAATAAAAAAAAAACTAAAATTTGAAAATAGAACTCTTTTCCAATATTACTGAGTATATATTTCATTCATTTGTCATTTGTTTTACGATTTGGCGGCAAATTGAAAATTGTCTGTGTCACGTCAACATGAATTTAACACGAGAAAATTTTCGTGCAATGATTTTTTATGACTTTCGATGTCATTTAAGTCAACAAGAAAGTTATGATAGACTACGATAGGCCTTTCACGATGAAGCCCCATCTCGTGCGACTGTTTACGACTGGTTTAATGAGTTTAAACGTGGTCGCACTAATCTCACTGATGATGTACGTGAGGGACGGCTTTCTACGGCGACGACTGAAAATAACATCTGTGTTGTGCGGCGTATGATAGAGACTGACAAAAGAGTGACCTATCAGCAGATTCGGACAAGCTTAGGCATCGGTATGAGTCAAGTGCACAAAATCCTCCACGAACATTTAGCGGTCAGGAAGCTTTGCGCCCGGTGGATACATCATAATTTGACTAAGGCTCAAAAACTCCATCGTGTGGATTGGTGCCGTAAAATGATTGAAAGATTTAACGGAGGTGACTCAAATGCTGTGTTTGACATACTAACAGGTGACGAAAGCTGGATTTACTGTTATGATCCTGAAACCAAAAGACAATCTGCTCAGTGGGTGTTTCCTTTCGAGGAGTTGCCAACTAAAGTGAAGAGAGATCGAAGTGCGGGAAAAAAAATGGTGGCCTCGTTCTTTGGAAGGATAGGTCATTTCGCAACAATTGTGTAAGAGGATCAAAAAACAGTTTCTGCAGAATGGTACACTACCAATTGTTTGCCACTTGTCTTGGAAAAAGTTCGAGAGAAACGACCTCGCAGTAGGATCCTCCTTCACCACGACAACGCCTCGTGGCACACCGCCAAGCGAACGATTGACTATTTGGCGACATCAAACGTTGAATTACTGGGTCACCCGCCGTATAGCCCCGACCTCGCGCCTTGTGATTTTTATTTATTTCCAAAAATTAAAGAAAAACTTAAAGGAAAGCGGTTTATGAATGCTGAAGAAGCGGTGGCTGCGTATCGCGATGCCATTGAAGAGACCCCTAAGGACGAGTGGGCAAAGTGCTTTTCCCAGTGGTTCCATCGCATGCAGCGGTGTATTGACGTCAATGGACAATATTTTGAAAAGATATAATAAAACTTAAAACTGGCTAATGTAATCAGTTTTTGATTTTCTAAGAACTTTCAGTTTGACCCTCGTACTCTACACAACACAATGATGGAAACAGTGTGATTGGCCATTAAAACTCAGATTATGCCTCAGCGAAAAAATATTCAAAGTGTTTCACTTCAAAGTTTAACAGGTATCCATATGCGACCGCGAGATCGAGTTATGTAAAAGTCCGTTCATTTTAAAGGAGGCGACTCACTCGGCTTGAATGAGTAAACGATTAAATCTTAATTAGCAGGGTGAATGGTAGTGGAGTTCGTGCCGCAGAATGTAGATTTAATTAGGGAAAGCATTTACATGGCTGGTTTAATGTTTAACATGCGCTTAATACTCATACTTAAAGGCCCAAAGCGCCTTTTACTTTATTAAAATACTTGAAGTATTAAATAGTTGAATCTGAACAATCTTTAATATTCATCATCATCATCATTATCAGCCAATAATAGCCAATCTATAATATTAGTATCCCAATATTATTTTAGGTCCGTTTTTCTTTGCAAGTCAAATAATGTTGGCAAATTCCTTATACTAATTGATTTAAATAGTTATGTGTTCAACGACAAAGTACCTATTTAGGTTGTGAGTTTTGTGTTTATCTTACTTTAAAATGAATCGTTTCGTTAAAAGTAATGTCAAGATTGTTTAGAATATTCTACAAACAAAGAAAAAACTAACTTTACCATATATCATAATGTTCGGTTGTGTTGTGACAAAAATTTTGTGTTCTCTACACGCAGTCGGCCATTTTAGTACTAAGTAATACATATTACTGAAATCGCGTTTAGAAAACAGTGACGTCATTGTTATAGTGTCAATTTATATAACTCATTCTATCAAATTTTTTTCGTATAAACTAATGAAGAGCACTGTAAAAGCAAACAAAAGACGCTCAAAGTTTATTACTGACACTAAAACATCAGGTTAGGATATTGCTGCTGCTTTGTTTGGCATATATCTAACTTTAAATCGCAATTCAATCAAACTGATAATCTAATATATTTTCCTGTCTACGATAAGTTGTGGACTGATGGCCATTGGGGCAGAAAAGCTTTATATTGGACCAAAGACGCAACGTTGGACGTCCACCGACATAATGGACAGACGACCTTGTGAAGATCGCAGGATCTAACTGGATACATACCGCTTGTGATCGGTTGCTGTAGAAAACCATGGGGGAGGCCTATGTTCAGCAGTGGACGTCCTTTGGCTGATAATGATGATGATGCAGATAAGTTGTGAATAGTTATAGTTTAGTAGACAACGTTACTAATTCCTTAACGCGGATAGATTTATGAGTAAAGTATTTAAATTTTACCCGTTTTGCAGCAATTTGATAATATTTATTTATTTGTCATTAAAAGAAGCTTTTTTATTTCATAAAGTTGCTTGAAAATGGACCATCATAAGTGGATAGACAGGTTTATGCATTTAGAAAATATTAAGTTTCACATGAGATTTGAAATGTGTTACACAAGAGGGAGAAATGTGGGAGATATTGGAAAACGGTCCGTTTCACGGCGCCGTTTAATTTTATAGGCTTCACAATTGTGCCTGGGCTGTACCTTACTTAAACGAAACGTACATTTTATGTATTTTATGGTTTATGACTATATGACGAGTGGTAAGAACATTGTAAGTTATTTTTATTGGCTCGTTGGTAGTATTCAACCACGGAATATTTCATCAAGAGATCTGGATCAAACCGTTTTTAGGGTTCCGTAGCCTAATGGTAAAAACGGAACTCTAATAGTTTCGTCAAGTCTGTCTGTCTGTCGGTACGTCCGTATGTTACAGCCACTTTATTCTGTAAGCATCACACTGTTGAAATTAAGTATGAAAATGTATCTTATTACCCGCTTTACGATTCACGTTTGAGAGAAAGACGCTTCTAAAGTGGTAAAACGGGCGTCCCCACCCCCCTCCACTCTAACTTCTAACCTAAGTGAGTGTAAATTTTGACAAAAATATACAATGTAGATCTAAACAAATACTTTCAACGATAATTGGTTTGGTCTTCATACAAACACGATGATAAACAAAGTTATATTTGCTGTCAACACAATACTGTCGTATTTTAGCTAAGGGAAAATAAGTGGATCCCCTAATTCATTTTAAATTGGCACGGAACCCTCAGTCCGACTCGCTCGTCTTGGCCGGTTTTTTTTGGAGTGTTTGGCCGTTGATCATGTCATGATACTCGCTTCGGTAAGCAAATGGAGTGGAAATATTTGTCACAAATTATTCTCTGTGTTAAAAAAAACCTCTCGCTTATCTTTCAAAATATATAATATCGTTGATACGATAAGAGAGCTTAAATATGGTAAGACTTCGGGGGTAGACGATATCTCAATTGAGCAAATTAAACACCTTGGCCCAGTTGCAGTGTCATGGTTGCTGCAAATGTTCAACCACTGTCTGGATCATGCTTCGATTCCTCGTCTCTGGTGAAAGTCTAAGGTGATCGCCATACTTAAGCCGGGAAAGTCAGCAGAAAATCCAAAACACTTTCGGCCAATATCCCTACTGTGCCACACATTCAAGTTATTCGAAAGACTGCTGCTATCACGGCTTACCCACTTGATTGATACCAAAACTAATCCCAGAGCAGGCAGGTTTCAGACCGGTGAAATCTTGGAGCAGCCAAATCCTAAAACTTATGCAACATATAGAGGACGGGTTTGAGCTGGGGATGATAACCGGCGCCGTATTTGTAGATTTATCAGCGGCGTACGATACAGTCAACCTAAAACGATTACCGTGGAAGGTAGAGACCATGACTGGTGACAGCAAATTTGTCAACGTATTCCGCGAACTTCTACACAATCGTAGGTTTCAAGTTCATCTCCTCTCGGACAAAAGTCGTTGGAGAGCTCAGAAGAATGGCTTGCCTCAAGGCAGTGTCCTAACTCCTCTCCTTTTAAACATATACACTGACGACCAACCCTCTTCTCCCAACACGTCCCGCTTTCTATACGCAGACGACTTGACTCTCACATCTCAAGCTGTCAGCTTCGAACAGGTAGAAGCCAACTTATCAACCGCTCTAGGCTATTTGGGTCATTTTTACGATGCAAATGCATTAAAACCGAACCCAGGTAAAACCCAATCCTGTGTCTTCCACCTTCATAATAGGGAAGCGGGTCGTAAGCTCTACATTCAGTGGCGTGGGGTACTCATTGAGCACTGCGATAACCCAAAATACCTCGGAGTTTTCTTGGATCGCTCGCTAAATTTTAGGAAAAACTGCGAAAACATCAAGCAGAAAGTGCATTCCAGAAATAGCCTTTCGAGGAAATTAGTTTCTTCTAAATGGGGAGCTGCACCTGATGTTGTGCGGACTACCGGATTGACACTTTCTTTCTCCGCGGGTGAGTATGCTAGTCCAGTTTGGAGCCGCTCTGCCCATGCAAAGTTGGGGGATACAGCATTAAATGAAACATGCAGGATTATTACTGGTTGTCTTAAGCCGACACCTGTTCAAATGCTGTACCCACTGGCTGGTATAGCGCCGCCGACGGTCCGTAAGGCTGTCGCTAGCTCCTCGGAAAGAGCCAAAATGATGAATGACAGTCGGCACCCACTTTACGGCCACAAGCCTGTGCCTCAAAGACTCAAAAGTCGTAATAACTTTATAAAGTGTGTGACCCCTCCGCAGCAAGGAAAATTTGTTTAGATGGGGATTCATAAATGATGATAATCTAGAGCGCATATGTGGTGCTATTCCCCAAAGGATGGAACACCTTATATCATGCCCTGCCTGCCCTTATAACTGTACGCGGGAGGATTTAATGAAAGCTACAGGCAACGCTATCCTCGTAGCAAAGTTCTGGGCCGAGACCGTTTAGTTTGCTGTCGACTCGAAAAGAAGAAGATCTTTCAAAAGCAGTAGTCCCTTATGTATGATGAAAGCATTAAGGTAAATCGCTGTTTTCACGGTTTTACCCACGTAAATGTCCTGTCTCCTAAATTAACACCATGAAACAATAGCATATGTATAATACTGATTTCTATATTCTTGTAAAGTTTCATCAACATCCATCGATTTGAATTTTGTGAAGGAATAACTAGTAGACATCCGTCCTCACAAACCTTTGCATTTATAGTATTAGAAGAATAAAATATATCAAGAAGCATAATTAACGTTTTTTTTTTTTACTTTTCACAATGAAAATGACACCTGATAGCCATTTTGCATAGCTGATACACCTTGGGTTTATATATCTGTCAAAAATCAATTAGGCAATATCCACTAAAATTAGCAGCTTAATAAAACTGTGACGAACGGTGCAGTTTAATTAATTATATAATTAAGTTATAAAACTGTGAAAATAACTGTACTACTTACACATGTAAGTTGCACAATAAAAAGTATCAAGCTGCTATGCAATTAATGTGCGGCACGAGTAGGTTTTTGATTTAAATAGAGTTCGAGTTAATGCTTCAACACCCGAGCGGTTGCAGGCAACCGCACAACAATAGAATTTGCATTGTGTCTCGTTTACATACGCTTGAGGGATTAAATATCTGCCAGAAAAATTCACTGATAAATTATGTAGCATCCAGATTTTTTCGATCAAAATTACCAAGTTTCTGGAGCTTTGTGAGAAATATAAATACAACCTAACCTTAAATATTTTGGTACCTACACGATTTTGTCTTTTTGGCCATAGCCGATTGTTATAAAAGTAGGGGACATGAATCCTTTCGAATTTTTCTATTTTATGGCATATATCTAGCCATGCGCACCCAGGCCCCAGAATGTATGGGAACCGGGTTTGTCCTTTGAACTTTTAATCTGTATTGTATGATTGGCACTCTTTGTTGGAGCTCCAATGCTGGCCTCCATTAAGGCAGGCTTATTAAAGGGTCTAATTACTAATAACATTTGGTATAAACATGTAAATGAATAATGAACGCAATAACTTGATGTTAGTGATGATAGAACCAGTATTTGGCAAACGCCATCTCTCGGCCGGTGTTAGTTTATTATCAAACCACTTACTTCTAGTATTCAAAGATAATTTCTGCAAAAGATGTTTCAGCTTAGACGACGTGGTATTAGTTTCATCGAAGGGAATATTCGGGATGCTGTTTTCGCTTCCTTTCTTCCTCATGACTGAGAAAATGGCGCTCAAGGTTAGGAAGCAAGGGCTGTTCCCTTGCCCTTTTGACATGTCGTTGTTGTGGTAAAGCATCGCTAGGCGGCGCCAGTTGAACTCCTAGAACAAAAACAAATATCAAAATGGAGATTTTATATATATTTTTAAAATTGATTTTACATATATTATTAAATTGGAGATTTTATATCTATTTTTAAATTTGCTCATTGTCTTATTATGAACCGAATTACTCCGTATTTTTTTTAAAAAACAGCTGCTGAATAATGTAAAAACGAATATTACCTAATTATTGAAAAAACTTAAGTATTATAAATTATAATTGGTAAAAAAGGTATAAAAAAATCAGATTAATATTTCATAATTGGTAAAAAATATCAAAATAAGATCTCCCTTTGACTCTCTTTGTTATTTAGTAGTATATAGTTGTCTAAACGTTAATTTGTAGTAATAATACTTTCAAACTGATCAAAGTGGTCTTTCTAACTAAGCTTACACAATTAATACCATTGTCTTAATCACCATCGATCGAAAATAAATGCGTATTATTACTATTTTCCCACATGTTGAAATTAACGGGCTGAGACTTCAGATGTCGAGCGCCTTGTAATTCGAATTCCACATCAATAGCATTACATATTCGTAGCTCTGAATTCTCAAAATCAAATGCCAAATTTGCGGGTAATTCGATTCCGATGTCTTTGAAGCGAATAATCACTTTAGTCAAGTAAATTAACACGGCTTGATTCACGGATCCGAAGTAGCACGTTTTAATATCAAATTTAACCCGTATTCTACTTCTGTTTAACGAATATGATTGTTAAATAGAAAGTCGGTTACAAAAACAAAATTAGGTTATTTAGCCTGGGGCTGTTTTTAAATTTTCCCAATCATATATTAATTAACATTAACACATATTTTGAATTTAAAAAAATGGCATATAAAGTTTTAAGGCAACTCTGACCGTTAAAAAATTATGGTACTGGGACGATTTTGCGTCGCAAAGTTTTCTTACCGCGGGGGAATTGTCCAAGTGCAGTTGCAGAATGAGTTATTCACACGGAAGTGTTCAATGAAATGAGTAGATTCAAAAGATGCCTTGGTCGATTCGCACCGTGGTCCGAAAACTTTGCAACATAAATTATTTACTTGTTCGTCATCCTCAAAACAAAATGTCAATTGTTTTGATGCAATTGTGAATTTAAATAATTTAAGAAACAATATTACACTAAAACTAGCAAAAAATGCAAGAAATCAAGCAAAAAAAACTTTAACCACTTAAACACGGAACAAAGGCGAAGGTAAGAAAGAAAATAAAATAATAAACACAAACACAACATGATTTTTTTGAAGTATTTTATTTGTATCAAACGGAAAAAACTCACATTTATAAATGACCTAAAATAATAACTAAATATTGATTCAAATAAAATACTAATAGGAGTAAAACACACACAACACCAAACAAACAAAAAACACAAAGCATACTAATAGCAGAAACATTTAAACTCGTTTTCCAATAGTAAATAACATGCTACAAATAATTTCGTAGAAGATCTGTGCTAAGTTTATGAATATCCACATCACGAAATCTAAATTGAAAAATACCATATCCAAAATGTGTGCTAACATTTATCATTGTACGCCAGAACGGGCCTTAGGAATTTTTATTTAATTTGGTATTCGTCTTTCATTTGTATATTCGCAGCACGTAAGACGATCATTGCCAAAAAACGCTTAATATCTATTACCATTATAATAGGCGGTGCGTTTCTAGAATACCGAATTTATTCTTTTGCAAATGTGTTAAAAATGGTATGCTTTATGAATATCCGGCTTCGACTCAAAGTAATAAACGTGAGGTGAAAATAAAACACTAAACTTAATAGCTTAAAAACAAACTCAGTACAAAAAAAGCTTGTTTACAAATAGACAACATCATGAGCCACAAGCCTAGGAAATGTATTTCTCGATGACGATATGATTGAAGCATTACCTCAAATACTTTCCGGATGGCTACCGCTGCTTGAAGGTAGCTGCCCATCATTCTCGTCAATGTAGCGTAGCTTGGGTATTTGTACGTGAACGGCTCTGCCTGGGCCCCAGCAGTTAGTACTGGAATCCCCCACTGCCCGGCATATCTGGCTACTGGCGCGATCACGTATTCACACCCAGGACCGATGAAGGCATCTAAAAAAATGAAAGTGATTCAAAATCTTCTCTAAGTTTACAACAATACTTATAACAAGTTGCACTTGCAAAATCAATTTAATCTTATACGGGGAATCGAACCACACATCCTTCGCTATCTGGGCTAAAACTTATACCACTCGGTCACCCAGACATTGACAGTTGTTGTAATATGCAAGCGTAAACTACGACATATATCTTTTTCATTATGTTATGTGATTGAAAATCTAAATAGTTCTAAAAACTTACCAGCAGACCCGTTGACGTAGAACTCAAATGCTGCCAACGGTCCTTCGACAGACGAACACCCAGTATCTCGATAATCCACAAGAATATTCCAGTTTGGCAAAGGCCCATCAGGTTCGGTCACAGCTTTCACAGCCATTTCCAAAATGGGAAGAACTTTTACCAATGAAAACACCTGATCTACGTCAGCTGGTAGTAACACTCCTAATTTTACAATTTTCTTATGAAACTCGTGCGACTCCGGTCTTAGATTGAAGTTTGTCTTCTTGACATAATAACGATTTGTCCCGAGGTCATGTGGATATCCTACAGCTAGGGCGTCGATATATTCATGATTCCTTGCCGGGAAAAATTGAGGTTTTTCCGTTGCATTTATTATGTCATCTTTATTATTTCTATAGTAATCATATAAATACTTATTGAGTTCAGGGACTTCAGGAACTGGGTATTTATCTGGTTTCTCATCCTCATCATCTCCTTGTGAGGCTCGCCCTTTTCGATAATTCTTCCCATGCCAAGACTTGTTTTGTTCATATCTGTGACCTCTCCATAGCCTTGTCTTTTCTCTATACATATGCAACTCATGAGCTTTCCTCGTCTCTTTATAAGTCTTCATATTTACATCATTAATACTAACATCACACATAATTATCACATTTATAAAACAAATGTAAAAAACTAAAAATAAATAAAGCACTGGTATGCTAAAACTGTTTGATGTTTTTAGTTTTATTTTAATCTTGTGTGCTTTAGCATCGTCCATAATCTTATTTGATTGTGTGAGCTCATTCTGTTTCTCTATGATGTTTCCATATGATTTTGATTTCTTTTTGTTGTAAAATTTATTTAGTGTCTGTCTTGAATATGGTGGGAGAATCGCATGGACGATCTCCTTTAACATTGTATCTTAAATGTTTGTCATTTTTATCGGTCACTTTCCATCTCACTACATTTGTCACACCTGTTACAGAAATTTCGTTAAAGATTCTTCGTTTGGAATTGTAGAATGCGATGTATCGTTGTTAACACGTATATAACCTCAAAGATAATAAAATAAAAACGGTAACGTGGTTTCTATTGAAAATTATTTCAATGGTATAATAAAGTTGTCATAAAGTTCAGTGACTATTATTATATTGTTCACGGTTGATTGATTGGTTAGCGTAGCGATAATTTGGTTATAATTTGGGTAGAGTTCGTATTAGGAATTCATAACAGGTGACTATTGCTCATTGAAGGGAACCAAACTGTTGTATCGCGGATCACAATTTGGTCAAGCCAGACGATTTATTAGGCGCTCATGCTTTGATGTTTTCAAAGTGTGTCTGAATAAGTATTAATGTGAATTTTATTAGTCGTGACATGAATAATAATTATGATGATTTCCTGTCATTGTAACTAAAATGGAGGCTTCACATGAACATTGTGTATACGTTGTTATGTTCACCAATTTTTAAATATAGTTAAGATATATTTAACAGGATAATCTAAAAAGTCCCAAGCAATGACATTTTGTCATCATTATTATCTAGATATTAATTTACACTAAATATTTCCCAGAATAAATTTGTATCATCTTGGAATATTGTAACCAGAAATACACCGAAAATATTGGGTATATCTTCAGTACAAAAAAAATATTCACAGATATTCCTAAAGAAAAAGGTTACAGGAAATATGTGAGCTTCTTTTATAATGGCAATTTTTCTGGTCTTAAGATGTTAAACCTACGCCTACCTACTTTTATTTATATCACAGGTACTTCCTTTTGAACCGTTTTTGTACCATATTAAACACCCGTGCGTCAAATTTTTAGTTTCCCCAAAAAGAACACCAGTTGATCCATTTTTGGTGTCGTCGTTCAACCATTGTTATCTTTTAAGCATGACATTTTTGGACATAACGTGTCGACATTTGGCACAATGTACCATTTATTTTTGAACGATGCTTCCGGTTTTGGTAAGTTGGTAACAACATTTTTGTAATAATTATTTTGGCTTCATTACTTTTGGCCTTGAATTAAGTACAAAAGCGTGTATATAACAGTTTGTTACTAGTATAGCATTTTGAAGTAGTTTTTAATGTAATTTTCAAGCCAAATACATTTACAAACACAAGTCGGTAGCTGATAGTGCATGACGACGACCTCCGTGGTGTAGTGGCTAAGCACGCTGGGTTTCAAGGCGTTGCCGTTACGAGGTCCCGGGTTCGATTCTCGATCGGGTCAATGTAGAAATCAGAACTTTCTACCTGGTCTGGGTTTTGTGGTGCCAATTGTTACTGATTTCCATAACACAAGTGCGTTAGCTACTTACTTTGGGATCAGAGCAATGTATGTAATCGGTGTCCAATATTTATAGTGTATATTCTTAAAGACCAGTAAAATATGAGGTTCATCACCTTATTTGTATTATAATAGAACTGGAATTGACTTTCTTATTTACACGATTCACAATGCCTTATGGAAGTGGAATATTTAAAGGCCAACTTAACTATCACATCTATACTAATATTATAAAGCTGAAGAGTTTGTTTGTTTGTTTGTTTGTTTGAACGCGCTAATCTCAGAAACTACTGGCCCGATTTGAAAAATTATTTTTACGTTAGATAGTCCATTTATCGATGAAGGCTTTAGGCTATAAAACATAAAGATACGACTCACAAGACCACAGCAGCAATGAAAAATGTTGCGAAAACGGGAGAGAGATATTTCTTTTGAGAACTTCCGCTGCGTACGCTGCGGAAACAGCTAAAGTTACACAAAAATCATGTATGACAAGATTGTTTAGCATTAAGAGTTCTATAATAAAGTCCGCGACAACATAAGTCTATCTTTTATGGTTGACTTACTACAACCTTTTTTATGTTAATAAATTTGTAAAAAAATAATGCATCATTTTTAGAGGTGTATTATATGCACAGGTATTTATTCTTATCAAAATAAATACATTAATCATCACGAGCATTTCATTTAGAACAAAGTTGCCCTTTGTATCATTTGATTCCAATAAATATCTTAGAAGCTATCACAGTTTTAACATAACTCCGCACCAAAATAAAGTTCGCAGCTTAAGTATAACCTGCGCTTGCGCTAATTATACTCGTATTATAAAGCTGAAGAGTTTGTTGTTTAAACGCGCTTATCTCAGGAACTGCTGAACCGATTTGAAAAAATATTTCTGTGTTAGATAGCTTATTTATTGAAAAAGGCTTTGGGATATAAAACGTCACGCTGCGACGGGAGGGGAGGGAGCAAACTCATAACGCGCGGACGAAGTCGCGGGGGACCGCTAGTAAATTATAAATTAGCCTAAAGAAAACAAGCCGTAACGAGGTCTACAGTCAAAGTCTTTTTATAGATCTTATAACTATTGTAATGTTGTACCAACTGCGACAGAGTGTGGCTATTTTTGTCGAATCGTATGCGCATAATTATCTAACTAGATCTAGCCACAACGGAATTAGGTGAAGTAGGGTCAGTCACTTATTTACTTTCAAGTAAAAGCTGAAATCATTTGAAACTAGCAAAAATATCAAAATAGGGATTTTTAATGCGAACTGTATTGAGCAAGCTCCTGAGATATCGCACAAGAATTCCTGTACTGGTAACATACGTGATGCACTTTTGACTGAAAATTTTACCTCCCAGAGGAAACTTTAAAAGTAAATTGGAAAAGTATCCTGAAGTTAAGTTATGTTGTTGGATTCATTAATTTTAAAGCATAAGTAAGGTCATTTCTACAAGATAAGACAATTGAGCAGAAATATAAAAACAAAAAATAGAATTACTATTGAAGACTAAGTCATAGACTCCACTTTGAGATTTAACAAAACTTGGGATTGGTATTTAGATCCCATCAATACGACTAAGGATTTCAGTCCACATTTCTTTTTTACGTAAAAGAAATGTAGACCGAAATCGTCAGTCGGCAATGGTGACTTTTAGGACTCAGAGACACGCAGATGCGACAGAACTATAGGTCTGTAGGGAACCATTTCAGAGCAATGCGTCGTGGCCGCATGCGGGTCGCTCCATACACAGAACTTTCCCATAGTTACATTATAGTCGATCGGCTACGAAGCTTCGCATACATTAAGCCGCTCACGCAGACCGCATTGCTTGGAAGTCTTTTTAGAATACGAAACTATAAGGGTTCCGTTATTTGCCATTCGGCAAAGGATCCCCTACAGCTTCGTCATATCTGTCTGTCTGTCTATCCGCCTATCCGTTTGTCCGTCCGTATGACACAGCCACTTTATTTTGAAAATATAAATATGACAAAGTTGAAACTTAGTTGGTAGATGTATCCTGTTAACCGCTTTACGGTTCTTATACGCTAAATACAAAAAAGTGATATTTGACGGGGAGCTCCCATACATGAAACTAAAGCCATAAAACTTTATTGTCAAACCTATGCGTGTAGGGATGCGTTTTCCTTTTTTGCCAAGCTGCTTGTAATATTTCGGTGAAAAGAGTCTTTTAGAATATATGAAAACGCGCAACTCAACATTGGCTTTATATTTTTTTTAACTATTGATATAAACGTTTACAAATTTATAACTTTTATTTATTTTATTTGAACTACAAGGTTTATTGTGTAAGTAAAATGACATCAACCTATGAAACTAATCATAAAATAAGGGACATCAAATTAATATTCCTAAGGGAAGCAAAGACCATTTAAAAAGGGAACCGAAACCGATTTAGGATAATAACATAACAATAATAAAATTAAATTGATTATTAAAATTCATTGGTTTTAAGATACATCGTAGAACTTAAGATGTAGAACTAAGTGCATCATCTTATTTACCTGAACTAGGTTGATCCTGTATCTTAGGCTAAAGAGAGCTTACATAAGCTATTAAAGGCTAACATTATTTAACAATAATAACTAAACTTATACAAAATTCAAAAGTAAATCAAAGTCTAAATAAAACCATCACCTAAAATAAATACTAATTTAAGTTAAACGTTTTATTAGCGTCAGCATAATTTTATTTACTAGTGCAATTTCAGTGCGTGTTAGTTTTTTGACGCATCAGTAAATTTGTTTGCTAATAGTTATTTGGTCAAGGCAACAGGTAGCAAAATTCTTTGTCAGCGGTAATACGAGGATGACAGTAACTAACTTAAGTAAGTTACAGTAATGACTTAAAATGACTTGAAAAAAAAATTACTTCCGTCGAGACGATTAATACCAATCTTCATAAATTTAAAAAAAAAAACATTGTTTACCGCATGATAAACAGTCGACATAAAATATCGAACATGCTTTCCCAGTGTAAAACGATAATTATTGATTTACACAAAATATTCGTAAATATGCATTGTGTGTGCGTTATTCTGTCTTTTGTACTTTTTACGAAAATAATCGAATAGAAAAAAATATCAAAATACTGCAGGGGCAAATATAAATTGTAAATAACGAGGCTTCGAATTGGACTAATGTACCCGATTAATAAAAAATGTTGGGGTTATTTCGCTGTGACGAACAACAATCAATCACCGATCAAGTTAGAGAAGCATTATTTCCCCAAAAAATACACAAATTCACTTAAAATTATGAAAAAATCACATGAAAGTAATTTTTAGTAAGCCTTTACGGGGCGCTTAACTGTTTGACAAAAATGCCCGCCAAAAATGGTTCTGGTACATCGTATCTGGCGTCTCTTTTTATCACACAGTTTTCTGTTCCTAACATCTCACTTTCGTCTTTCTATTCCATAAGGGATAATAATTTTATGGTTAGCATTGCTTTGATTTATTATTATAGACTCAACTATTTGCAATGACACAGCACTAAATGAGAATACAAATATCTTTTGATTGATTGATGATAGCTTTTTTGTTAGCGCTGAGCCATAACAGCTAGTGTTTGCAAAAAATGCCGTCTCCAGCGTAGTAACAAAAGCAAAAAGGTGGATGTACTTGACCGTATAATTATAGAAGTTAGGACTCGTTCACAAAGTTCAATTTTAATTTTATAAAAAAACATGATAATTTAAGAAAACCTGCCAAGTGCGAGTCGGACTTACGCACTTAAGATTCCGTATCAATTTTATCTGAATGAGGGAATCCACTTACTTCCACTTAGTTAAAATACCACAATATCTTATTGACACCAAAAATATAACTTTGTTTTTCATAGTGTTTTTATTTCATTTTTTATTATTAAGTGTTTTTGGAAGAAAAAAGTAATGTTTGCGGTTGTTGAAAATGTGCTATAATATCTCAAAAACGACTAGTTCGATACCGTCTAAAGTGATTTTCGTTGAAAGTATTTGTTAAGATCTATATCAGATATATTTTTCACAATTAATACTCGCTTAGTTTAAATTTAGACTTTAAAAGAAAATGGTTTTAGAAACCTCTGCATAGGTTTGACAATTACTATTTTTCGGTTTTGGTTTCATCATTATTTTTTATTTTGTGTATTGGAATTGTAAAGCGGTTAACATGATACATCTTACTACCTAATTTCAAAAGTGTGATGCTTATAGTTACAGAATAAAGTGGCTGTGACATACGGGCGGACAAACAGACAGAAAAACTTCACGAAAGTATAAGGGTTCCGTTTTTTGCAATTCGGCTACGGAACCCTAAAAGCCTCTTAGTATTTATTAAAACGCGCATCATATGATATTGTTGTTTACATTATTAATAACTTTTATTTCTTTAATTCAAACTACAAGCTTCATTGTGTTAGTAAAAATACTCAACCCTTTGTTAGTATCATAAAATTAATAATGGACATAAAATTATATTCCTTTTGGAAGCGAAGGTGCTCGTGCCAGCGCAGTTGTGGCAGCGCTGCTAGTGATACCTAAGTCAAGCATTCTACGGTGCGGTCGTGTTTGGATGGGTGACCATTTCGACCTTTAAAGTGACGTATATCACGAGCATATCCGTGCTTCGGCATGCATGTTAAGCAGTTAGCCCACATTAATATAATAAGAGTACGGTTCCTGCGATCTCATACTAAGGTTGAAGGTTAACTTTACTTTTTCACTAGTTAGTGTCATTAAATAGTAGGCTGTTTTAAGTTAGATTATATTATATCTTTGGAGTGTTTACTTATATACCAAAGGTATGAAAGTTTTTTTTTTAAATGATTAGTCCTGAGGCCCTGTTTTGATTCACTCGCTTGATTATGGAGTGAGATTTTCGTTCGAAAACGAATTAAAAATCAATGGAAATTACGGAAAATATAGCTTTTTTATTTACTCCAGTGTGGAATTGTACATTTTTTTTATTGAAAAATCGGGCATTAATAAATTAATATCAAACGCCATCTTGACGCGAGTGATTAAAAAATAGGGGTTATGTATAACTGTATAATTGAGCTTAGTAGATCTGAAGTAAGATGAATTAATTCACTTTGCTTATTAGATAGATCAATGTGACGTTGAACCAACATGTAAATATTTAATTGACTGCTGGATAATCTTCGTACCTAGATAACTAATATTAGCCTATCAAAACACATGACACCAGACGCGTTATGATATCAATCACATCACTCATTAATCTATTAGTATTTTGCAGTTTTTGCTGTAAATATTACAAGTTTTCTTGCAACAACTTTTATTATTACATATTTTGCTGTCATATTTAATACAGTAACTAAACTTATTCGTCTTTACATAACCAAAACTTAATAAATTATGCGTGTTATTGAAGGTTCTTTTGTTGTTCTTACATTTCCTTATTTTTATCGCACATCTATTTTTGGTATAGTAGTGTGTACATAATTTGAATATGGACTTTGTATTTCTGCTTGTTCTTTTTCATACATGTGAAAATGGTTGTTCGTCTTATTAATACAAACATGAAAACATAAGTTTAGAGACATAAGAACGCGTCAAAATAACTATGTAGTTCTACTGAGCAGATTTTTATAATTTAAATTAATATGAAATCGCTTATACTGTTTAGAAAAGTCTTATTTTATCAAAATAATAAAACACAACACAAAAGGTGACTGAGTATCACCTTTTACACACTGCGACTTTTAGCATCGATGCAGTCGCGATGCTAACGCGCGTTAGCATCGATACAGTCACGATGTAGAAGCTGGGAATTGTCAAATTATATACTGAATTTTGGCGACTGCATCAGTACTAACGCATGCTGAAGCGCGTTTTCAAAACGCGCGACTGCTAAGTGTAAGGGGTCTTAGTAAGTCCACTTACAATCAATTCTTTATTAATAGCTTAATCGAACATAGTATTACTACAATAGATGTCATTTCAATGTGAACAGACCTTTATGGTCATCATGATTTGAATACTCTGTGACTCCGCCAGCGGCCATGACTCCGCACACCTCTAATCTAAAAATAAACTAGGTACTCAGATATTTTAGTAGCAAGTTTCGGTAAGTTAGCTCTCGCAGAATTCTACGTACATAAAGCCTGGTTTCGTGATCGATAGTTTATTTAAGTAATGGTTAAAGTCATTATATTAAGTTGAATATTTACGATTGTGTGTGTATTGAAAAAATAACAAAATGCCTTTTTGGTGACCATTAAATAAGATTTTTTTCTTCAAAACACATGCAATCGTAATGACTCAACAGTTGGTGACGGTATTTAACCATTTAAGTTAACTATCAATCACGAAATCGAGTCTTTAGTTGAGTGTTTGAGACCATAAAATTGATTTTTTTTCTTCAAAACACATGCGATCGTAATTACTCAACTGTTGGTGATGGTATTTAACCATTTAAGTTAACTATCAATCACGAAACCGAGTATTAGCTGTTTCTTTTGCAGCGCCTTAAAAGACTTAAATCTCATCGAATTTTTGCCCGTTTTCATCTTTCTTATTTGAATTCAATTTAGGCACCGATAAAAATGTTTTAACATAATTAAATTACGCCGCTTTTAACGTAACGTCTGCAAAGTGTTTTAGGTTACCGAAGATGTCATCTGTAGGTTTGCTAAAGTAACGCAGATAAAAAAAAGTGGGAATTACTATGAAACTTATGATACAGTAACTCGGTGTATTGAACAATACTCTTATTTCATAACAAAGGGAATGATTAAACTTTAATCAATTCAGTCATTTAATTAAATTGCGATTGCCAATACCACAACAATCAAGCTAATGTCAAACAAGATCTATTTGACAGCTATAGTGCTGTCCATACTCTAGTGGTGTCTACCATTAGCAAAGTCATTATCCATTATCCATCTAACACTATGAAGTTGCTTCCCAGAACAGAACAAGGTCACACACTTTTCTGCAACTTTAACTTCGGAATGCAGTGAGGAATTTTCACCATATTTTTATATGTTAAAATTGTTAAATTACGTAGGATAAATATAAATACTGTCCAATGACATTGGCAAGTAGGTATTTTGCATCTACGGAACAGTATTACACAAGAATAGTCTTACTCGGGCCGGTTTTATAAGTCTATTTATAGAATCAGACAGCAAGGTTATAAACTTGAATTGTAAAGCGCTAGATAATAAGGCTGGTTGCTACATAGTTTTTGCCAAGCGGAAATGTTATCAAGTCAGTGTTGTGAGCATTTTATTTCTTTTATATGATATTTAAAAAAATGTAACTAAAATGATTGGTTAAAATTGCTCATTGCAATACAATAAGTAACGCTCAAATGTGTGTTGCTTTCCATTCATAATACCTAGCCTTTGTCATTTTGTACACTTTAAGGGCCTGTTCCACCATCGAATAAATAGCACTAACCAAGAAATAATTTAAATTAGGCACGTCACTACGTAATTGTATGATGTAATGGCCAGATTCTGTTCATGTCTTTTCGACTCGAATAGTCTTGATTTTTTGCATGTTTTTTTTGTCTCTCAATGTCCTTTCGGTCGAAAGAAAAAACTTTTTTTTTTATTTCTTTCTTAAAATGAGAATTATGATCCCTCGCGACGTCGTCCGGGCATTTTGAGTTTTCTACCCCTTCCGTCGCAGTGAGGGTGTTTTATAGCCTAAAGAAAGAAAGAAAACACTGGCCTAAAGTCTTCTTTGAAATGAGATATCCAATACTTTTTTTTTTAAAATCGGCCCAGTAGTTAGAATAGCGCGTTCAAACAAATAAACTCTTAAGCTAGATAATGTTAGTATAGATTCTGAAAATAAATTTATTGTAACTGGACTACTACTAAACATGGCAGCAAATCTGTAGCAATCAATTCTCATGTCGGGACCATGAAAGTTTATAAAACATTATATTGTATAACAGACCGTAATATTTATTTTGTAATGTAAATAAAACTAAAATTTTCCCTTTGACTAATCTACAGTATAAAGTTTCCATCACCAAAGTATGACAACACAAACATAAAATGTTTGTGTTTTTGTACAATTAAACTTGCTGTGTGGGACAATAAAATAGTTTTATTACATACACGTGACATTAGATCTTAGTGATTAACTATTAAGGACCTAGGTACTATGAATGTGTTTACAACAACGAAAATGTCTATTTAGAGCTCCTAACAAATGAAAATATCAACTGTTGTGACACTAGAAATTTCATAAAAAATATTGAATTTTTAAATAAATCGTTTTACAATTTTTGTTTACGACTCAGGCAGAAAATGCTGAAATGATAATTACACTTTTGTTTTTTTAGTTTTTGTCACTATACAAACTTCTTATATATAAAATTCTCGTGTCACAATGTTCGTTCCCGTACTCCTCCGAAACGCTTGACCGATTCTCATGTAATATTGAGTAGGTCTGAGAATCGGCCAACATCTACTTTTCATACCCAGTTTTTTAAGTTATTCTGAGACTGCTTAAAATTTTAAATTACGGGACTGGGCGGGAAGGGGCCGGGGCGAGATGAGAATGGGGGCAAAACAAAGTTTGCTGGGTCTGCTAGTAATTATATAAATTGCACTTGTAAATAGCAACTTTGGCTGTCACAGACTAGAAATCGAACCCCGAGGCAAATATGATTTTGCCCGTGTTGCTTTTTACCAGTGCAATTTTTATTATGTATTAAGTATATAGTGACAAAACACTATATAGCAAAAAAGTAATTAAAAATTGGCTTTCTTCATCTTGCCGGATGGTTAAATATTGATAAAAATATTTCCTTCGGATATTGTGAGAGCAATCTCGCAACATTGATGATGTCATGCCTACGCATTAAAGTAAGCTTTTGCAAAATTCAACAGGATTGCTAATGTGACGGTGGCCGAGTGGTATAGGCTTACGTACGGATAGCGTAAGACACGGGGATCGATTCCTCGTCTGTCACAGCCAAAGTTGCTTTTTATATGTCCAAATTATATGCTTAAATGATTTTAGAACCTAATATTTAATTCCTGAGCAGTTGTTTAATTTAATGAATTTGTCATAAAAATAAAATAAAGCATCCTTGCTTAACTAGCCGGCAAATTTGGCAATGTCAGGGAACTGTTAGTCAAAAGGTTAAAAGTTAAAAATATTGTTATATTTCCTAACATTGTTAAAATTTGACGACGACCTCCGTGGTGTAGTGTCTAAGCACGCTGTGTTTCAAGACGTTGCCTCTCTGAGGTCCCTGGTTCGATTCCCAGTCGGGTCAATGTAGAAACCACAATTTTCTATATTGTCTCGGGTCTGGGTGTGGTTGTACCATCGTTGTGTCTGAATTCCATAACACAAGTGCACTGGCTACTTACTTTGGGATCAAAGCAATGTATGTGATCGGTGTCCAATATATTATAAAAATAATCCCCGCAATTAGAGCAATATTGCATCCATTGTAATGCTAGCAACGACTCATCAGTACTTAGATGTTATTTACTGTGGGGGCGTAGCAACAAACTTCTAGTCATGAGAAGAAGAAAAAGCTCTCGAAATCGTAATACTAAATTCCCTAGTTCAATACCGAAGTCCCAATTACTAGCCTAACTTCAACAACAAACAACAAACTTACAATCTTATAGGCAACAAGTTGGTAATTACGCTTTTACTGTTGTCGAGTGTTAGTACGGTAACAACGTGTAACTAATCCAGAAACTTTATTACTTTCCAAGAGTTCTCAGCGATTTATACGATACGATTTGGACACGACTGTTTTAGTTACAATTGATTAACATGCACTTTAAAAAATCAACTGAAGGAATTGTACCTTATGTCTTACGCTACCTGATTCAAGTAAGTGATGATGTGTCCTAATATTGATCTTATCTAACTAGCCTTTTCACGCGCTTCTTGAATGAAGTTTAATGAAAAAACTGGCTAAGTGCGAGTCGGACTCGTACACTAAGGTTTCCTTGCCAACTTCAACCGAATCAAAGATCCATTTACTCTTAGCCAAAATACCACAATATTTTGTTAAAATCGATCGATTCATGCTTATTCAGTCGAATAAGACGAAAGGAAGGTTGGTCAAATCGACAATAAGAATTTATGGCTATGAATGATTTAACCTAATTCAGTAGAAAAATATGGAAAGGGTTCTTCATAACACGCCATTTATAAAAGCAACCTCCCGTAACTTGTCCGAAGGGAATAGGTAAGGACCGCCTCTCACCTACTTACGGCATGTATATAATAATTATAAAAGCTATCCAAAGCTATCTATTTTAAGCTATACAATTTATAAAATAGCCAATCCAGTAGATAAGTAAAAAATATTTCCAATGAGGATATTTTTTAAGATCTTATTACTATATAATATAAATTGAGCTTGTAAAAAGCATCTGTGTCAGACAAGGAATCGAACCCCGTGTTTTACGCTAACCGGGCGCATGCCTATTATAGCGTGCGTAAGACACAGGGTTAGCGTAAGACACAGGGTATGAACCTCTGTGTTGTATTGGCTATGCAAAACTGGTTTCAAGGCGTCGCCGCTCCGAGGTCCAGGGCTCGATTCTCGGTCGGGTCAATGTAGGAATCATATTTTTAGGGTTCCGTAGCCGAATGGCAAAGAACGGGACCCTTATAGTTTCGTCAAGTCTGTCTGTCTGTCTGTCTGTCCGTCCGTCCGTATGTCACAGCCATTTTATTCTGTAACTATAAGCATCACACTGTTGAAATTTGGTAGGAGTATGTATCCTGTTAACCGCTTTACGATTCATATACAAAAAAAAATGACATTTAAGAGGGGGCTCCCTACATGAAACTAAAACAAAAAAAAAATTAATCAAACCTATACGTGTGGGGTCTATAGATAGGTCATTCAAAATGACACCGAGGTTCCTAAAACCATTTTCTTTTTAAGTCTAACGTTTCATAGCTAGACGCTTCCAAAGTGATAAAATGGGCGTCCCTCCCCCATCTAAATTCTAAACTAAGCGAGTGTAAATTGTGAAAAAAATATATAATATCGATCTTAACAAATACTTTCAACGAAAATTGGTTCGGACGGAATCGAACGAGAAGTTTTTTTAATATAGCACATTTTCAACAACCGCAACTTTGTACTTCATACAAACACTATGAAATACAAAGTTATAGTTGCTGTCAACAAAATATTGTGGATTTTATTAAGTTGAAGTAAGTGGATTCCCAAATTCAGTTAAAATTGGCACGGAACCCTCAGTGCGCGAGTCCGACTCGCACTTGGCCGGTTTTTTATAATGTCTCGAGTCTAGGTGTTGTGGTACTACCGTTGTGTCCGATTTCCTTAATACAAGTGCATTGGCTACTGACTGTGGGATCAAAGCAATGTATGTGATTGGTGTCCTATACTTATCAATTTATTTTATTAATTAAGTTTGTAAAACAATATAATAACCAAAAAAAGATAATCGTTACTGGTTATATTTTTTTCTCTTTCCACGAGGAGTAAGTAAATCAGTGGATTCAGACTGTTTGACACAGTCACTAGTTTCTATTTCTGCTTAAAAACTATTATTGTTAGGCTCATATTAGTACAATAACAACAAAACCGAAATACTTGATCAAACATTTGAAGCTCGAATCATACAATGGTGTATCCATGAAATTATAAGTTTTCTTAAAGATCTGATCTATTAGTAAAGAACATAAAATGGAAGAATAATAACACGATCAAGATTATTTTTCACGTCCTATTTTTTATTTAATTGTTTACAAAGTATATCGAAATATCATACTTACAGCCTGTTCCGAAATGTTTGAATAAGTTTCCTGTAGGGTTATCACTACTTTTTACTAAAAGGAGTGGAAATGGCGTTCTATATTTAAATTGCTTATTCGAAGGATTTGATGTGCTTTTAAAATGTCGGTTGTAAAACAGCTCTACGCTTCAACAGCCCAATCGGTTGCAGGCAACCGCATAACAATAGGATATCTATTGTGTCTTGTTCACATACGCTTGAGGGATCAGGTTATCCAATGAAACAACTAGGTTCAATGACCAATACCTTTGATTTAGCGAATAATTAATACATAAATAAATAAATAAATATTGGACACCAATCACATGCATTGCTCTGATCACAAAGTAAGTAGCCAATGTACTTGTGTTATGGGAATCTAACACAACGGTGGTACCACAACACCCAGACCCGAGACAATATAGAAAAGATCGTTTTCTACATTGACCCGACCGGTAATCGAACCCGGAACCTCACGAGATGGCGACTCTTGAAACCAGCGTGCTAGCCACTCGACCACGGAGGTCGTCATAAACTATATATAGTTTACGTACCAACTAGCGACACGTCCCGGCTTTGCACGGGTGTAATGTTTGATCCATCTCGAAGGTTTTGTTTGCTTTAGTGGTTCACTACTATAGATTTATACTACATGTATATTTATACATATAAACCTTCCTCTTGAGTCACTCTATCTATTTAAGATTTAAGCATACAGAAATACAGCGGGATGCGACCTTGTTTTATAATATGCAGTGCAAAGTAAATATTGTAAGTGTATGTGTTGGTGGATGACATTTCAGTTGAAATGCATATCGATAATAGTTTCACTGTGATGACAAGCACTTGCGCTGGCCCAGTGCCCATGGACGCTATTTTTGAGTCACTCTCATCATTATGGCGTGTAAGATTTCTAACAAGAGGTGTTTAAAAGTATAAGAGTATAAATTGTAGCCTCTCAGTATATATAATAAAAAAAGTACGGAAAAAAATACATTCATTCATGAAAAAAAGTTATACACTCAAATAAAATACAAGGAATAAGGATAAGCTTGCTTTTCAACAATTTAGGCTTGAAAAGGTTGGTAATTCTTTCATGGGGAAAGGGATAAGATTTTTAATAAACTACCAGAACGCATTGTAAACTTACCAGTTAATTAATTTAAAACTGTTATTAAAGAAACCCTTATGACAAAAGGGTATTATAAAATAAAAGATTATTTAAAAGATAATAATATATGGACTTGCATGATCACAACAAACATTGTGAACCTTTTGAAGGCATTGACAATAGTGACTGAGTTTCTTGGGCCACTTCTTCTCAGCACTAGCCCGCCCACAATTGCTGAAGCTGTGGTAGGGTTTATATTCGGATGTGTAAGTCCTAGTTGCCTAAATAAATAGATGTTTTTTTTTACTTTTCATGTGAATTTATTTGCTTAATGTTTAATTTTCGAACGAATGGCGATGATAGAGAAAAAGATTCTCAATTTTGTTTCTACATGCGTCTATTTTTGAGTACAATTGTCGACGACTTTTAATTGATTTTAACAAACGAAAATCACTCGTTATATCGAATCGTGGGATTCAAAAATCAAGCACTTGTAATAGAATGCATTTGTGTCTGTGTTAGTAGTGCGAGTGGATTCGGTGCATCAACTGGGTCATTGATACAGTTTATTTTTAGTTTTAGCTTTCGAAATCTGTGATTTAGAGTGTTTTATCACTTTTTGTCAAAAAGTTAGGTTTGCTATCAATGCATTTATTTGGATATACTATGGCAACAAAAACAACTGAAGAACGTACAAAAAATAGCAAATTATAAAAAAAAAACGCCAGTGGCATGAATTGAGGATTTTACAAAAAAAACAAAAACGAATCAAACCCGTTAAACCAAACGCGAGATGATCGCATATATCGCGTATATGCATATGAGTCAAACTAATAACATCCAAATTAAAGTCGGTTGTATAATGTTTCATATAGAAAATATGTTTTTCCCTTACTCAAACGAATATGTAAATTAATTAATGTTGTGTGCAATAAAGAGTTATCTTATCTCATCGTATCTGTTTAGCTTGAAAAAATCTTAAAAAAATGTACTTAAAAACTTCTCAAAACTTATTTTTCGATATTGGACAAGGTTTTTATAAGATAGTAGTAATCTTATAAAAAAAGTTGTTGTTATAAATTAAAACAATAATATCTAAAGAATCAAATATCTGCATCACCACAATTCGTTCCCGAAACAAAAGCCTGACTCCATTGACGACAATAAAAAGGGAAACCAATTTGCCACTTGCGTTTACTCGTTTCTGTCTCGCTTTAACTTGATAAAACACAAATTTGGCTATCTCGTTTACTCATGGAATTGCGACCCCGCGTTTAGTATTATGAGAAAATCGACACCGAGGCTGAAATATGCTTTCTTTTGCGACTATTTGTGAAGTTTTTTCCTCCGATATGTAGGCAAGAGGCTCCTAGCGCTATGGTAGAGATACCGAAGTCAATAAGCAACCTACGTCGCGGTCGTGTTTGGATGGGTGACCATTCCAACCATACTATAAGTGACGTATATCACGAGCATCTCCGTGCTTTGGAAGGCACGTAAAGCAGTCTGGCCAGGCTAATATCGGTTGATAATAGTCGTTATGACTAGTCAAGTGCCTTATGGGCGGCTAGATTAAATCTGACGGTTGCTTTGCACACACCACCACACACAAACGGGGATCAGTGAGGATTGGCGGAGCTCCGCCAATCCTCACTGATCCCCGTGGTAGAGTATGGCTCATACTACCTCATACTTGAGTTAAGGCGTTTGCCCATTATCAGGATATTATCAGGCAAAGTAAACTTTATTACTTCTTCTAAGAAGGCACGAGCATTTGTGTAACATTTTAAATTCTAAAAAAGTTTTCTTATAACGGCCTGCTTATCATCGACAAATAAAAAAGGAATTATTGAATCATTCATTTGGCAGATAACGTTTACCAGAAATTAGGAGGAACTTATCTATCAAATAATCAGTTGAAAAAAAACAGCTATAGTTTTTTTAGTATGACCGTTTTAAAGTGAAAAGGGTACATTATAATAAAATATAATTATGGGTGAAAACATGAAAATGTAGATAATTAATGCGCTTTTCCTACTAAAGCATAAGTATTTATATTAACAGAACTACTTTGTACTAAATTCATATGAAAATCGCTCCTTTGAGTCCTGTATTAATTGATGATCAAAAATGGCAGTATTAGCCCTTCAACTCTTTAGTGTTCGTCGTGTTAATTATTTTAAAAGGTGTTTACTTAATTTTAATAAATATTTATGTAATTATATATTTAATGTCAACGATTTTAATAGAAATGGATACATTTACAATTTAAATGACAGTATGTGTGTAATTTTGTTATAGTACATCATATTTTAAGTATTTATGGGAGACGGCCCCGTCATAATTGTTGTTTGGTATTCGTAACAAAAAGATGAAAATTCCTTACTTCGAAACCACGACAATTGGTGTGTTGTCTGGCGCATTTTTTTTTATTGTTATTCATTTATTATATTATATTGTTGCTTGTTTTAAGTTATATCTTTCTATGTTCTCCTGCGCCCTCTATACATTTTCTGCACGACCTAAAGGTACGTCTAGGAGAGCATGTTTTTAACATTAAATTCACCTTTGTACACAGTTATTTGTGCAATAAAGTTTTTAAATAAATAAAATACATGAGTTCATCAGATTTTAATGTACTATTTCAAATGCAATATCGTTTTCGTTTTCGCTTGTTAGCGATTCTGTGTAGCGCATCTCAATATCAGATCCGCGTAAATACCGGGTTTAGATCTTCAGTGAATTTGTAGTTTATGTATTCCTCTTAATATAACTGTTCTAGTGGCTCGCTACTTTGTCAGCCCGTTTTGATTTCATCCTGCTCCTGTAGGTCTCGTAACGTTACGTTTTTAGATTGTGATTAGCACGTTTTTATTCATTTTTAATTTTATAATATAAGATTTGAAGAATTTGTTTTAATTTAAACACCAAATTATTTCGCTAAGGCTCGATTAACCACTGTCAGATAAGAAATATTCGTCGACTATGATACAAAACGCGTAATTTGAAAACGTCGCCTATTTGTCAGCAATTATTTATGTAAATGTCGTTTTTAATTTGGCCGTTTTATACTTATTCAGACGGATAATTCTTATCTGACCTTAGTAAAATCGCCTCTTTAATAACTACATAAAATAAAGCATCTGAATTCTTATTTTGAGTGCATGTGAGTGAGAGGTAGACTGTTGTTGTCCATTATGAAATTATGACCTAATGAACGAATTTAATACTCCTAATGGGAAGTCAAATGCGTTGCTTTCGTTCTTTGTGAATTTTTCACAAGCATTTTACTCTAATTTATACTCAAACCTTTTCCTGAGTGTGACAAATACTTTACTAAAAAGCATCAAAATCGTTGCGGCTAAACGCGAGATAATCGTTGACAACCATATATTTCATTCAGTTTGTAATAATACACTTTTGTCAATAACAACACATTTCAGGTTCGCGGTAGTCGGCTAGCTAAAGACCGTTGTATGTTTCCATGAAACAACATAGCAAACTGAACCACAAAATCTGCTCTGTACTAGAAAACTATAATCCCCACATCCGGACCAGATGTCAGCTATAAACTACAGGGCACTTGTCCAATCTTCAGATTCACACGAATGAGTTTAATTATAACTTGCTCACTCATCAAAGTTATACGAGTCTTTTTGTGGCTGAATGTTAGAAAGATATAAAGCTTATATTGTAATTTCGTAATTTGGCATCGCTGAGATATATATGGACTTTTTTAATTACTTTTATTTCTGAACAGTAAACAGAAATGGAACAAAATATTCATTCACACATTCTCCACAGATCCGCACTGAGCCCGCGTGGTGAAGTATAGATCGTACCAGCTCATCAGGTATTTGCCCAGCAGTAGGGTATTTACAGGCTTATTTTACTTTTAATATTACCTATAAGTGGCCTAACTCAAAAGTATCATATACTACAATTACTTTTTGGAACGCTGCATGTTTTTTTAATAAAAAAATACTTTTACTCAGTATTTGACTAGACACCAGCACTTCAAATTATAATTTTTGTTCGAAACTAACCCATAGTACCACTGCAAAAGATACAGTGCAGTGTATACCTGGACACGCTGTCCTTACTAATAGAAACACAGAAAAAAATGAAGTGCTTTTTTCATATTTTGAATATTTGTGTCCATATTTTGAATATTAATATTGTGTAGAAGAACTAAGATAACGGACATAGCCCTAGAAATCAGTAAGCTCAAGTGGCAGTGGGCAGAGCACATAGCGCGAAGTTCTAGATTGGAGACCTTTCGACCAAAGACGCAATGCAGAACGTCAACCGACACGATGGAGATACGACCTTGTAAAGATCGCAGAATTCGCAGGACCAAACTGGATGCAGACCGCTCGTGATCGGTCGTTGTGGAAAACCGTGTGGGGGGGGGGGGGGGCTCTTATCAACAGTGGACGTCCTTTGGCTGATAATGATGATGATGAACTTAGTTGCTAATGCGCAGACTATAAATATATATAAAAAATATGCGTAGATCAAAATAACATAAATAAAGGTCACCCTAACTTTGGAGTCACTGCAAAATTATATTCTGTCCATCCACACTCGTTTCACGTTTTTAAATCTTTCTGGCAAAATCCACTGAACAAATACAGATACTGCTTAAAAAGGACGGTTCACATAGTAGGAGCTTTGGTAGGTAGGTGTCGGTACAAATTACTCCCTCGGGCTGAGTTCGTGTTTGCTTAGGACCCATTTACACTGAAAGCGTCATTTATGCTTGAATCCGTCACTAACAGATGTTTAGGTTGAGGCCGAAAAAGGTATAGAATTATCTGATAGATTCTACTGCTTTTCCCACTCGTTGGAGATGAAGGCCGCAGCCATAGCAATATTTAGTAAGAATTGTGTCTGCATAAAAATCGTGCAAAGTTTGTCTGACACCTCCCTGTAATAGTTTAGTTAGTTAAGTAAAAATTAATGAAAATGACTTTAGTCTGAGTTTTCCAATATGTACTATACTACATTTTAAGGTAATTTTAGGTTTATATTAAGTAATTTTATGTTTGAATTAACACCACATGTATTTGAATTTAAACTCTACTTCATAAATAAAAAATCAGTTCTGAAAATTCATACTGACAATCATTTTGACCAGAACGTAATCATGTAACATTTAACTAGTTATAAAACAATGCAATCAACACTGCTTCTATATGTTTTCAGTTGACTACGTAAGAAGAGTTTTTTTGAGGAACGCACATAGAGTATATATTCTTTGATGGCAAAAAAGTAATTTTACGGAGTTTGTGAAATGTTTTTTGCCATTTCTAGTTTACCTGTCATATATAGTCATGGGCATCAATAATAAAAACACTTTTTTTTTATTATTCTCTTAAGCCATAAAAATATAAGCAAGTTATTAAGCTTGTTTGAGGAAGTGTGTTTGTTCATTGAATATACCTTCAATATTGGATGTTAATGTTAATGATAAAAATTCATGTGTGCTGAACCGTTTAAATAAATCATCTGCCGTTAAAATATAATCTGAATTCTCCATTGGATGAATTATATTAAAATACCCAAAAATATTTGTATTTCAAGTCATTTAACCGATGTATCGCTAACTATTATTACATTTCTAGCTAACCATCGAAAAATAACAACTTTTTCCTGAATATTTTCTTGTTAAAATTTAGTAATACTCCACACGTTTTAGAGATAAGTGAACGAAACTGCGAAGTTGTATATTAATTTGGGTATAAATAGAACAGATAATTTATTGATTAACATTTTTCGGATAAGTCTGTTTAAGTAGGTGCCCAAACTTGATAAGTGCTAATTGAAGGATATCGTATTTTAATAACGGAAATTAGAATCTAGTTACAATGAAATGCGTCATACCTACTACTGCTGTCTTTGTTTATAAGACTAAATAACTATGTTCTATTCATAAATACGAAATAATAAACCAAAAAATAAAAATTAAAGAATAACTGCTTGGGCCATCTGTTTCATAAACAGACGGCTAGATAAGAGACCACAAATTTCGCGAGGTCGGACTGACAGCACGGTAGCTCAATTGGTAAGAGAGTTTGGCCCGGTCAGCCAATTTTTGGTTTCTTATTTCATCTTTATGAATATAAAATATGACACTGTGAGTGTTAAAAACATTCTTAATCACTATGTTCTGTCAAATAAACAGTTATTTTACTATTAAAAGGGGCATTTTAATAAAAAATATTTACAAGCTTATATTTGTGCAGTTTGGCTAGTGTGGATCAAACAAGAATTTCTTCTGAAAATACGTATTTAACTCATTGACTTTAGTACATATTATTTCATCGTTGGCTGTTGTTACTTTTTGCTCATAAATTATAGATTGCTTAAGTTCACTGTTTATCATTGTTTCGCACCTCGTAAGATTTTTCGCAAGCAAGTTGGTTTTTTCTTTAAAATAATATTAAAAACTCCAAATTTAAATCAAGTCATTTCTATTTCACTGGACTTTCCCTTTTCTTGCGAACTTGGCAATAAAACATTTAGAATAATTTGGCACGAACATTACTTGAACAGAACGTTTTTTTGCTAAACAGCTTCTTGAATATCAATTTGTCGTTTTTG
Organism: Pyrausta purpuralis; assembly: GCA_963924145.1. NCBI lineage: Eukaryota > Metazoa > Arthropoda > Insecta > Lepidoptera > Crambidae > Pyrausta > Pyrausta purpuralis. The sequence goes on from OZ001662.1 coordinate 18,646,227, forward strand.
AAGACGTTAAAATTCTAAATATAGACATCCCTGTTTTCCGCGTGATTTTAAATTGTAAGATACAAAATCTTCTAACGGTCAGGAGAACCTAACTTCAAATTAATAATGGAATACAGAAACTACCTTGTGTGTATTATTTCTTTGTTGCATATTCTATCCTCCTTATTGAAACCCTTGCAAGTATGATATTTTTTACACTCGGTTTAATATACTCCGCATCCAAACTTCCCATAGCTTTACCCCAGAATCTTGAGATAGAACTTTTACAGCTAAACATTTCTGATCCAGATGTTGCACAAAAGAAATGGAGAGAAAAGAGCATACACGTCATGTTGTGTATTACGTTTGCTACAAGCCAGGTTAATTATAAAACTTGAAAGCAATTGCTAGGCAAATGCAACTCATGTGAGGCATGGCAGGTACTTGAAGCGCTTGCAAGTAAGCAACATCAGCTGTAACCGAGCAGATTAAGTTTTTGTCAGCGTTATCATGAGATAGTAACCGCAAGCATTGGACCCCAGACCAACAAGACAGTTTTGTCGGCCTCCGTGGTATAGTGGCTAAACACGCTAGGTTTCAAGGCTTCGCCGCTCCGAGGTCCCGGGTTCAATTCCCGGTCGTGTCAATGCAGAAATCAAATTGTCTCGGGTCTTGGTGTTGTGGTACCACCGCTGTTTTTGATTTCCATAACACAAGTGCAATAGCTACTTACTTTGGGATCAGAGTAATGTATGTGATTGGTGTCCAATATTTAAAAAAAAGTTACTAGGTCAGTTTGGTGGTTGTTAGCAAGCAGTTCAATCCCCGGGTCGGTTCATAATTCATTTCTGGGTTTTGCTATCTTGAAATAAGTCAGAAACCGTTCGAAGACAGGATGGGGTATGATGTGACACCCACGTACCTCGGAAAGCCGTTGGTCCTACGCCTTATCTCTCTTAGGTCATGTCGGAATGTCACCTCGCCAAACTATAAGACTACATGAACTGAGGGCATCCCTAATATGTATTGTTACACACTTGAGCACTTTATTTATAGGGAACACAAGCAAATGGCTGATCTCAGTTAGGACTGACCGCTGTAGTTGTATTCGGTCAGAAGTTTAATTTTCTTGGAGCTTTCAATTTAACATAAAAATTATATTATCTCAAACACAATTTCAAAAAGTTTATTTGTAAAATTTTAGGTACATTAACGATCTTATGGTTTAGACATGAGTGCGCCAAAATTTGCTAGCAGTAGCATACAAATATTTATTAATTAAAAGCATTAACTTAGACCACATAAATCACTAGTTTACACTTTATGTAATTATAAAATTATTGCACAATATTCTTAGTAAGTAACAAGTAACACAGCAAAAATATAAGTAACACAGAAAGAAGAAATAAAAAACAACACGTAAGAAGGTATTTAAATAATTTATGTGGGAGTAGACTCGCGTGTAAAATACTCATTCAGGGAATAAAAAGTGTGCTCTATCAGCCATGAATGAAGCTTGCTTTTAAAAGTGGTGCCTAAGAGCTTCCTTAGGTGTTCCGGTAAGGCATTAAAGACTTTCATTGCCATCGCATAACTGTTATTTTTAAATACAGATAATTTGCCGGATGGGAGTTGTTGAGTTGAAAAGGTCATTTTCGTAGTGATTTTTCTGTAAAAATTTGACGGATTTGAAAGAAATGTAGATGATTTTTAACAAAAAGGCAGATTTGTGTGATATATAATCCGGAAAGTGTAAGTATTTGAAAGTTTTTAAACAGGGGCCTACACGAATCTGTAGTGTCAGCACCAATCATTGCTCGGATACGCTTTTTTTTTGTATTTTAAAGGCAATGTTGTCAGTACACTTCAAAATTGCCCAGTACTCTTCGCAAGTTTCTCGGAACCTTATTATACCAAATAAAGATTATTTGCAGCACAAATTGAGGAAAACGTTTATTAACGACAATCGAAGTCAAGTAACCCATAATCATAAGCAAGACGTTTACTTTTTGAACGGAGTAACAGTTTTGGCAAATGCAAATGAAACATGCGTGAGTATTATTGACCTCCAGACTTACAACGTATTTCTTTTCTTAGTTGAGATATGATAAGATTCAAAATATGTCTAAATATTGTCGTTCTTACAAGTGTCCGTAGCACAACCGTTTTCTGCCGATAAAGAGTTAAAATTAGGGAGTATTCTGTGACTGGTGTGTTTTTCCTTTTTCAAAATCAACACGTTATAAATAATACTGGCCGGAAATAAACTGGACATGGTTATCAGGTCGATAACCTCGCGAGTAGGTGATTACCATATACAAAATATTTTAGCGGCTTGAGCGCATACATTGTATCAAATGTTCCCGTTTTTGGAAAATTTAAAACTTGATTTCGAATCAAATGGATTTTTTACCGACTTCAAAAAGATAACAAATCGATTCAATGTTTGTATTGATATGCGATATAGTAAGAGTTTGATAATATTTGAGTATGTTGATCTATAGGCTTTCTAACACGTGTGCTAAATTTCGTAAGTGTATGTATTTATGTATATTTGAATGTTTGTCCACGGATTGCTCTTAAACCAAAAGTAATTCTGAGATAATTCTTTTTTTGTTACATTATGTATATTTTATCTTAGGGTAAAATGTAAGTTTTATCAAAATTGGTCTAGTAATTGTTGAGTAATGGGTAATAATAACTATAAGTATGAATTAAATAATATTTAAAAAAATAAACCACATTCTTAGACTTACATTTTGACGACCCGTCTGGTGTTGTGGTCGAGAAATCGCCTACTACGCAGCGGGTGCGGGTTCGATCCCCGCACAATACAAACATTTGTGTGCATGAACATGTCTGTTTGTATTGGTCTGGGTGCTTTCTATGTATATCATGTATATATTTACAAACAAAAAGTATTTAAGTATTATTTCCGTTGTCTGGCACCCATAACACAAGCTTTGAGTAGCTTACTTTGGGGCTAGATGGCGATGTGTGGGAATGTCCAAAGGATATTATTATTCTAAAAGGCTGACTATCTGACACTTGCCCTCCGCCAATTTTTTGTAAATAAATTAATGATTGATTCTGCTAAACGAGCTCAAAAAGAGCTTTTGACAGTTTTTTTGAAGGTGTTTTATTTTTTTAATCGTTTCGTTTGAGTTGTTGATCTAAAAAAAGGAGTAGGTACTCATAAAATCGCAACTCGTGTTTGTAATCAGTCTGTCGTATTATTCTCGTTTAGAATATTCAATCAACCAGTCATTTAATTATTTTCAAAAAATAAATACTTCACTGAAAAACCAAACTTTTTTTTCCAGTGATCATTTTCACAAACTTCTTGTTTATTACAAGTAAGTTATTAGGGTTCGCACTACCTAAATATTTTTTTAGATATTAACAGAAATTTTATATTACCTACTAGGAGTAAATAAATGTATGGAATTAAATCTCAGCACTTTATAGAAAAGCGCAGCTATTATCATAGGTCCAGTATCATGCATGTTTGTATACGAAAAATGACACCAATCGAATTTCGTTTTTTTTTAACTAGAGCTGTATTTTTTTCATGGTCACGATTTTTATGCAGTGTATTTTTTTCATGAGGTAGTTTTGGCAAAACAGTGAAACTCGTAATTAAATTACCACTCGAAAAAGTTCGATTTATGCGAGAATCTGGGCCCAGATATATAGAAATTTATATAAGAACCTAGCTACACAAACAAAGCAAGAGCTTTTAGTATTGTTACAGAGATGGCACTCGAGACAGAGCACCAGTTGAAAGTGACAGATGAAATAAAGGAATAGTTTGTATTGCAACCTGAGCAGTTGCCTCTTAAAACGACATGTGAAAAAAAAAGATAAAAATGGTCGGCCTATAGTTTTTTTTTGTGAAATTCTTTGATGCAAATTCTGCCGGAAGCAACAGATATGTTTCCATTTAGTTACATTTCTTTATTGTTAAATAACAATTATTCTTTTAAGTTACATTGTCTTAGTTCTAGTGTTCAGTTCTACCATTTTAAACTACTGTTTTTGGTCTATGTTCTTAAATTGTATCCTGAAATAATAAACAAACTGATTTATGAATAACAAATCTGTCACCATCATCATATTATACTGTGTTTAGTCTACACATATATAAATTCATGCATGACAATCAGTGGATTAAAAAAATAATCATTTTCACAGAATATTTTTTCACGTAGGTACAAAACTTATTTGCAGTTTCCGCAATTCGTTTGTTTTCAACAATTCATTACTTGCTAGCTAGAAGCTGTAGCTGTAAATTGCGAAAGCAAACAACTCAAACCACAATGTAAAAAAACAAAAGTAGAACCTACACGACGATAGTCAGGAATCGCGGTAGACAGCAGAGATGCTGGGCCTGACCGGAGCTTTCCGGACCTTGCAGAGACTTCTTATGTGGATTATTGTGGTGACTGATTATACCACTTATAAAGTATATTAGTTTTGTTTACTCTCCATAATCGATATCACTCGCTTCAGCCTGAAGGATTACAAAAAAATACTCGAGGTTTATATGCCCGGAGGTAACGGATACAAAAATAGTAACCTAATTTTGAGCGCTTGTCATTTTGGCTTCGTTTTAAAAAAGTAACAGCCTTATTCATAATAAGTTTAACAGTTTAATAAACCGATTTTAACTGTTACACTGTTGTCTCTCGTTCTTTCTTGGTGCTATTATCATTTGTCAAAAAGTGACAAAACAGTGTAATAGCTAAAATAGGTTTATAGACTATTTGAGTTATTATGAATAAGGGGGTAAGTACAAAACAAAATATTTTTAGGTTCATCATAATGTTTTGCTCTGTTTCAATTACACGATGTATGAAGACAAGACAATTCAAGTCTTTCAGCTACGAGTATAATCAGGTTTTTATGAGCAAGCCCACTGTCAATTTTTGTGTGCCTTAAAACAACATTGTGCTTACTGAGAGTTATTTGAAAAAAGCAATATCATTTTCTGTCGAAAATAACTTGGGCTTAAACTTTATATTTGTAAATCAATTTAGGTTGCTGCAGCAATCAAAATTTATTTTTAGATGTTTCTCTTCGTTATTTTATTTATTTCTGTTTGTTTGTGACTTTATTTTTGTTCGTCAACATTATTCAAGTTATTGTAACTCAGCTTTTAGATTTTGATAACATTTGTTACAAATATCGTCGCTACTTATAGTGATCGATAACTTTAGTGTGATTGATTGCTGGTTCAGCGTTGAAGTTAATAAGTTTACTACTAAATTAGTTCAGATGATATGAATAATATTGTTTTTTTTTTGTATCTTACCTACATCATCTCACTGCTAGAATAAGGTACCACTTTCCATTGATCCCTGTCAGCTGATTATGACACCCAATCTCTTACAATGCTGGTCAAATTACACCACCTCTATCTAGGGTGTTTTCACTTTGTGACGACTTGAGCCAATTTAAATAAATATTAAAAAATATTTTAAACATCTCTAGAGTTATATTTGAGAAACAAGCGCAGGGTTCTAATTTGATATTTTTTTGCAATCAAACCATATTTTTTGCGTGACAGGTATTTTAAGGGCTCGTTAAAATGACAGACAGTTAAATATTCCATTTCGCAAATTCAAATTCAATAAAGTGTCGTCCTGAAGTCAATAAAAGCGAGTTATTGCGTTGCTATTTGGTAACGAACGCTTTGTGCAAGGGACGCCATTTTGAATTGACCTTGTTAACAGTACTTTTAGGGGAAAGTACTGGTTCATCAAATATATACGGTGAAAAGGAAAAGGTTATTAAGGCCATCTACAAAAGATGTTAAATTATATTGCAACAATCTCTATGAAGTTGATAACGTTAAAGCTTAGTTAGTTTATACAATTGAATTATTTAAAATGTTGGTTTATAGTAAAATTATTCAGATTATAACTGCCTCGGTGGCGCAGCGGTAATAGGGTAATAGGGTCGCACTTCAAAGCGACGGCTGCGCCGGAGTTCCCGGGTTCAAACCCCAGGTCAGGACAAAAATGCGAGTATGTACCTGTTTTTTTCTGTTCAGAAATTCTTAGAGTAGCCCGGAGTTCGGGAGTTGGCAGTGTTTGATCCCTGTGCCTCGGAAAAGCATGTAAAGCCGTGGGTCCTGCGCCTGATCTCTCTCCGGTCATGTCAGATTGCTGTCCAGAGTTAAAGGAATAGTATATAGAATAGCGTAGTCGAAATCGGCTACGGGTACCGTAAAATGGGGTGAATAGGGTAGCTTTCCAACTTTGATCTAGAAGTACCCTACGTATAAGAAAATCGCAAAAAACCTTCAAAACCCTATTCACCCCAGGCGGGGGGTCAATAGAAGTGAGACTGGGGAGAATAGAGTTTATACCTAGGGTTGACAATAAATAAATTTTGTTAACATATTTTTTTACCGACTTCAAAAAAGGAGGATTTTATCAATTAGTATTTTTTTGTGTGGCTGTGTTACCTCATATCACAGTAATTTGTAGACCAATTTAAATTTTTTTCGTCTACTTAGAGATTATACCTTCTAGTCGATCCCATTGTTTCCAAGACGGGATCTGATGATATTGATCTTGGTGCAATTGAGAGAAACCCTCAAATTTTAAAAGCATGTATAGTGTTTTTGTACTAGAATCTCAATGTTGATGTGTTGTTATGTCTGATGGTCAACATTGTGTGGAGCTTAGCTGATAGTGGAACTCATTAACGTTTAGGAGTTCAGTGATTATAAGTACAGATTTTATGATAGGTTATTATTTGTAGCTTCTGAAAGAACAGAGTCATAAGGTACAACAACATTTCGGTGTTGTTGCAAGTTATAACTTGAATCTTTTAACATTTTAACAAATGATTTTTAAAATTAAAGCTGTACTTATATTGACTTACTTAAACCCCAAATGATAATTTATTAGCGCAAACTTCTTTTGTGACAACCCTACATCAAAAACCCTTTTCCCCCCTTTGTTGACTCTAATTACCTCGCTAATGAATGGGGTTAATAACCCCATAATATGACCCTATCCACCCCATCCTACAACTCTAATGACCCCTTAGAAGACCCTTATGACCCCAAAAATCTAAAAACTTATATGTAAAACATATTTCATGGATAAGATCTTAACCAGCAATAAACGTTACTTACTTTTTGTGTCCTTGGCACCTTTGTGAAATTATTAATTTAAGGAAATCACAAAAATCACTCACAGTTGTGTAATTTAATGACAAAATCAAAGTTTTGATGAGTTAAAATTTGGGCAGTTTGGGCGCTTACATTCAAATGGATTTTTTAAAATATTGCCTATGGTTTACGAACATTCCTTTATTACCAGTACGAAAAATGATTTGTAATCTGTCATAAAAATCTACTTAACCATAGTTTGACTTTAGAGTAGGCACAGCAAAAGTCAGCAAAGAAAAAAAATATAGTTTCTACCCTATTCACCCCTGGGACACTATTCACCCCATTTTACGGTACTATTATTCAGATTATTGAACTTATTTGTCATTTCAGAGGAAAAATTGGAGCCTCAAACTACAATTGGTGACTATGAAAGCATAGTCACTAATATCAAAAATTTTGATACTGTTTTGCTTCCATGCCGTTTACTTAATAATAAATAAATAAATAAATATCCTTTGGACATTCCCACACATCGCCATCTAGCCCCAAAGTAAGCTACTCAAAGCTTGTGTTATGGGTGCCAGACAACGGATATAATACTTAAATACTTTTTTTTTTGTAAATACATACATGATATACATAGAAAACACCCAGACCAATACAAACAGACATGTTCATGCACACAAATGTTTGTATTGTGCGGGGATCGAACCCGCACCCGCTGCGTAGTAGGCAATTTCTCGACCACTACACCACACGGGTCGTCAAATAGTCTCAACTCTATACAAATACGAGTAGTTAATCCCATAAATAAACCCCGCAATGATCCTAAACTTAAAGTATACAGGGTGGTCAAAAAGAAAATAACAATTACCTACCTACGCATGCTAAAAATAACAATGAAATGAGTTTGTATACAAAGCTCTCATGATACGAGATGACTCAGTAAATTGTGTTGTTAATTCTACAAAAAAAAATAAGCAAAAACAGTTATTTACTCAGGTAAATTGACTTTAAATACTACGTTTTGTTGACGTCTAAAAAAAGCGTAACCTCTAATTTATTGACTTTTCGAGTGGTGACGGAATATTTTAAAACTACATCATCTCAGGTAGATTTATTGTTGAGAAAAACTTTTTTCCTCAAAAGGTTGTTTGCCGACTATTTGCAAGATCACTGTATATTTTTTAACCAAAAAAACAATAATTTCATAGAGATGGAAATATATTTATTTGTTATAAAGTGAGTCGTTCTATCTGTAGGACTGTAATATTGAATGAAAATCCATTATTCCCCATGGGAATAAATGTAATTTATTTCGAACAAGTGTGTATATGCAAGCGCGAGCATGCATCAAAGAGGTTATGATAGTAAAATTGAGTTGCCCACAACCGCACCGTAGATAAAAAAAATGAAAAAGTTCAAACTGCATGATTCGGCTGTCTGTCTAATGTTGTCACACTTCATTATAAGATTCTTAGAAAACTTGAGAAAATATGGCATTGTTCTAAAATTACATTTAAGATGATGAACTAGCGCACCCCGTGACTTCGTTTACGCGTTTTGAGTTTACTTCCTCCTTTCCCGTCGCAGCGTGATGTTTTATAGCCCAAAGCCTTATTCAATAAATAAGCTATCCAACACAAAAAAAAAAACTATTTGTTTTTATAAAACACCTAGGGACAAGACCTATAACAAAACTGCACATTGGTACTGAATCTAGTTTTTAGTTATGTTTAATTTTCGATGCTGTGTACGCCTGTAATTATGTAAATAGGAATCCTATGTATATTTTTTTTTTTAAGATTGTCATATTTATGTTCTGTTGGTGTAGGTACTTTATCAAGAAAAATAAATTAAATTAAATAAACTAGACACACTAACACTTGGCTCTAATATTCTGGCATCAAAAGACCTTGTTTTTGCCAGCTAATTAATTCATTAATGTTACAGATTAAATAAAGTCTAGTTTTCCTATTTATATACCGAACTCTCTAGAGAATGCGTGTTTAAGAGGTGCGATTTTTAACGTCTGTGATTTAATGTATGGTTAATAACAATATTATGATACATGTTACAAAATACTCGTTTATATCTTAACGTCTGGGGCCATATTTATCGCGTCAATTTACAGCATGTGAATTTCGTATGAAACCTAATTATAATACAACCTAATTATAATACAACTAAAATCATTTTATTTATTTTTTTATTTATTTAATAGGTTCACCTACAACTAGTACATTGTTACTTAATAAAATATAATTCACGTAATTAAAATTTGCTAAATGTACAGTCTCTTACAGGCAAACACAGCATGCACAAGAAAAAGTCACTTATACAATTATTAAAGGAAAAAGTCGTTTAAGAAAAGAAAGTGCTACAAATCTAAAACTAAGACAATTCAAATAATCTTTTGCGAATCATGCTTTATTGTTATAGACGGGAGTAATTACAGAATTTGGATTTATTTCTTTTACACTTCTGTGTGGCTTTCAACTGATTTTCATTCGGAAATTGAATTTAGATCAAAGCAAATCACACGTTACATGACGCGGGTGATTTTAAAACAAAGATTTCCTTACTTAAAAATATATTTCAATTTTAAGATGCCAACACTACGAACTACTGCGACTTTTATCAGATAATCGATGCAGAAACGCGACTGCATCGATGAAAGTAGCGCAATGTGCAACGGTTGGAAAGACTGCATCGACTCTGCATCGCGACAGCACCCCTGCTAAATTAAACTGTTCATTGCATGAGTCGCGATGCTAAGTGGTTTTTTGAAACGCGCGACCGCATCGAACTAAAAGTCGCAGTGTGTAAGGGGTCTACGATATTGCTACATACACACGACAAAAATGATTGTGATTACTTGCGTATGCTTATTTACTTTTTAAATATACCTGTCTTTGAGAAAACTTATCAGTTGCATGTTTTTATATATATAAATAGCTTGTAATGTAACAATAACATGTAATATTATCTTTTACCGATGCAAAAAAACAGTATTTAAAGTGATCATCACACTTTGAAACTTTTTTGATGTGTGTTCTTCTTCGCAATTGTCACAATAACAATTTGAATGACAAAACTCGCAACGGATTCCACCGATATCTTCCATTCCATTACAAAATTGAATTTGGTATTCAAATGAAAAAAGGGTACGAGGTAAAACCCTCTTGGCTAAACGTTTTTATTTTACTTGTAAAGTGCGGCCAAAAGTGTCTCGAATCTCAAAGGAAGGTCTTGAATATAAGGTCTTAAGTGTAAAGTACGATTAACATTTAATCAAAAAGTTTTACTTTCATAGATTAAAAGAAAAAAACTTCTGTTTACCTACTTCCAAACAAATGCCTAAACATGAACATTTTCGCAAATTTTGGTACCATAATAATGAAAATGTAATTTTATTAGGTTAATATTATAATGTATGTGTGTATATGTGTGTATTTGAATGACAGTTTTAGATATTGGTGAGATAGTCGGAAAAGTTTGAGATTAAATTAAGTTCCAATCCGTCTAATTATTTTTAGACTGTGTAATCTTTTATTACATTCAAACCCGGCACGGGGCTCATTAATTTTTCATACGAACCACTTCACGTGCTGAAATGAAAAAACTTTGTGAACGTTTCAAGCCTAGAAGCTTTTCTTGATACACTTTTGCTTACGTTCTCAAATAAAACTCAAGTCGTCGAAAGGAATCGTTTAGCTTAATAATATCCTTATTGATATTAGTTATTATCATTCTAAGTAAAATAAATAATTCAGTCTAATTGTAATCAGGCGTCTATAATAATAGACGCACCATAGAACTAAATAAATCTAACTGATATCAGTAAATTCAAAATCTAAACATACCAAATAAAAACCAATTCATCGAATACTTACTTGAAATCACTATGCTTTCTCCTTTTTAAAAGTAAAAAAGCATTTTATAGCGTTTATGTTTTTTTTAACCGCCTTCAATGATGGAGGTTATCAATTCGACCTGTTTGAATGTGATAACGTAAGAATTTGATAATATCTGAGTAGAATGATCTTTTAAGGAATCCAAGTATGCGTGTAATGTTTTGTGTCTGTATGTACATTTGCCCACAAATTTCTCGGAAACGAGAAAATGGCGTAGACTGTTGGTGTACGTAAGCTTGACGCCATGCATCGACTCCAAATGAAATTAGACTCCAAATGAAATTTGGAGCCAGGTGAAGGCACTACCTACATTCTCTCGATGTGCTTCGCGCTATTTTAATATTTTAGTGAGACCTTTGAAGGCGGTTAGTTAAACTTCTATACTTGTTACGTTATTTATCACTATCGAGTCTTTCACATTTTCCCAGAACTGATGAGGTGCAAAAATATCCCGCCCAATATGCCTCTCAGTTTAGGATTATTGGCCCGTAGTGTTTTTTTAGTAGATTCGTTCGTGTGAGGGATATTAAGCTGACTTCGAAAACAAGGCTTTTGTCAGCATTTGTTTTTGTCACTAGTTAGCGAAAATGGATTGGACATTTTCGGCAAATTCCTCGTACCTGTTTGAAAAAATGTTAAGGAAAAAAAGGTTTGTTAGACTTAATTTTGGTCCTTTACCTGTGCAGGTATCTGCAAATCTAAGTGTATTTTAACGTATCTTTATTGTACTATTCTATTTTTATTATAATATTGATTGTTTATTTATTACTTTTGAATTGAAGTATTGGCGATTCAAGTTAATATGTTTGCTTGAAAGAAAAACAAACTTTTTTGAAATATAATTCAGGCATATTTAATAAAGTTATGAACACCTTATTGTTAGCCATAAAGTCATGAATACTTTAAGAGTGCGTTAACACGAATCGAATCCGAACGTGAGCCTTTAAAATAAACTTTATAATGTATTGTTCCATCGGTAGCCATAACATTTTTATAGAATCACGTCTGATTCAGCGGACCATAAAATACTATACACCTGTAATTTAATTATTAACATACGGCTTACGGCATAGCTTCCGCTATAAATGTTTTTATGGGACCATAAGTCATAACATTATAAACTCTATTGTTATTATTCATAAGTCAGCTTATTGAGCTTACAAAGTTTTATTGTTAACTGGGAAAGAATTTTAAGGTTTACGATTAAGAAGTTATGAGGGTAATACACTAGTTAGATAAGCAATCAAAATGGACACAGAAAACCTAGCTTAAGAAACTAATATTATGGCATGTGATTAAAAAATAGTAAGCAAAATGATTATAACATGAAACATTAACCCTGTGATTTTCAAAATTAATCAATACTACGATATCTATGTACTATTATTATATATTTGTGTAATATTATTATTATCTTATTTTTATTTCCGCCACTGATTAAACTCTCTGCATTACTGGGTGGTTGACTGGTAGAGAATGCCAGTAGGCATTATGTCCGCCAATTGTACAACTTACAGTGCAATAAAGTTTAAAAAAATAAAGATACCTGTTGTAGTTTTACTTAATACCTTAAATGATATTCTTCGTCTTTTTTTTTAAGTCAAATATTTTGTACGTTTTTGTCGAAGTCTTTCTTACATCTAGTCTTAAGCGAATTCTTCTCGAACTGAAATAAACATGTTTACCTGATCTAACAAGACGACGTTGTGCATAAAAACGTTTTATTTCACTCGTAAAAGAAAACCCAATTTCCTTTTTCCTTAATTTATTTTCTGTGTCTACCTAAAGCCATTTAAGTTTCAGCAAAGAGTGTCAATCCGAGACGCTATTTATATTTAAATTATTCATTTTAATTTCATTATAATAAAAAAATCGGCCGAGTGTAAGTCGGACTCGCACACTAAGGGTTCTGTGCCAACTTGAACTGAATTAGAGATCCACTTACTTACACTTAGCCAAAACAGCACAATATTTTCTTGACAGCAAATATAACTTTGCTTTTCAATATTATTTGTATGAATGACAAAGTTATGTTTGCGGTAATTGAAAATGTGCTCCATCACCAAAACTACTAGTTCTATCTCGTTCAAACCAATCAAAAACCAAACCAAAAATTTTCGTTGAAATACAAGATAAAGAATTTTTATTACTTATTTAATTTTAATTAAGTACAAACACATCATGTATTTTTTTCAAAATTTGCACTCGCTTAGTTTAAAAGTTAGATAGCCCATTTTACCTCTTTGGAAGCGTCTATCTCTCAAACGGTAGACTTTTAGATAAAATGGTTATAAGCACCTGAATGTCATTTCAAAAAACCTATCCATAGACACCCTACACGCATACGAGGGTCAAACTGAAAGTTCTTAGAACTGGCCACTTATAAACAATATAATAAAAAAAATATTCTGAAATTTGAAAATAGAACTCTTTGCCAATATTACTGAGTATATATTTCATTCATTTGTCATTTGTTTTACGATTTGGCGGCAAATTGAAAATTGTCTGTGTCACGTCAACATGAATTTAACACGAGAAAATTTTCGTGCAATGATTTTTTATGACTTTCGATGTCATTTAAGTCAACAAGAAAGTTATGATAGACTACGATTGGCCTTTCACGATGAAGCCCCATCTCGTGCGACTGTTTACAACTGGTTTAATGAGTTTAAACGTGGTCGCACTAATCTCACTGATGATGTACGTGAGGGACGGCCTTCTACGGCGACGACTGAAAATAACATCTGTGTTGTGCGGCGTATGATAGAGACTGACAAAAGAGTGACCTATCAGCAGATTCGGACAAGCTTAGGCATCGGTATGAGTCAAGTGCACAAAATCCTCCACGAACATTTAGCGGTCAGGAAGCTTTGCGCCCGGTGGATACCTCATAATTTGACTAAGGCTCAAAAACTCCATCGTGTGGATTGGTGCCGTAAAATGATTGAAAGATTTAACGGAGGTGACTCAAATGCTGTGTTCGACATACTAACAGGTGACGAAAGCTGGATTTACTGTTATGATCCTGAAACAAAAAAAAAGGTAGTGTACCATTCTGCAGAAACTGTTTTTTGATCCTCTAAAACAATTGTGTTAGAGGATCAAAAAACAGGTTCTGCAGAATGGTACACTACCAATTGTTTGCCACTTGTCTTGGAAAAAGTTCGAGAGAAACGACCTCGCAGTAGGATCCTCCTTCACCACGACAACGCCTCGTCGCACACCGCCAAGCGAACGATCGACTATTTGGCGACATCAAACGTTGAATTACTGGGTCACCCGCCGTATAGCCTCGACCTCGCGCCTTGTGATTTTTATTTATTTCCAAAAATTAAAGAAAAACTTAAAGGAAAGCGGTTTATGAATGCTGAAGAAGCGGTGGCTGCGTATCGCGATTCCATTGAAGAGACCTCTAAGGACGAGTGGGCAAAGTGCTTTTCCCAGTGGTTCCATCGCATGCAGCGGTGTATTGACGTCAATGGATAATATTTTGAAAAGATATAATAAAACTAATAACTGGCTAATGTAATCAGTTTTTGATTTTCTAAGAACTTTCAGTTTGACCCTCGTAGGTATGTAAAAAAACAGGATGCATCTACCTACTAAGTTTCAATTGTGTAATAGTTTCAGCATAAAGTAGCTGTGACATAAGGACAGACAGAAAGACAGACAAACAGAGTTGACGAAACTATAAGAAACCCTTATAGTTTTTTGCCATTCGGCTACGGATCCCCAAAAAGCAATACCTATAATATACCTATATCTATAATGATTGATAGTCTGAATAACCCATAGAATAAGATTCTTACTTTGTTTTTTATCTTGCAAAACGTTAATAATTTTAACCCAATTTAGCCATTTCAAATAACTTAAGCTCATAAAAGTCTGCCCAGTGTATTAGCAGACACGATAAGAAAAAACAATGAGACTGATGCAAAGCAACGCCTATTTTAGTAGCTAAGTATAAATAATCTTTCAAAACAGACACGATTAGTTTGTTGTCAGAAGCAAACAGATTAGCAAGGCGAACGAGGCTATTTTAAGCACTGCTTAATCATTCTGTTATTTTCGTACGAAAACTTTAGATAAGGATGTTGATAGTATTCAAGTAAAAAATTAAGCTAAAAATAAATCTTGATCACAAGGAATTCGATGTCAAAATATAATTCAAACAGAATTTGTATGCGACGTCTGTGCAAGATCGCTAAGTCCAATCAATCAATATGAAATAAATGGCTATTAGAACTATCGGTCTTTAATCATGTATATTTATATTACTATGAATGTGCAGGATAGCTAATAATTTTGAGGGAAAACTAGGGCTTTTCTTGGAAATTTTGGGGAACGGGATAGTGAGGCACGGAATATAGGGTGACAACTGTTTATTTTTGCTTGTTTTGACAAAGTCAATGAAAAAGTCATACAAAACCATAAAGCTTACTAAAAAAGTACGAATGTGCGTTGAGCACATGCTCCACCTTTTAAGTAAAAAAGACAAAATTAAAGACTATTTCTCTTGAAACAAATTAATATTCTACGTAGGTGAAGGTACCTTAATTATAATAATACTTTACAATAATAATATTTTTTTGAATTAAATAACAAATTGAATTAAAAAGTTAACAATAAATTAAATTTGAAAATGAATTTCCTTAAGTTAAACAGAACTAAAAAACAAACTTAGTTGCAAATTAAAACAAGTTTTTTTAAAGGTCTTCTTAATATACCATTTGAGGTTTGTACGTCAGTCACACGTACAATCTTATCACGACCGGGAAATAAATTAATAACACGCCCTCTTGGCCACGTTCCTCGTTGTAAATTGCTGTCTCCGATGAGAACTATGTCCCCCACTTTAATCTTTGGCACCGTTGAGCCAGTACTCGAACGTCGAGGTAGTAGATTTGGGAGATATTCTCTTACCCAACGGCCCCAGAACATATCCGCCAGTCTTAGTGCGACCTTCCACCTCGATCTTGAAGCGAGGTCATGGTCAGATAATGTTGTTGGGAAAGAGGGACCTGCAGAGCTTCCGTTTAACAAATTAAATGGAGTCAAGCATGTTGCGAAGGGTTGGCCAGACGATGAACCAAGGAGGAAGTGATGTGGAGTTAAGGCTTCTGTGCATTCAGGGTCAGCTGGTACGTAAGTGAGGGGTCTTGTGTTAACTATGGCTTCTGCTTCTGCAAGTAAAGTGAGTAGAACTTCTTCTTGAGGTGATTGGGAGCGCAGCGTAACTTTAAGCGCTATTTTGACGCAACGGATCAGTCTCTCCCATGCTCCGCCCATAAAAGGGGCTCCGGGTGGGATAAATTTCCAAGAAATTCTCTCATTGGCTGCAAAATCTTGTATCTCTTCACTGTAAAACTTTTTTAATTCTCGGTCTAGACCCACAAATGCAGTGCCATTGTCACTAAAAATCTCTTTTGGTGTTCCCCGACGTGCTATAAATCGCCTCAAACTCATCAGCGCTGAATCCGTTGATAAACTATGCACCACTTCTAAATGGATGGCTCGACAAGTGAGGCAGGTGTAGAGCGCAACATATCGCTTCTCTTGCCGCCTTCCAATCTTGACGTTTAAGGGTCCAAAATAATCTAAGCCCACAAAAGAAAATGGCTTATGTCCGTAGGCTAGTCTGGCTCCAGGGAGATCACCCATTGGAGGGTTATAGGGTTTAGCCTTTTTAATTCGACAGACTTGGCAATCGTGAGCGACAGCTCGCACTGTGCTTCTTAAGTTTAATACCCAGTAAAATTGTCTCACCTCATTTACCACCATCTCGTTGTTTGCGTGGGCAGCTTTATTATGATATTTTTTAATCAACAAACGAGTGGCTGGATGTTTTCCATCAAGAATAATGGGTTGTTTTGAGTCATTACAAATATTTTCAGCTCTGTTGATTCTCCCAGAGAGTCTCATCACATTATCCGATCCTATGACAGGCGAAAGATGAATAAGTCTGCTGGAACGCGGTAAGTCCTTTTTGTTCTTTATGAGGGCATAATCTTCTTTAAAACTTTCTAGTTGACTTTGCCATAATACATGTATTTCCGCCACATCTAAGTTTTCAGCTGTTAATACAGGGTTACTCAACAAAAAATCACATTTGTTTAAAAAATCGAAACTTCCATCTAAGCCACGAGTTTTGCGTTTTTCTAAACAGCGTTTAAGTAAAAAACATACAAATCTATGAGCTAGGGCAGTTGCACGTACTAAACAAAGCCATTTACTGATTCGCTGGGCACTAGCCGCTACTGGTACTAAATTAGTCGAATCATTTATATTAATCACATGACTGCTCAGTCTGTGCAAATGCTTAAGCTCAGATTGAGTCTCTGTGAGTGGGCTTTTATCTGATGGTTCGCTGGGCCAATCACACGAAAGTAAAAAGTCTGGTCCAGTGAACCAACGTGAGTGCTCATCAAAATTAATTTTGTTCAAACGAGTAGCGTCGTCTGCTACGTTACCCTCAGAAGGAACCCATCGCCATTCACTTACTTCAGAAAACTCTATTATTTCACCAATGCGATTTGCCACAAATGCTTTGTATTTTCGGGCATCGCTACGAATCCAACCCAAAACATTCATGGAATCGCACCAGAAAAATCGTTGTTTAGGTTTATACTTGTGAGCTTCCTGAATTGAAAAGGCAAACCGTACTGCTATTAAGGCTCCTTGTAATTCTAAGCGAGGAATGGAGGATGGTTTTAATGGAGCAACTCTGACTTTACTACCGATTAATGTTACCTTATTACTACCATCTGGGTAAATTAAACGCCAATATGCAACAGCAGCGTACGCCGATTCACTAGCGTCACAAAATATATGAAGTTCTCTTTCAATGCTAGCATCACCAAATTCACTCAGATTATACCGTCTTGGAATTTTTAAATTGTTGAGTGAATTGACACAAATATTGTGCCACTCCTTCCAGGCAGCGATATCATCCTGTGAAAGTTGATGATCCCAATCAAGTGACTTTCGCCATAAATTTTGAAACAATATTCTAGCTCTAACTGTAAGAGGAGATAATAATCCTAATGGGTCATAGATACTCATCATGAGCGAGAGAGCTTCTCGTTTTGTTAACAGATCAGATGACTTTTCTACGAAACCTTTAGAATTGAAGCTAAGTAAATCGTCAGCTGGTTGCCAAACTAAGCCTAAAGTTCTAACCGACTTTGTAACTTTACCCAAATCTACGTTTACATTTGCTAAAGATGGATCTAACAGCAGCTCTTTTGGAATTAGAGATAGGGCCTTAGGATCGTTAGAAACCCAAGATCTCATCTCATAATGAGCTTCTTTGTGAATGGCTACGATGTCTGCAGCAAGTTGTGCTGCATTTTCAGCAGAAGGTGTGGATACTATGCAGTCATCCATATAATGATCTTTTAGAATAGCATTCACAGCTTCCGGAAATTTTGTTTTAAACTCAAGTGCATTTTTATTTTTGATGAATTGTGCTGCAAAAGGACTAGATGCCGCACCAAATATCATTGAAGACATTCTATAAACTTGGATCGGTTCTTTAGGCGAAGGACGCCATAGAAAACGTTGAGCATCCCTATCGACTTCGCGTATTTTAATTTGAGGAAACATTTCTCTAATGTCGGCTGAAAGCCCAACTTTACCCTCACGGAAGCGAAAAAGAATGTCTAAAATTGAATTAAGAAGGTCTGGGCCTATAAGGAGCATAGAATTTAAGCTTACACCATTAGACTTTGCCGCAGCGTCATGTACAATACGAAGTTTACCGGGCTTATTAGGATTGGTGACTCCAAAATGTGGTAAAAACCAACACTTTTTTTTATTACACTCCTTACTGACGGGACCTTCAGCATAACCCTTGTCGAACATGGCTTGCATGTTGACTTTATATTGTTCAGCATAAGCTGGTTCCTTGGCCATCTTCTTCTCTAAACTCTTAAATCTGGATATGGCCTGACCGAAACTATCTGGGATTTTAAAGTTATTATCTTTCCAGGGAAGGCCTACTTCATATTTGCCGTCGGGAAGACGACGGGTTGTCTCTTCCAGTATTTTGACAGCTTTAGAATCGTCATCACTGAGACATTCTTTCTTATTAATGCCTAAAGAATCTAATCTGTAGTAATTTTGAATGAGGGAATTCAATTGTTCGAGTTGACCATCATTGTTGTCTGAAATAGAGACATGATTAACGTGACAATTCGGATCAAAGTCTCTGTTGGAGCCATAACCAAATAAAACCCAGCCCAGACTTGTTTTTATGGCAACCGGTTGATCAATTGAACCTCTCCTTACTTCCTTGGAAATGAGAAGAGGCCAATTATCAATACCAATAATGAGTTTGGGTTGAGCGTTTTCATAGCAAAGAGCGTCAGCTATTGATTGTAAATAATTAAAGCATTTGATGTCTCCGGTGGATTGTTTTGACAACCCTAAATTAGTTATTGATCGGGCATTTTTTATTTCATATATATCGGAAGAAGAATGACCCTGTATCTTGAAATTCACGTATTGCATCGTTACTGTTTTTCCTAACCCACTTACGCAATCAAGTTTTACTTGGGACTCTGGACCAACTAAACCTAATTGTTGACTCAACTGAGCATCGATAAAGGTCGCTGTTGAGCCGTCATCCAATAAGGCATACGTTTTGACACTGCATAATGGCCCTGTAACCGTAACCGCTACAATTTTCAGTAAAGGTCTAAAAGATGAGTGAGTTTTAGAATGTACCTCTGGAGTAATTGTGTGTGCGATTAATTCATTTAGCGGCTCATCAACAGAGGTAGACACTTGATTGACTGGAAGTGGCGTAGTTTCGTTGTGCAAAAGTTTGTGGTGCCGAGCCCTGCAGCTAGAGACCTTACAAATCTCTTTGGTGAATTTACACTTCAAGTAAGTATGCATACCTTTTTTCAAACATTTATGACATAATTTATTGCTTTTCACTACTTGCCATCTGTCACCGACTGGCATCGACACAAACTTGTCACATTTTGATAGATCATGGATTTGTTTACAAATAACGCATGGTTTTTGTTCAATTTCAGATTGAATATTTAAAATTGTTGAACATTCTTGAGGATCTGAGACTAAAGATCCCTCTAATGAGGTAATCGTATGAACCTTCTCGAATCTTTTGAACGGGTTTGAGATATCAGGTATTAAACCAAACTTGAGTTGTAACTCCACTTCCTGAGTTAAAAACTGTGCTAATAATTCAAGTTTAGTCTTACCTAAAATTGAGATGTGCAGTCTACAATAATCAAGCCATTTGCTTCGAAGCAAAGGCGTCAATTTACTTAATATTGCTTGAAAAAGTTCAGGAGATTCCAAATAACATCTTTGGTCTAAAAGTTTTATAATCTCTACACAATTGCGAACTTTACAAAGAAATTTATTAAGATCACAAGTATCAGAGTTTAATTTAGGTAATGATCGAACGGTTGTTATTTCATTAAGGACAATAATTTCAGACCTACCAAATCGTAATTCCAGTGCATTCATCACCTCCTCCGGGTCACGAGCCGAAACCAGAAGAACTGCGACTGTCTCCCGAGCTGCTCCTCTTAGACACAACCCAATACGAGCTAAGTTCTCAGCAGGTGAAAATACCTCTTTGGTATCCTGAAACATCCTTTTTAAAGCTAACCAGTCTAAAGGCTTACCGTCAAAAATGGGCAGCCGAAGATCACTACACCTATGTTTTGTATCTCCATTATAAACTAAATTTTGTCGTGGTAATAAAGGTGTATTATTGTTGAGTGGCTTTTTGATTTGAGAACAAGTGTTACAAGTAGGAGGTTGAGGAAAGTTCACTGCAGTGATAGGTAAAGGGTTTGGCTCTTTGGAGCTTCTACCACCGGAAGGAATATTTGCTGTGGTGGTGGGTGTTGGCTCTTTGGAGCAGTTACCACCACAGTTATTAAAATTTGGACTACATTCCACCTCAGCTACAAGATGTTGACTAGATACTGAATTGTAAGCTGTGTCAGGTTGTGTATTGTTATTATTAACAACCGTATCTAACCAGTTTTGAATTGAAGACCTTCGGCTTCTGCCACTCTCCGATTCTAAAGTCGCAAGTTTGGCTTCCAGCTCCAGATCCGCTGCTTTTCGATTAGCATCAGCTATTTCTGCTGCTGCTTTTTCTTGAGCGATTATTCTCATGTGCTCAGCCTCTAACAATAGTTTTTTAGCACGTATGGAAGCAGATGAAGACCTGGAACATTCGGAGTTATTTGACCGTGTGTTTGTTGGGGCGATCGCAGCGGACGTTGACGCCACAGGTTCGCCCATGTTGTCACCGTGGCCCTGCCCGTTCCGACTTTTGGTTTGAGCCCTAGTTTCCACCATGAAAAAATTTTGAGTGGACGAAATTTAGGATTTTGTGTTCGAAAGTGCGCGAAGGACCAAAAAATGTGCAGGATAGCTAATAATTTTGAGGGAAAACTAGGGCTTTTCTTGGAAATTTTGGGGAACGGGATAGTGAGGCACGGAATATAGGGTGACAACTGTTTATTTTTGCTTGTTTTGACAAAGTCAATGAAAAAGTCATACAAAACCATAAAGCTTACTAAAAAAGTACGAATGTGCGTTGAGCACAATGAATTTATATTTATGGCAACTTTGGGCCTTCTAAAGAAGCTTAAAATCACACAACGAGCGATAGAGAGGGCTATGCTGGGCGTTTCTCTACGGGATCGAATCAGAAATGAGGAGATTCGTAGAAGAACTAAGGTTACGGACATAGCCTTGAGAATCAGTAAGCTCAAGTGGCAATGGGCAGGGCACATAGCGCGAAGAACTGATGGTCGTCGGGGCAGGAAAGTTCTAAATTGGAGACCCTTCGACCAAAGACGTAGCGTAGGACGTCCACCGACGAGATGGATGTACGACCTTGTAAAGATCGCAGGATCAAACTGGATGCAGACCGCTAGTGATCGGTCGTTGCGGAAAGCCGTCAAGACGTCATTTGGCTGATAATGATGATGATAATGATGTACAAAAAAAAATAATATTTAAACAAAATACTGTCATTAGATACGTTTGTACTAGTATCTTAGTTTTGGCATGACTTACGTCTGATAGTCACCATTTTTTGCAGCTGAGCTGATGGTGGAACTCGTCAACGCTTACTAGTCAAGTGATTATAACGCCATGGCCAGAGATTGTGTAATATTATTTAAGCTTATTAAAGAACAGAGTCAAAAATCACCAATTATTATTTATATTTTAATCGTTCTTATTAATACTTTGTGACTTTTTTCCAAATATAAATATTACCTAAAGAAGGAATAATATTTTTATTCAAATACACAAACTAACACTACATTTGCTAGTCGGCAGTACTGCAAACGTTCAGCACATCTGTACAAGCTCATCAATATCTAATTAGATATATATATACCTAGTTTTGCCATAAATATTGTCACAAAGGAAAATAATAATGCAATAAATAATATTTATTACTTTTACAGTGTGTTAGTTTTATACATAAATGTAAAACAATTTAAAATATAAAAAGCTTATTCGAAGTGGTCTCCATTGGCTGCACAATACAGTCCTTTAAACGTTGAGGCCAGTTATCAATAGAAGCACGCACTCTTTCCATGGGAAAATTCTTCACTGCCAATCGTATGGATTGTTTTAGGGACTCCAAATTATCATGGCGTTTAGAGCAATGCGTACTCTCTAAAACTGACCATAAATCATAATCCAGCGGATTAAAATCGTGACTAGACGACGGCCAGTCTTCAGCTGAAGAAGTCCGAAACGTTCGCTTCTAACCAAGACTGCGTGGGCCGAGTTTTATGACCCGGCACTGAGTCTTGTTGGAAAGACCATGCTTGGTTATTGAACATGGTGTTGTTAAGGGGCTTAACTACCTTCTCAAGAATGGTATCTTAACACTAAACCTTTGATTTGATACCTTTTTCACAAAAATAAGTCTCAGTCACTACTCATAGCTAACACCCCACCAAACCATCACTGAAGTCGGGTGATGCCCACGTTGCACTCTGCAGACTAATTGGGAAGCTTCCTTAGAGGTTTGAACATAAATAAATATTTTGTTTGTTAAAATGTTGCTCAATTGTAAAGATTTTCTCATCCTTAAACAAAATTTTTCTATTGCCTCCCATTGCGTACCGCTTCAGTAGTTTTTTCAATTTTACCATCCCATTCTTTTTTAAATTATCAGTTAAAAAAATATCATTGCGTCTCTTATAGGCTGCAAGTCCTAAGTCATCTTTTAAAATACGCGACATGGTTCTGGGTACTATATTCATCTGCCGAGATAAAATCTTTTGCTTTCGGACAGGATTTCTGCGAATTCTTTCCCTTACTGCTTTTACCACCTTTTTCGTACGAACACTACGTGGACGGCCAGATCTTTTTCTGCCACAAACAGCATTGTATCTATTATTAGCCCGGTACACAAACATTTGACTAATACCAAGCGTATGGAGAGTTTTAAAAATTGCATTTGGCTCCATACCAACTTTGTGTAATGCAATCACAGCGATTGGGTTCTCTTTATCACCCCACCCCATATTAATATCGCAAAATATTATAAAATATAATGGCGCCAAAATGAGAAAACTCATTGAAAAATCGTATAAAAATGAAAGATTCCAAATTCAAATGTTATATCTTTCTTATTTTTAATTGTGACAGTATTTATGGCCAGACTGTGTATAGTTGACTTTTTATGAATGTAAGCAAACAAGTAACTGGTTACAAATTAAAAATAACAACGAAATAGAGGCTCTTCCTGAACTGTAAAACTGTAGGAAAAACTGTTATTATATTGTTAGTATTATTATTGGTAAATTTTAAATTATTATTTTTTTAAATATATTCATACATCCGAAAGTGTTACTGAAGTGCGGAGCTTCCTTTTACAGGATTATGGAAGCTTAAAAGGAGGCATCAGCGACTGTATAATATTGTACTAATTTTTTTACAATAAATTATTTATTATTATTATCTTATGCTTCTTTAATAAGAAAACTATCAAGTCAACAAATAATAATGATTTTGTTGATTGAAGGCTTCATTTAGTTCTCTTAAGTCTGTTTTTGTCTTCTTTAATTTATTTGTAGATTGATAAAAGGTCAACTTGATTAAAAATAAAACCAATTAATTCACTTGTCATAAAAATAGGTACCTATCTGTATTTTATGGCTTTGATTGAATCCGTGTTGAGAGCTCCTACATACTTTTCGTGATTAATAAAAAAACGTAAGTTAAGTAGGTAGGTACAGTATCAGTTTTTAATTATATAGTATTTTCATAGAGCTCTCTTGTGCCTTGCCTATTTGAGCAGTGTAACACTTGCTTTATTTTTTTTTTAATACTCTCAGTTTCATGTATTTTAAAAGATGAAATAGGAAACCAAAAAGTGCGCACGAGCAGGACTCGAACCTGTAATTTCTGGCTAACCAGGCCAAACGCTCTTTCGATTAAGCTACCGTGCTGTTGGTTCGAATGTGCGAAATTTCTGGTCTCTTATTAATACGTGTGACGTCAGCGCTACAAACAACAGGGGCCATTCTCGTGCAATTCGTATTCGAAAAAAAATCATCGATCGAATTGTCTATGTCGAAGAATAAATAGTTTTTGATTGAAAAATAGCATAAATGATAAACCTTCTCTAGCTTGTTCACAATAAATTGAGAGATTGCAATCTAACGCGTTAAATTAGATTCTCGCGAGACATATATGATTATGAAGATTTGCGACGTTTTCTACATGTAAAATATGACGAAATGAAGCAATAAACGTAAACATACTCATTTCCATCTTAAGGACTATGTTAATGGAAACATTACTCATGCCGTACATAGTTTCAAATCACATATTACTCATACAAGCTGACCTTATGGCTCGTTGTTTGGCCTTTCTTGGTATAACCTAAGACCTACTACTTTTTAGTCTTATACAGGGTGACTTTGTTATCAGTACCGAAATTTTGTGTAAAGACTCCACTGATGAATATGAACAACTTTTACTATGGGGGCAAAAGTGAAATCGAGAAAAAAAAACAGCTGTTCCATACATTTTGACCGCGCGCCAATTGAACAGCTGATTTTTTTTCTCGATTTCACTATTGCCACCATAGTAAAAGTTGTTCATATTCATCAGTGGAGTCTTTACACAAAATTTCGGTAGTAATAACAAAGTCACCCTGTATAACTAATACTTTTAGATTTTTTATAGGACAATGTATTTAGGCACATTAAATTCTATATTAATAATCACCAGAGGGCGCTCTTTGCCTTTAATGCACCTTATATTCAATGGACAAGGTTAACTCACTCTATTGAACTAACTCCTTCCTCTAATTACGAATCTAACACAGAACTTCTTCTTGAATGATCTTTATGCAGTCTCAAGCAGTCTAACAACATACCTAATCAACACTATCGTCATCTCGATTAAATTCCAGAATAACATAAAAATAAGACTTGCAACATAGAAAATAAACTTAAAATCTACCTATTCAAGAAGAGGCTTTGATGCTGGCTGCGTTTCCGCGTTGGATTTAATTCTTAGTACTTCTACTGGCATGGTTTATGGAGGAGACGCGTTAAGCCGTAGGGATTGTCACCATCCACTTTTGTTATTAAATATTCTCTTGGATTTCGCATAAAAACGCTTTCCTAAAATCGTTAATCTTAATGTTCTGAATCGGAACAAACTTCGTGCTGGCATGCTGTGACATTGATATTGACGAAGCTGCCATTCGTACTGCCACTTACATATAAAAATCTCGTCAAGTGCCTTCCTGGTTTAGTCCGTTTTTGAAACGCTGTTTAAAGGAAAAGCGTAAATACCACAGGAAATCTAAGAAATACGGCAACCCCCTGGACTATGATTGCTTTAGTACGCTCCATGCTCGATGTAAACGCCTTCTTACTGATTGATACACGACCTACCTGAAGTCAGTGGAATCTGATATCATGTGGAATGTTAAGCACTTCTTCAGATAAGTCAAAAGCAATAAAGACACAACGGCTATGCCCGAAACAATGTGTTATGACTCGTCTAGATCCTCAAATGTTGCGGAAATATGTGAAATGTTCTCCACCTATTTCAGCTCCGTTTTCGATGACGGATTTGCACGTCGTGACCAAGAACCCAATACTCAGACCGTTCATCATTCATCAGACCTTTCCATCGATATCAAGTGTTTTTAGACTGCTATGAAGAAACTTGATAGTGACAAAGAAGCTGGTTTGGATGGTCTACCTTCACACTTTGTTAGGATTTGTAGCGGGGAATTGTAACATTTTAATAAGTCACTGACACATACCCCACGCGCTGGAAGGTGGCTCACATAAATCTGATTAAAAGGATCAATGTACTAACTACAGGTCGAATAGAAAACTTTTTTTTACTATTTGTAGCAATCATCCATTTTAATGTTATTTTAAAAATATGTCACTTTATACTTATTAAGTCGGATAAGTCTTCCTGACGTTAGTAAAATCAAACAACCGCAAATTTAACTTTGTCCTTCATTTACATGAACATGAACATGAACACTATAAAAAACAATGTTATTTTTGCTGTCAACAGCATATTGTGGTATTTTTGGCAAAGTAGACCTCTTAGTCAGTTGAAAATGGTTCGCAACCCTCAATGCGCGATTTCGACTCACACTCGGCCAGTTTATTTTAATGTTGCCACTGAATTTATACCCTACCTATCCCTGGTTAGACGGGTGCGAAGTTCTAAAATTAGTTGCCGATCCCCCGAAGCGGATGATTCGATTATCGGTTCGGCACCGATTGCGTTTATAACATCATAAAGCCCAAAATCGGGTAAAGTGGGTAGGTGGGTGGTCAGTTGAACATTTATTAGGAAAATAGTATATTATGTAGGTATGCATGTATGATTATGCCTCCTAAATATAGATGTGCTGTACGGGAATTTTGCCGGAAACATTTCCGTGCAAGTTTGGAATCACCATTGCTTAAGTTGACGGCAACTTAAGGAAACATTCACATTTTTATCAAGCTTTGATTAAAATGTGAATATTTATAATTACTATTTTAAAGGAAAGATGATAAACTTTGCAATGTTTACTAACAGTGCCAAAGGATATTGACCAAATCCGGGCCTAGATTGCGTCTTTGTAGTTTATATTTCAAAAATCTTGTTTCAATTATAATCGCACTGGTATTTTAAGGGTAACTAAGTGAGTATGTATTGAATAACTTCAGTAAAATTTAACAATTACCTTCTGAATGTATCAAAATGAATGTAGGTGAGGTGCAATAACTCTGCAATCACAAACCATAACCTCAAAATTTCTTATATAGATAAGAAATTGAATTCCCCTAATTATTTTTCAAAAATATTTTATGTCTGTATTCTTTCAAATATTTATATATTTTATCCAAACATTTTGTAAAGACGCATGCAGACGCAAAGTGGGCCGAGTTTCTATAGAGTTTTGGTCAAGATCCTATTCTGGATGATTAAGCTGTTTTATTTACATACTAGCGGTCTCCTCATTAGCGTCCGCGCGTTTTTAGTTCCCGCCGCAGCGTGATGTTTTATACCCTTCCTCGGTAAATAATCTATCAACCAAAAAATATTTTTTTCAAATCAGTCCAGCAGTTCCCGAGATCAGCACGTTGGCACGGAAATGTTGCAAGCAAGGGCACATCTATATTCCTATTTAAAGTAATTGCACGTTTCCGATCTACATTTCTGATATGCATACCTACGACTAAGGCATTTGATTTTGCATGCATGTCTTGACGACGCCATTCAATTTTCATACATTATAGCCGATTATAGATTTATACTGCCATTCAATTGTTATGGTTTTCGTGCGTCTGTTGTTTGGGCAATACAGTATCTATCTATCTAAACATAAAAGGGCAATGACCTGAAATGACCCCAAAACGAACCTTTTTGAGCTCACACGATAATTGATAGCACGTTCTAAGTTTTACACCGTTTATGGAATGAGGACCGTTATTTTCTAAAATCGTATTAATTTTCGTATTTACACATAAGAATGAGTGATGAACAAAAAATATGATAATTTGATAGTTAACTTAAGAAAGTTTTACACATAAAATAATAAGTTTTATTAATTAGTTAGTCCACTTTGAATGTGTTGGTTTCAAGATAAACAACCAAGTCTTATGTTTCGTTTTCTTTAAAAAATTATAGTGTTTATTTGATTACAATCAAAAAGTTTTCCTGGGTAAAATATGAAATCCTCCAAGTATATTTTAATATTTGTACTCTTATTACAAGCTACACGCTATTGATAAAGTAAAATGGAGCGCACCTATGCATTACATTCATATATAATGTATTAAAAAACCGGCCAAGTGCGAGCCGGACTCGCGCACTAAGGGTTCAATGCCAACTTTAACCGAATACTTCCACTTACTTCCACTTAGGCAAAATACCACAATAGACAGCAAATATAACTTTGTTTTCATAGTATTTGTATGAATAACGATAGTTATGTTTGCGGTTGTTGAAAATGCGCTCTATCTCAAAAACTACTAGTTCGATCTCGTTCAAACCAATTTTCATTGAAAGTCTTTGTCAAGATCTACCTCATGTATTTTTTTCAAAATTTACACTCGCTTAGTTTAAAACTTAGATGGGGGACGCCCATTTTACCACATTGGAAGCATCTATCTCTTATACGTTAGACTTTTAGAGAAAATAGTTTCAAGAACCTCTATGTTAATTTAAAAGGCCTATCAAGAATAAATACCCTACACTTATAGGTTTGACAAATTATTTTTTTAGGTTTCTTGTATGGGAGCCCCTCTTTAATTTAGTTATTTTATTGTTTGAGAATGGTAAACAGGATACATCTACCTACTAAATTTCAACGGTGTAATACTAATAGTTTCAGAATAAAGTGGCTGTGACATACGGACGGACAGACAGACAGACTTGACGAAACTGTAAGGGTTCCCTTTTTAGCCATTCGGCTACGGAACCCGAAAACGGGTAATCATCAAAACAGAATGTCAGAAGCAGCCAAAATCGCAGCGCTGGAAAAGGTTTCATTAAAAAGCTTGGCCTCAAATTGCATTAAAATTACCGGTTCAATGGATGAAAGGGAAAATAAATGGCTCATAGCTGCTTGTATGCTTGTCACATACAGTCTCGTGTGTGACCAGGAGATAAGACTAGGGCAATTCTTCAGGGTTGCCAATTTTAAAAAGTACAAAAGTTAATTTAAGACGGGCTCGCCTCTATCGTTGACTCTATGCCGGTTTAGTTTAGCTAGAGTCCAGCAAAAAATATATTTTCTAAAACTATTTAAGGTTGGAAGGCACTGTGTGCACAAATATCGATACCTACTGAAAAATACTGTATAATATTGTTATTTGCTGTACGAGTACATAGGTACCTAACGAATGTCGTTACCTAGTTCAGTTACGTACAAAAACTTTGAAGATAATAAATCATAATTTCTACCTAAGAAACGCTATTTACGCTGTTAATTAGCATTAAGATAAATAAGTAAATCAATAACTGAATATTTAATCGATTAATTCTAAGTCTATTTGACCGAGTTATTTTAGATCGTAATATTTTAAGGATACAAACAAGATTAGAGAACGCTTTATTTTTTGATAAAAACAAAATGACATTCCTTTTTGAAGTAAATAAATACTGATACATAATGTCTAAAAATAAAACTGGTCTGAAATGTGACCCTTGCGAAAGACCTGTTATTGTGACGACCTGGTTAATTTTGGAGCACTCATTTCACCTTCATTCAGGTTATAAAATTATGTAAGTAGCTGGGCAGTTCATATTAACATGTTTTAAGTTGCAAAAACTGCTAGAAAGCTTTAATAAATTGACATCAAGTCTTTATGAGTTGCAGAAGTTAATTAAGCAATGCTATGATTTGATATATGTTTACCATTTGTGCATTATTTGTCCTGATGAGTTCAATAAAAAAACAGCAGAATATTTGAATTACTTTACGTTACTACTCAAGTACTTTACGTTAATTACGTGCTTTTTAAAGACGAATGAAGTCTTTTTTACTGACTCTGTCTTTTATTGATCCTGAATTATTTATATAGGTAAACTAAGCTACCGTGACAGAGGTGGACTCATTTTATCATTTGCCATAAGCTCTTTTAGATTTAAAATTTGCAGTCTATATCCAAGATTGTATTGTAAATATTATTATGTGTCTTACCTTTTATTTTCTAAGTGTCTAAACCTCATTCTGCCAACCCTGTGGAGGCGTGACCCAATTTCTGGTCCCTTCCACAGTGACCGAATAAACTTGATATCAGAATAACGATGCAACTCATCACGGCTCACTATGTATTATAAACAACATGGGCTGTGTTCCAAAAAACTTGTACAACAACATTGACGACCTCCGTGGTCGAGTGGCTAGTACGCTGGTTTCAAGCGTCGCCATCTCGTGAGGTTCCGGGTTCGATTCCCGGTCGGGTTAATGTAGAAAACGATCTCTTCTATATTGTCTCGGGTCTGGGTGTTGTGGTATCACCGTTGTGTCTAATTTCCATAATACAAGTGCATTGGCTACTTACTTTGGGATCAGAGCAATGTATGTGATTGGTGTCCAATATATATTTATTTATTTTGCTCGTGGAAAAATTTGGTGATGGCTAGTCTCAACTGAGACCTGCGTACTTACGCAGGATATAAAAAGCAAAAATAGGTATGAAAATGCATCATCTGCTCCTTTAGGTATACAAGGTGTTTCAAATATAAACGTTACGATAAAGGCAGCCACACGGAATCATAAACTAAACTTACTACTTTTATTATTTAACTAGCGGTTCCCCGCGACTTCGTCCGCGCGTTTTGAGTTTGCTCCTTCCCCTCCCGTCGCAGCGTGATGTTTTATATCCTAAAGCCTTTCTCAATAAATAAGCTATCTAACACAGAAATATTTTATCAAATCGGTTCAGCAGTTCCTGAGATAAGCGCGTTCAAACCAACAAACTCATCAGTTTTATAATATAACTAGCGGTCCCCCGCGACTTCGTCCGCGCGTTTTGAGTTTGCTCCCTCCCCTCCCGTCGCAGCGTCATGTTTTATATCCTAAAGCCTTTCCCGATAAATAAGCTATCCAACACAGAAATAGTTTTTCAAATCGGTCAAGCAGTTTCTGAGATAAGCGCGTTCAAACAAACAAACTCTTCAGCTTTATAATATATTAGCGCATTAGCGCAAGCGCACGTTGTACTTAAGCTGCGAACATTATTTTGGTGCGGAGTTATGTTAAAACTGTGATAGCTCCTAAGATATTTATTGAAATCAAATGATATAAAGGGCAACTTGGTTCTAAATGAAATGCTCGTGATGATGAATGTATTTATTTTGATAAGAATAAATACCTGTGTGTATAATACACCTCTAAAAATAATTCATTATTTTTTTACAAATTTATTTACATAAAAAAGGTTGTAGTAAGTCAACCATAAAAGATAGACATATGCTGTCGCGGACTTTATTATAGAACTCTTAATGCTGAACAATCCTGTCATACATGATTTTTGTGTAACTTAAGCGGTTTCCGCAGATACATGATTTTTGTGTAACTTAAGCGGTTTCCGCAGCGTATGCAGCGGAAGCTCTCAAAAGGAATATCTTTCTCCCGTTTTCGCAACATTTTTCATTTCTGCTGTGGTCTTATGAGTCATAACTTTATGTTACATAGCCTAAAGCCTTCCTCGATAAATGGACTATCCAACGTAAAAATAATTTTTCAAATCGGGCCAGTAGTTTTTGAGATTAGCGCGTTCAAACAAACAAACAAACAAACTCTTCAGCTTTATAATATTAGTATAGATTAGCTCAAGCGCACGTGGTACTTAAGCTGCGAACATTATTTTCGCGCGGAGTTATGTTAAAACTGTGATAGCTCCTAAGATATTTATTGGAATCAAATAATATAAAGGGCAACTTTGTTCTAAATGAAATGCTCGTGATGATGAATGTATTTATTTTGATAAGAATAAATACCTGTGTGTATAATACACCTTTAAAAATGATGCATTATTTTTTACAAATTTATTAACATAAAAAAGGTTGTAGTAAGTCAACCATAAAAGATAGACTTATGCTGTCGCGGAATTTATTACAGAACTCTTAATGTTGAATAATCTTGTCATACATGATTTTTGTGTAACTTTAGCGGTTTCCGCAGCGTACGCAGCGGAAGCTTTCAAAAGGAATATCTTTCTCCCGTTTTCGCAACATTTTTCATTACTGCTGTGGTCTTGTGATTTGTATCTTTATGTTATATAGCTTAAAGCCTTCCTCGATAAATGGACTATCTAACATAAAAATAATTTTTCAATTCGGACCAGTAGTTTCTGAGATAAGCGCGTTCAAACAAATAAACAAACAAACAAACAAACTCTTCAGCTTTATAATATTAAGTATAGATTTAAACGTCGACTCAGGTCACGTCAATCAAACCTTATTGGTTTCAGAATACGACTTTCATAAATATTTATGTAATGTGTTTTTATTTTGGTAAATAAAAAAATCTCCTAGGAATATAGGAAAGAAAAAGAAGAAAAAAAAGGAAAAAAAAAATTATTTATTTTGACGTCCATATCGTGACGTCATGTGATCATCCTATTTATTACGTAGAGTCAATTTCTTTTAAGAAGTTCCCTTGTTTCTTTGCTGTTTATGGTTAAATGGCTGACATTGAATAATAAATAAAGGCTCGCGTAATATTAGATATGTTGTTTACCTATAAAATAATTGCACATTGTGGCTTTAATTGCAAGCCAAGAAGATAATTACTATTCACTCTATGTGCATAATTGAAAAACGGATAGGCATTACTCATTGTTTAGCTAACCACCTACATGGACATTTATTTTATTTTTTCCACGTTGTCACATAAAAAAAGTTATTTGTGTTTACTAAGTTTTAATATAATAAATAAATATCCTTTAATAAATATCCTTTGGACATTCCGACACATCGCCATCTAGTCCCAAAGTAAGCTACTCAAAGCTTGTGTTATGGGTGCCAGACAACGGATATAATACTTAAATACTTTTTGTTTGTAAATACATACATGATATACATAGAAAACACCCAGACCAATACAAACAGACATGTTCATGCACACAAATGTTTGTATTGTGCGGGGATCGAACCCGCACCCGCTGCGTAGTAGGCGATTTCTCGACCACAACACCAGACGGGTCGTCAAACGTCAGTTTTAATCCGTGGTTATAACATGGGCTGTGTTTTTATTGGGCTACGTATACAGTGCGGACAGCAGCACATCAAGGTTAACAATACTATACCTTATATAGTTGTAATAAGGGCTAGTTTACAAGAAAAGTGGGTGACCTGATGTGCTAGTGATTGTACATATTATTTCTAAAGCAAGACATTGTTTACTTTTCATAAAACTATTTTCTTAGTCATAATTATGCTAAGCTGTTTTTTTTTAAAATTCCATTTCTATTAAAGACATGTTTATTTTTATCACAAAGAATCTGATGTAATCGACTAATCTGACCATCTCTGGTACCTAATAAAAATAATTAGAATAATGATTAACTGTTGGTTGAGTAATAAGAAATAGTCGTGTTAACATTAATTAGTATAGACTTTTCATATCTCGAGGTTTATATGACCTAATTAAAATGCATCAGTAACTTAATGAATAACAATTCCTTATCGTTAGGATGTGGTTTTACCTATTATTTAGGTTCTAGTTTTCATTTTAAATAATGAAACGCGTTGTCTTGCTAGCTTTTTAGGGTTCCGTAGCCGAATGGCAAAAAGCGGAACCCTTATAGTTTCGTCAAGTCTGTCTGTCCGTCTGTATGTCACAGCCGTTTTATTCTGTAACTATAAGCATCACACTGTTGAAATTTGGCAGGAATATGTATCCTGTTAACCGCTTTAAGATTCTTATACAAAAAATAAAAAATAATAACATTTAAGGGGGGCTCCCATACATGAAACTAAAACAAAAAAAATATAGTCAAACCCATGTGTTTGGGGTATCTATGGATAGGTCTTTTAAAATAACATCGAGGTTTTTAAAGCCATTTTCTTCTAAAGTGTAACGTTTCATAGCTATCCGCTTCCAAAGTGGTAAAATGGGCGTCCCCCCATCTAACTTCTTAACTAAGCGAGTGTAAATTTTGAAAATAATAATAATGTAGATCTTAACAAACACTTTCAACGAAAATTGGTTCAGACGGGATCGAACGATAATACACATTTTCAACAACCGCAAATATAACTTTGTTTTTCATAGTGTTTGTATGAAAAACAAAGTTATATTTGCTGCCAACAAAATATTGTGGTATTTTACTGAGTGGATTCCTTAATTCAGTTTAAGTTGGCACGGAACCCTCAGTGCGCGAGTTCGACTCGCACTTGGCCAGGCACAGCGGTGGTACTACAATACCCAGACCCGAGATAATGTATAATGTTTTGCTGTTTACATTGACCCGACCGAGAATCGAATCCGGGACCCCGGAGCGGCAACGCCTTGAAACCCAGCGTGCTTAACCACTCCACCACGGAATTCGTCAATTATAACAGTAGTACGTATAAGCAATATTTTTACCTTCTTTCTGCGTAAATAAAGTGCTCACAAATTCGGTAAATTACCTTAATATAGATGATAGTCCATCAGGTTGCAGTTATAATTGAAAAAGTCCTTTCAATTTGTTAATTTCATTTTTTTACTTTTCACTACGATTCTATAGTTGGCGCGTTAAAAACCGAGTCTTGATGCTATAATGTTCATAGAGATAGGAATATGCAACACGCAGCTTAATTGGAACGTGCAAGCAAAATAGACATGACACTAACAGGACTCTGTTAAAAACACGCTAACTCCCGTCGTCGTCCCGGGGTAGTCTGTCATTTGATGTTCTGCTTACATCTCCCTGATTTATAGTGACAATTTGGGTATTACTTTGCTCGGTACGGCAATAATAAATGTATAATAATATTGGATACCAATCATATACTTTTTTCTGAACCCAAAGTATAAATGCACTGAAACAACGATTACCTAGTACCACGACTTCCTGACCCGATACAATATGGAAAATTATGATTCTTATAATGACCGGACCAGGAATTGAATCCAATATCTCGATGAGGCAATGCTTTTAAACTCAACGTGCTTAGCTATTTCACCAAGAAAGTCATTTCTTTTTTCGGAACCTGCTCTATTGTACCTAGTTTGTTTTCAACACGCCACACAAACATTTTATATCAAAACCATGCCTGTCTCATAAAAATTTAATTGCGCCCAGACATAGGACAGCCTTGGAAAACAATCACAGTGATTTCGAATACCGATTTTTTTTTATTTGAGAGCACTCAAAAAAGACAATAAAAAAGTACCGTTAACGCGAAGCGCTATACTTTTTATTAAAACATTAAACTGTTTTTTGTTTGATCTCATTTCTCTAACGTTTTGTTTTATATAGGAATATATTATACATATGCGTACGAATACATGTTCCGTTTTCAATGTTAAAACTTTAATATAGCTTACTTATACAAATTGGGAGTATGGAAACAGATATAGAATAGTTTTGGTTCCAAAATCATGATCTAGGAGATGAAACGGTGGTAAAGTTTTGTACAGGAAATCCTATACCCGTGCAGGGAAGTCTAATTAACCTTCTAATTTTAGACTTTTACATGTGAATCATTTATTCCATTGAAAAAATACTTTAAACTAAGTAAAAACCGACTTCAAAATCAAAATGCACTAAAAAGTCTTAAATTAACTCTTGACTTTGGGAGGGGGTTGCACCTTATGACTTTAAGAAGCTACAAATTATCCATCATAATGTCTGTCATTGTAATCACTGAACACATGAGCGTTAAGAAGTTCCACCATCAGCTCAGCTCCACTTTATGTTGATTAAAAGACGTAACAACATGTCAACATTAAAATTCTAGTACAAAAATAACAAACGTGCCTTTAAAATTTGATTACCTCGATTGCACCAAGTCCTTATCATCAGATCTCGACTTGGCAAAAATAAGGCCAATTAGAAGGTATGACCTCTAGGCAGGCGAAATAAAATTGAATACAATCCATTAATGACCGAATGCGGTAATAACACCACAAAAAAAACAAACAGTCAAATTGATAACCTCCTCCTTTTTTGAAGTCGGTTAAAAAATGAAATATTGAAGCTTTCCTGGTGGACTTCTAGTAATTCTGAAGTAAATAAAGATATCGATAAAAATAGGTATACTATTTGAAATAGAAAAGTCCTTAAGTATTCCAAATATAATATTTTTGGGCTTTGGATTACTAAAACTTCTTTTAGTTTATGTGTTTGTTTGTTTGGATAGCGAGAAAAGAATCAAAAAAATTATTTACGACGCTGGTAAATAACTTTTTTACTTCTTAACGACTATGTTTTTTCACAAATCACCGCGGCAACTTTTTGTTTGTAGCAATTTCATAGAGGTAATGGAAATATAGGCCCGTCTCACCATCGGCAAAAAAGTACTAACCATGTAATAATTCAAATATGAAACGTCATTAGTATGAAGAAGAGCAAATAAATTATTTAAATTTGACATGTTTAATGCTAGTGGAAACTTATACATACATGGTGTAATAAGGGCAGGTCCTTTAAACATCATAATGATAGCAATGATACTTAATATGAACAAGTATTATTCAATAATTAGGATACCTAAGTACCGTATAATGAATCATCAATAACAACGCTTAGCCTAGATCTGTCACGCTTAATGAATAATTGTTTATTTGTCGTTTCTATGATAAATAACTTATAAATACGCGAACATTTATCTAGCCCATTGCTTATACTATTGTTTTAAAGTTAATAAATGTCTAAGCCGAGATATTATTTATATCTTAATAAACTACTGGGTAATAATGGGTCGATACTCATATTTCATGCTTACTTTAATAATATGAATGACAGTGTTTATACTACACACAAACAGTGTTTAACTGTTTATGCATCAAGCACAAAAAAGTACAAAAAACTCATTAAAGAGAAAAAAACTAACAAAAATTTTCAGGCACTTAACGGTTAAAAGTTTCAAATTTTAATACCCACAACCATATTTCTAAAAGTAATATAAGCTGCACAGTGGTAAGTTTCATGTGGAAGTAAATAAAAAAAAACTTTTTAAAACACTTAACCGAAAAAGACCAACAAACAGATTGATTTCGCATTTGTATTTTAATGGTATTGAAGATTTATTATACATTCTTCGTATGCTAAAAAAAAATTGCTATGATTTCTTGATATACAAGCATACAAAAATACAAACAACCACAAAATTTTGCACACGTGTTTGGCAACCTTAATATATCAACATACTCAAATTTTATTAAATTCTAACGTTAACTATCACTAACATACATATTGAATCGATAACCTTCTTTTTAGTCGTTAAAAAAAGCTACCCAAATAAACCGAAATGTGTTGCCCTAACTAGTTGCATAATCTGTTCTAATACCGGGTATCCCTACTGAGTTCAAAGTTGCAAATTGGCTTTTCGTGTTACAACACAATCCATAACCCGCTCAACCCACAATGTTTCGAATACGAGAACCTAATAAAGTACATTGTTATAAGTTTTATTTCCTGGAATTTTCCGCATGTTGCTTAGTGATTGCAGAGTAAACAAAAACTTTCATAATATAGTTAGAACTAGCGGTCCGCTGTGACTGCGTCCTTGCGTTTTGAGTTTGCTTCCTCCCCTCGCGTTGCAGCGTAATGTTTCATAGCTTAAAACCTCCCTCGATAAATAAACTATCTAACACAAAAATGATCTTCAAATTAGTTCAATGGTTTCTGAGATTAGCGTGTTCAAACAAACAAACAAACTTTTCAGCTTTATAATATTAGGAATAAGTTGCAAAACAGGTACAGAGTTTATTTTTTATTGATTTATACAATAAAATAAATTGTCTACATAAATAGTAGATACGTACTTATTAATTTTATTATCAATGTAAAGTTTGTCAAATTTTTCATAAGTTTACTAAGCCTTCAAAATTCAAATCTATACTCATGTTTAATAGCCGAAGAGTTTGTTTGTTTGTTTGAACGCGCTTATCATAGAAACTACTGGACCGATTTGAAAAAATATTTTGGTGTTGGGTAGCTTATTTATCGAGGTAGATTATAGGCTATAGTAACATCATACTGCAACAGAAGAGTAAGAAGCAAACTTAAAATACGCGGACAAAGTCGCGGGGACCGGTAATTATTCATATTTTTAAACGTTATGTAGTCTTTCATATGTTTTTTAGTGAGACTTAATTAGGTCTTGGAGCTATTCGTGTCAAATATCCAATTAAAATTTCACTGTCAAAGAAATGAAAAGACTTAAAAAACAGAAAAGTAAAACATCTTCACTGAAGTTTGTAATTAACCAATCAACTCGGCTGTTTAATGAACGTCTTATGTACTGTCACAAACAAAAATTATCAAAAAGAATCTCAACTTTTTCATACTTCGCCGTCCACGAATTCGGATGGCAATATCACAGCAAAAACAGACAGAGCAAGGTCGTTGCTCTCAAAATCATTTTTAATAGATAACGCAGGCCCATCTTCATATTAGTGGCACATTTTCTGAACAGGTGGAATAAAAAAAGACAAGTGACTGCGCAAAAAGAAGTTGAGATGAATTATATTTTTTAGTTTTGGCACAATTGAATTTTAGAACACAATGTAAGTACCGTCGCCAGCATATCAAGCTACCCACTTTTGGTGCAAAGTAGCTCTTATTACGACTACATAAGATACCGCTGAGTTCACTTTGACATGCTGTTGTCGGTACATACAGTAACTAACCTACACAATAAAATAGGTAAGCAGGTAGCAAGTACCTATTGATTTAAAGAGTTTGATGCACAAATAATGATGAAAGAAGATTAGATATAGAAATTATACAGGTTTTGGCTGTAATTAAAGGATATTTTTTTGTAGGTCCATCAAAGGTCTTGAAAGAGATTCTACTGCCTCTTTTTACTCTTGCAATTTTTTGGGGCACCTAATAAAAATGTTAATTATGATTATAATAACAAATTTCAGAACGGCTGTGGAAAAAGTTTATAAGAATTTCGGTATAATTATTCAATTTTGTTTGAGACGGTCTATTTAAATATTAAAACCGAATTCTAGACCAAATAAAATGGAGATAGCTTCATTTTGATATGTTATTCTGTGAACCTAATTAGATGCGTAATTTAATTCAAAAATTATTTGGTTCTATTCTACCTTTTGCATTATTCAAGTTATTGGGCTATTTAAAAATAATCGCAGGTTCCAGATTGTTTTGTTTTTTTATTTCTAAATAGTTTTTTATTTATTTTCATTTAGGTTAAAGTTCAATTTAGTTTTCTTTTGTTCATACACTAATAAATTTGTCAAAAGGGGATTATTGTAAATTCAAAATACTTATATTCAAAATAGCTTCTTATTTTACGCAAACTTTATCTTGCCCCGGCTCGTAATGTTAATTGTTATTAGGTATATTTATTTATTTAAAACACTTCATGCACAAACAAAAGGTACATATGGCGGCCTTACTGCTAAAAACATTTTCTACCAGTCAACCTTTGGTCTATACAGAGAAAATGCTGGCGGCGCGAAGGAAGTGATATACTATTTAGGTCGACGATGATTCTAACAAAGTGAACATGTTCATAAAGATGAAATAAAAAACTAAAATTTGCGCACGAGCGGTACACGGTAGCACGGTAGCTCAATTGGAAGAGCGTTTGGCCCGATTAGCCAGAAAGTTGCTGGTTCGAGTCCCGCCCGTTTGCCCGCAAATTTTTGGTTTCTTATTTCATCTTGATGAATATAAAATATGACATGAGTATTAAAAATACTCTTAACTAAAATAAACATGATGAGAATTCTTTCATCCGTTTTCTAGTTATGGTGTGTAACTTACACGAATTTATTTTATGAGTATCGAAGAAATAATATAATAGATCATAAATGTTACAGACATGCCTATTAATTTTCTTAATTATAAACATTCTAGATTGGCTTTATCCTCTTGATAGTGACTCCATTGATAAACTACTACACTTGAACTATAATCTCCTTATGATAGGCATCAGGCAGGCGTCATTTGATAGCTATTGATCCGAGGAGTAGAGAGAAGGCAAAGCGCTTACCCAAATGTATACGACAGTTTATTGATTAAAATGTTTTAGTTCATCAATGTAGATGATTAAAATGTGTTATTTTTTAATATCGTTCAAGCTTAAAAACTGATTTCATTTTCTTTCTTCACCCATCCACTATCTCTCTGCATGACCTATTTATTTTTTTATTTAAAAACTTTATTGCACAAATAAAAGTGTACAAAAGGTGGACTTAATGCTAATAGCATTCTCTCCCAGTCATACCTTCAGATCATGCAGAGAGATTGTTATGGGTGCAGGAGAATATTGTAAATAGATATTAAAATTGCAACAAACACTATTGTGTAAAATTATAATATTATATACATACCATAATATACATAAACTAAATATACAGTATAAAAGAGTTTAGGTACATAACTACCAAATGCATACATAACTAAAAATATGCATACATACATATTTTACATATTTCGCAATCATATATACCTATAGGGATGGATGACTGGGAGAAAATGCTTTTTGTATAAAGTCCACCATTTTTTTTACACTTTTATTTGTACAATACCGTTTTAAAATAGAAAAAGCGCTTCAGCCTTGTAAAAAGTTGTTGTTAAACCCGTTTTGTGTGTACTTTTAGGAAACTTGTGACTGATTTATGGACAGAACTAATTCTTTGTGGTATTGGCTGATATTTTTGTGCTTCTGCTTTCGTCTGTACATTATTTTAGAGGTTATGTACGATAGAAGCTCACTCAATAAATCTCGGTAAATAGTGATTATTATGAGTTGTCGTTTGGTGCAAAGTCCGTTGATTAAATCTAGACTGATTAAGTAGGTATAGTTAAAGTACCCTTAGGTAATGCACCCAGAGAGCAACGCCTTATAAACAAGGTGTTGTTTTGGTCCGTGACATGCATCGATACTAACGCGCGTTAGCATCGATGCAGTCGCGCTTTTGCATTAATACTAACGCGCGACTGCATTCTTAATTCGCAGTGTGTAATGGGTCCAAGTGTTGTTTTGTAACAGGTCGCTTTATACTTATTCAGTCGGAAAAGTTCTGTCTAACGTTAGTGAAATCGGCCTTTAATAGTTTTATATGTGGTTTAATTGTCATAAGCACAGTTTTTACACAAAATGCAATATCTATCTATCTATTGATTGACAAGTTTGCCTTCCAAGTCATGGCTACGACCCGTATGATAGCAATAGACTCAGATGATCGTAAATATTGTCATTAATATCATATCTTAATATTATTTTATTATAAGTTCTAGATAGGAGACCCTTCGACAAAAGACAAGGCGTAGGACGTCGACAGACGACCTCGTAAAGATCGCAAAATCAAACTGGATGCAGACCGCTTGTGATCGGTCACTGTGGAAAACTGTGGGGGAAGCCTATGTTCAGCAGTGGACGTCGTTTGGCTATTAATGATGTTTATATGATTATACATGTATTTTAAATTATACAATGTACGTACAACAGCACGTCAAGGTAAACACTGCGATATCTTACTCAGTTGTGATAAGGGCTAGTTTGCTACAAATGTGAGCAACCTGATGTGCTGGCTGCTGTTCATGCGTCGACCAAAGTCGTCAGTTATTATTACTAGGTTGAATACAATTTATGTACTAAACATTGATT
Source organism: Pyrausta purpuralis (assembly GCA_963924145.1). NCBI lineage: Eukaryota > Metazoa > Arthropoda > Insecta > Lepidoptera > Crambidae > Pyrausta > Pyrausta purpuralis. Next base: position 18,688,068 of record OZ001662.1, read on the forward strand.
ACTCTTTAATTAATATTTTATAAATGTTATTATTGGGTAAGATTAGGATTTTCATAGTATATTATGTATAATCAAGTTATTAAGAATAGTATGTTGCTTGCAAACTTTTTCTTTTTAAAAGCACATGTGGTGTATGAGGAAGTATAAGCAATCGTGCCTACCACACTATGCTATTTAAATGCAAAAAAATAAAGAAGTAAATTATTAAGTAACTTAGAATTTGCAAGTCTAATTTAAGCCGTCAAATTACTCAACCACGTATAACTGTTTTTAGTTTTTTAGGCAGCGCGACGGCAACTTTAAGATGGCATTAAAGGCTCGTTAATCGCAAAGATTCTGTATAAAAACATCATAAAACATTGTTTGCCAAATCCCGACACCGTTAAGATGATGGATTAACACTCAACAATATTATCATAAGATAAGATCTCGACAACTTTAACTCTTAGATAAAGTTCACACAGTCTCTACATGCCATTTCAAAAATAATGTACTTTAATTATAATTTTCTTTATCTGAAGGTTGTCTGTAGGATTTTTTTTAAGCAATAAGACCTAAATTTTACTACTAGCGAATAAATAATGTCAAATCATTTTAAGTGATAATATTTTAATTGTGTATTTGTATACATCATAGAGACAGGACACTTTCATTATTTTTTGAAAATTTGTGATTTATTTATTTTTATTTTCTCTAACAAAGAAAATATCATTTTTTTAAAACAGCACCCCCACGATTTAAAAAGTTACTACGTCATCGGCTTCACCTCTCTCTATTCAATGCCCAATCGTTTTTTTTTCTTTAATCTCATACTTCATTATTAAAAAATAAATAACTGAAAAAAATAATTATCTAAAACATTAATTTTCTCAAAAACTAGCGTATAAAATTCTTAATCGTTTTCTACAAAAAATTATCCATTTATTATGCTGAATCAGCTCTTTAAATATTATCACTTAAAACGAGGTGACCTTATATAAGATATTATACTATCCTGTGTAGTAATTTTGTTTATGGTGTGCAATAAAATATATAATTATACTTTTAAAATCGAAAATATACTGTGCATTTCAGAGTTTTTGACATGTACATTTTTAATTTGTATCATATATTATTTTTCATTATTATTTTCTACATTGGAGATTCCCTCCATATTCGAAGGCACATCATAGGACGTCCAACGAAAATATGACAGGCGACCTAATAAAGATCGCAGGATCATCACAATGGATGCATATTGCATACCGCTCACAACCGGACGCTGTGAATAATTGTGGGGGAGGCCTATGATCAGCAGTGGACGTCCTTTTGCGGATAATGATGATGATGAGCCATTCAGTAGCCATGATCTCACCTGACGGTAAGCGATGATGCATGCAAGAGCCATATTCGATGTATCTGTCTGTCTAGTAATAGCCTATTCAGTCTTTAAAATGCAACAATTCATTTAAGTGGGGCTGTATTTCTACGGCCCAGTAATTATAGCGATTCGCCAAGGTGTATCCATGACTATATTATGCCTTAATGATTTTGTGGCACGTGTATGATTTCTGTATTCAATTTAAAATTACTGTGTATGGTTGTATAATTAAACCGTTCGAAAAACGTATGACAAATAAGAATTTACAAATCAAATAACTTAATTGTTAAAGTTCTGTAAGTTATGATTTATTTTATCTTAGTAAAGTTACGCCACTATTCAAGATTATCGTCATAGATGTTTTCTCAATTAAAGAGAGAACAACAATTAATCAACGTTAATATTACGTATTCATGACAAATAATCGGAATGAAGTTGAACTGTTACGCGCCAAATAATCACAGCTATGGCTGCACTAAAGCCCAAAAACTAAATACTTACTAATAACTAAATAATACTAATATACCGCTTAGAAAATACAGTTCATTTGCATTTCTGAAAATAGCATTAAAAATATACCTCTATCTATGAAAGTTATCTAAAGGTATACCTCCTCGACGACCTCCGTGGTCGAGTAGCTAGCACGCTGGTTTCAAGCGTCGCCATCTCGTGAGGTTCCGGGTTCGATTCCCGGTCGGGTCAATGTAGAAAACGATCTTTTCTATATTGTCTCGGGTCTGGGTGTTGTGGTACCACCGTTGTGTCTGATTTCCATAACACAAGTGCATTAGCTACTTACTTTGGGATCAGAGCAATGTATGTGATTGGTGTCCAATATTTAAAAAAAAAAACTCTTTCTCTATCTTTCGGCTTCCGTACCCAAAGGGTATAAACGGGACCCTATTACTAAGATTTTGCTGTCTGTCGGTCGATTTGTCTGCCACCAGGCTGAACCTCAAAAACCGCGATAGGTAGACCGTTGAAATTTTCACAAACTACGTATTTCTATTGCCGCTATATCAACAAATTATTGCCTCCTTTTTTAATTCGGTAACAACATAAATATTTAAGGCAAAAAATGGCGTTTATGTCTTTTTGGGCGATTTAAATAATGGCAACATTGTAATATTCACCCAGGCTGTTTAAGTAGTCAATGGTACGGAACCCTTTGTGCTCGACTCCGACTTGCACTTGGACGGTTTTATTTACTATTGTAAAAGCAATTGTATGTTCAGAAATCCTTTGACAGTGACCTTTATTTAACGTTATATAATGTTATTAGGCTTTTAAGAAAGATATTCCTTAGTGGATTAATTTGGGTTGATAATAACAAGTTGTTAGATAACAATATTATGTGTTCAATTTAAGTGATTATTGCCCAACTATTCTGCCCATTTTCACTTCAGCTCAGCTTAGGCAGGTATAAACTTCTTGATCAAATAAAAAACAAACACTTTTATCTTCAAATTAAAATTACAAATTTTCTAGCCTGCAACATAGCGCTGGTACAGTTACTCGCATATTACTTATATGCGAGTAATCTTATATGCTAGTGTCAGATTTTAGACTCAATGTTTTTTTATGTTTTAAGTTATTCGCATTTTTAACTGTTTGGCCGAGTAACAGTTTATTTCGGTAGACTGTAAGGATGCCGAATAGACAAGACACGTTTAAATGGCTTAATGCAGAGTGAATTATGTTAAAAAATTGTGACATCTACAGGCCTAAGTTATTTCAACAAGTTAAGATATATTTTTTAAGAATATTAATGAAGCAAAAAATGTTTGTTGCGAAGTAAAAATGTATGATCAGTCTATGGAATAACTGCTGCATTTTTATCATCATATCACTTCCTACCGACTTGCTTAGATGTTAGACATGTTGATAGAAGAAAAGAAGATGCTATATACATAGTTTACGTTTATTGTCAAATGGTCAAAATGACTTCGAAAAAACCAAAGACATGTCTAAATCAAAAGTACTTACTAAATAAAACAAAAAATATATACCTTGAAATTTGTGAAAACCTATCAATCTAGATGTGCTACCCACGAAACGTTTTAAATCATTTATTGGATTTTTTTTTCAAAACTACAAATAAATACGCATGAATTTATATTACACCTGTAAAAATTGATTCGCACTAACCAAAAAAATGATATTTCTTTTTGGAAATAATCAATTTAAACACTACAAAATCCATCTATAATTTCCGAGCCGTTTGTCTAGTAGGTACCTGTTCATAAATAACAAATATAATTGTCATTACAAAAACATGTTTCAATGACATTCTATGAAAACCGACAACTCCAAGTGTATTTTCAGATACTCTCGTGTTTGAAAATGTAAAATTCTTTTGTATGCAAATGTACCTAATTCGCGTCACAACAACGCATACGTTTGAACAGCTGAATTCTTACGAGCAACAGACGAAAAACAACGATCACCGCATTCATTAATTCCAATTTTAGTTACAGTTTTATTCCACTATTCTTACGTTTAGGTGGTTATCACACAATTATATTCACTTGATTTTTGAACACTGAACGACACTCGCACTGTTTGGTTTAAAACTTTTTTCACAAAACACTGGCTGGTACTTTTGAGAAAATAACTGACAATCACTGCACTTTAAAAAACGCTAAACTTTGAAAAACGAACTACGTCAAATAGTTTCCCGCGCAAATTGAGAGCTCGAAGCGAACGCCCCCCGCAACGTCGGAAAACGGACTGAGCTCGGAAAACCGAGCGAAGATCGCGTTCTCATACAACCTCGAGATGGCTAACGGGCGAAGCGTGAACTACTATTTTCCGATACGAATTTTGACAGCTCTCATGCATAGTAGCGCCGCCGCTATTGGCAAAATTAAAAAATGTGATTGTAACCTTTGCGCAACCGGTTTTGGCCCGTTAAATTATAGCCAAAAATAAAACTGGCCAGGTACGTAAAAAACGTAATTTCCATAATTGTATGAGGTGAGATTATCTGGGTCGGAACATTGAAGGTAATTACATAATGGTGGATATGCAATCAGCTCCCTTCTTCGCCCCGAATATCATTATTTGGGAATTTGTAATTTCTTGCATTAGTTCGAAACACTTCATGCATCTATGATTGTCATATTTAAAATGTTGAACGATTTAAAAAAAAATCGAGGTGCTAAATATTTTTTTAAAAATTAATTTATAAACTTTAAGTGAAGATGACACAAGACTAACTATGACTAACATTTGAGTCCAATACATGGAACGAGACGAGAGAGAGACATGTATGGATAGACTAGACTATCGATAGACTCTTCAAATGACATGACACGAGGTTTCTAACATTTGCAAGATAGACGCTTCCAAAGTGGTAAAATAAACGTCCCTGACTTTTTAACTAAGCTAGTGTAAATTTTGAAAAAAATACGTAATGTAGATCTTAACAAAAATTTAAACGAAAATAAAATATTACACAGCGAATGTTAACAACATTAAAAACAAAGTTTTTAGTGAATTTCATGTTTGAATAATCTTGCAAGAATAAAAGCAGGGAAACTTGGTAAAATTGGAATTATGATAATGCCTAATTCTTCAATACTCTTGGCATACGGTTTTACCCTTTCCCAGATTGTTCACTAAACATGTATCGAACATGTATCGGCATACAAGGAAAATACGAACTTGTATTTGGGACAATCCTTTTGAATAAAAAATTCCTATTGAATTGAAATAGCTGATGATTACTATTTTTGGAGATAATCGTCATTCAACGCGACTTCACGATGATATGATGTTATTCCTTATTTTTCGAATAGGGTTTATTTGTTAACAAATTTACTTTGTGTTAATTGCTGGAAGATGTTTTATTAAGTACTATTACAGAAGATTTTTTTTTTAAAAATTGGAAACCAATCACATACATTGCTCTGATCCCAAAGTAAGTAGCTAATGCACTTGTGTTATGGAAATCAGACACTGCGGTATCGCAACACCCAGACCCGAGACAATATAGAAAAATTTAGATATCCATATTGACCCGACCGGGAATCGAACCCGGGACCTCAGAGCGGTGACGCCTTAAAAACAGCGTGCTTAGCCACTACACCACGAAGATCGTCATAAAAACAGTCTATGTTGTAATAAAACATTATTCGAAATTTTCAACTTAACGTTACCGTAAGTATTACAGAAAATACTTTGAACTCAACAATTTTATTATGGGCCATTTGTACCAAAGTTAAAAATGGTTAAATCATAGATTTAATTCCATTTCAAATATGAAATACGTATCTACATGCCTGTCATAAAATCAGTATTTATTTATCGATAACACAAAAGGCCTATAAACATTGCTACTTTTTGCCCAACAAAAAAACACCATTGACAACCGTGCTACATAAAGACGATTACGCTTGTATCGTTTCATTTAAATCTTATAAATTCCAAACAGAAATTCTCGTATAAATGACACTCGTAATAAGCAACTGTGTCAGACAAGGAATCGAACCTTGTGTCTTACGCTATCTGGGCGCATGCTAATACCAACCCTACCGACACATTGGCAAGCTTGTTGAATTTTGCAAGTGCTTGCATAACGCGTAAGCTGCGACACCTCATCAATGTCTCCAGATTATACTCTCAACATCCGAAAGATTATGACAATAAAAATTGAGAAAAAATCTTTACTCAGCACAAACAACCCTATTTGCAGACAAAAAATATTGAAGTAGAATCTTCCATTATTAAAAATGAAATAAGAAACCAAAAATTTGCGCACGGGCGGGACTTGGACCAGCACTTTCTGGCTTACCGGGTCAAATGCTCTGCCAATTGAGATACCATGCTGTCTGTCGGACCCTGCGAAATTTGTGGTCTCTCACGGATACGTCATTATGCGTGACGTTTAGCGCCATCTACCAGTCTGTTCATGCAACAGTGGTTTCAAGTCCCGCCCGTGCGCAAATTTTTGGTTTCTTATTTTCATCTTTATGAATATAAAATCTGACTCTGTGAGTGTTAAAAACATTCTAAACCTTCTTCCATTATTAATTTACTAGAAGTCCTCCACGACTACGTCCGCGCGTTTTAAGTTAGCTATAGTTAGGCTATAAAACTTCATGCTGCTATGGGAGGGGTCCCATAGCAGCATGAAGTTTTATAGCCTAACTATAGCCTTCCTCGATAAATAAGCTATCCAACACAAGCAGATTTTTTCTAATCGCGTTCATAAAACCAAACAAACTACCTCTACCCCCTTTATTCTTACTAACGCAAACATTTAAACCTGTTTTAACTCATGCACTTTTTTGTCTCGTTCTTTCTTGACGCTGTCATCATTTGACAGAAAGTGACAATACAGTGTTATATATAAAATATGTTTATTAAACTGTTTTAGTTATTATGAATAAGGCTGTCAAGCTTTATAATAATATTAGTATAGATATAATTACTATTTGATCATATATGCAAGTAAAGCTCAAGGTAAACTGGAAACTGGGTCCCCCTAATAACAAAAACATTAGGTTTAGAACCGTAATAAAACACTAACCGACCAATTTAAAAATAAGTCAATATGACTACATTTCAACTTTATTGATTATCATAATTTTCATTGATAATTATGAGTTCAACCGACCAATTGAAAACGTACCAAGAATCTTATGTTTGGAATAATTGTAGAAGTTTCCAGTAAAATGCAGTTACGACGATAAATAGACCTACTGTACCGTTACCAAGGGTTTACGACGGCTTTACTAGCTATCGACGACGTAAAAAAAAGTCTATGGAAAAGTGCACAGCGCCTCTAGCGGTCACTGACAAAACTAAAATTTTCCATACAAAAAGTTATGTCGTCGCTAGCGAGAAAACCTTCGTCGCTATCGAGTTAACTTATGGTAACGGTACAGTATCCTTATTAACAACAACGTCACTTGGACTCACCGTAAAGTAATAAAAAGGAAAACACCTAGCACCCTCGTCTTGCACTGTGACAAGATTTATTTTGTCCAAGTAAACACGATTAATTAAATGTGCTTTTTATTTGGATCCTGCTCTGTTAAACAGACGCTTGTCAAGTAAGGATTTCATGATATCATTCTAAAAAAGTCCTTATTACAAAAAAGAAAAGCCGACCAATTGAAAGGTATAAAAGACCATTAATTAATGCTGTCATAGCGACATTCTTTTGAAAAGGTCGGTTAGTATATTATGATTCTAAGTCTGGAACTTAGATTTTAGAATAAGGGAGCAAATAAATATTTGTCAGCATTTAAAATTGATCATAGAGGTTTTTTTCCACTGCACCGTACCATACCATCACCGTGTCAGACAAGAAAATCAAAACGATACGCTCTACCTTGTCCACTGAACGGATGGACAGCGTTCTGTCTCACCATTGTATGTAGCAAGGGCGAGCGAGAACGTATTTTACCCATAAAATTATTATCCCTTTGGCATAGAACAACAAAAGCGAGATGTCACTAGCAGTAAACTGTGCGATAAAAAGAGACGGGAGATGCGATGAAGCAGAACCGTTTTTGGCGGCCGTCAGTCAGTTTGGAAGCCCTTGGAAGAATGAAAGAAATTTTCAGCGAGCCTTCATCTCGCTGAAAATTTCTTTCATTTGATTTTTGAGGAATTTAAGTGAATTGTGTATATTTTAAAGAAATATTTCTTTTAAAACTTGGTGACTTGATCAGTTATTGATTGTTGTTCATTAAAGCGAAATAACTCCAACAAATAAACATTCAACAGGTAAATTTGTCCAAATTGAAGCCTCTTGATATACGACTTATATTTACCAATGCGCTTCAAATTTAAAGTACGCCGTTTGATTATTTAATTCTATAAACGTTAATTTACGTTAAAAATAAAGACAGGATGATACATGAAATTCATAACTACGAATATTTTGTATAAAGAATTAAATTTTAGTTTTACACTAGAGCTGCATGTTCGATATTTTGTGTCGACTGTTTATCATGCGGTAAACTAATATGTTTAGCTTAAGAAGATTGGTATAAATCACCTGAACGAAAGGAAATCTAATTTTAAGCTACAAAAGTTACTTACTTAAGTTAGTTACCGACATCTTACGTTGACGCTATGTCTAGCGTTTGACAGCTTTTACTCGTCCTTCTCTTCCGATAGGAATATTAATTTTATGATTTTACCGGTGCTGAGACACGCTCCGTGCTTGGCACGCGACATTATGGTGCAAGGTGTCAGAGTTTTCAATAAAAATTATATTATTCTGCCTGACACGTTCCTAGTACGGTTATGGTATGCTACGATGTAGTGGCCAAAAACCTTAATCGTTTCGGTATCGTAATAGTCGTCTTGGTATTTATGACTCTCACGTATTTATTTCTGAAAAAATGCGCAACAGACATTTACCAACTCCTAGCTACAATACATATTGTTACATTTTAAAATTTTTAAGGTGTTCATGTTTTTAGGGCTCCAAGAAATGTTTCTTGCGAACACAACAACTAACAAACTTTTCTTTGTTGTTCCATAAATATGAGTTCATAGTGATATTTGGTATTGATTTTCAAGTATCTGGGGCAGTGTTTCCCAGAACTAAAAGTTTCTCTGCCGCAAGAATGTATATTTGCTGCTTGGCTAAATTTTATTTGAATTTATGATGAATGTCTTTTTTTTTCTTGCTGTATTAAAGACTTTAAAAAATGTTTATAGGTTTATAGAAATTTAATTGGGGTAATAATTAGATCGATGTTATTGGGATTTTGATAGTGTCCCCTCACAAATATTAAGTTGGTACCTATAATAGAAAGAAAGCGACCTATTCCACTCGAGATCTTTTTAGCGCTCGAATGGAGTACGAGCGCCAATGGTTCAAGAGTGAAGTGGTTTCTTTCAGCTGAGTTAAACATACCTTTACTCAATTCGACTGTCGGGGAACAAAAATTAAGCTGTGTGATCGTACATGTGAGTGAGTTGACAAGACATGAAACCTCAAGATTTTGCACAACATGACAGTTTATTTACAGTCGTAATACCCACAACACACGAATAGAAGGACTAGTAATGGCACGGAAGAGCCTCCTGTTTAAATCATCGCACGAGTTTTTCTCACAGACAATAATAATCGTGGAGGAACGCAAGCTAAACCTTGTGTAGAAAACTACCACAGGTTATGTCAAATCCCAGATTCGATTTTGTCTCTTGAGATACCACTATGAGCGACAGCTAAAATGGGAGTGAGTAAGAAGATTTTATAATGAACATCACTGTCCTAGCAAGTCGCATCTGCCTGCTTACTAATCAACAAAACCAGAAAAGTATCAAAGACTGAAAGAATAATTGAAAAAGTGACAATGTAAAATAAAAAAGAGTCATTATGATACTATCTCCCTAATATTTTCTATATTCTCCTATCCTTATATTTTAATTGTTGATTAATTAGTGTTAAAAAAAAGACCAATTGTATATTTTTTATATCAACGATCTTTATATATAACACGTTTTTCGTTGTTTAGCTAAGCAAAAAGTTATGAAAAGCTCTTTTATTTTAATTAATGACGTGACTCAATTATCGTTGACTCCATGTCTGATCGTAGCAATTAAAATTAAATTACTTTCCACCGCACCCAGCTATCTACGCATGAAAATTCAAGTTTTCGAACAGGAGACATGAAAAAGATATTTAAGTATGATTTTAGATTAATACGTAATTCTGTGATGCTGGATGGCCGCTACGCGCAGTATCATGGTAGTTTAGTAATAACGTGACTATTTATTTTTCAGGGTTCCGTAAAACTTTGCTGTCTACCACCGTCTGTCTGTCTGTCCGTCTGTCTGCCACCAGGCTGTTTCTCAAGAACTGTGATAGCTAGATAGTTTAATTTTCACAAATTATGCATTTCTGTTGAACAAATACTAAAAATAAATAAAAATAATGGGCAAGGGTGGCTCCCATTTAACAATCGCGATTTATTTCGCCCTTTTTTGCTCGATATCAATAATGGCAACAGGCACTTGAAATATTTACAAGGCTATTAGTTGTACTTTTACTTTAATAATAATAAAATTTGAATAAAATAAACATTAAAGTTAAAAATACTTTAATTAAAGTAAACTCCCAAAAAACATCAATTTTGGCTGTTTTCGCTCATTTCCAGAATAAAAAACTAATTAAAATTTGAGTTCCTACTTTCCTACTGTTGTTTACCTAGTCAATGGACGTAACCCTTCGTTCGCGAATCCAACTCGCACTTGGCCAGTTTTTTTTGTTTTCAATTATATTTCCAGTGTTCAAAAGCTCCTTAAGCGTTATGCAAAGTCAGCTGTGAATAAACACATTGTCTCCAAAGTTCAACCCAATGTCAAACACTTTGTTGTCTAAAATCCAAGCGCTCAAATATTGTTCTAAATTAGTCACGCAAATAATTTGCTTAGCCAAAACCTTGTAACAAGAGATAATTAACAAAGGGATCAAGTTATACAAGTTGCTCATAAAATTAAATAATACAAGTTTGCAATAGATACTCACATTTACAAGAGTTCAATAGCATCTCGCGAATGTCAAAAGGGCACATATTTAAAAACATTATGTTTTTGACTACTTTTTTTATATCAATAATTTTCTCACTTGCAAGTGACTTTTGGTATGTGTTTGCGCCGTTTGGCGTTGAAACATTTGGGCTGAGAACTTTCTGCTGAATTACTGTTTACAAAAATTGTTCCAAAACTAATTTCTGTTACGGCCTTACTGTTAATAATAGAGCTGGCTGGTTGTCTTAGCTCAAAGGATTAGCATAGCAATTCAACGCGGGAACGCAGCCTGCATCATAGCCTCCTTGCGGCAAGTAAATGGTTGCGTTTTCGAATAGACAGGTTTTAAGTTATTTTTATGTTACATGTCTAAGTTTCAATTTTTTCTTGTTTGTCATTGATAAATTGCCTCTATCAATTTGTTTTATAACAGAAAATAATAATTGAAGATATGAGAAATATTAAATATTGTAGAAACAATTCGTCTTTATTCGTGTACGAGTATTTCTGAAGCAGTGTGTATTCAAGTATACGACGTACTTTCCGAGATTTAATTAGTGATCTTATATTAAAACTCCATATTAATATCCTTCAAGAATAATGAATTTCAAGTTGGAAATGAATATTTCATCAAATTAGTTCTTGCTGCAAACATTGTTTATAAACGTTACAAACATTTTGAACAATAGTAGAATAACCGCTGTTTTCCTAATTCCTTCATAGTTTATTTTCAAAAGTTTAACGTAAAATTATTCTTAAACTAGAGTTGTGCACACAAGAATCCTCTAAGATATTTCTAAACCTCCACTAGTAAGTTAATAAATTGAATTTTTCCGTGGAAGATATCACATACGCAGCAAAGAAAGATTTTGCGAAAGTCGCTCCTCTGAGTAATAAGAAATTCGTGGCAAATTCCTACATTTGTCGAAACGCATGGAATTTTCATGAGCTTTATGAGACAACCTTTAGTAATGTTTTATAGTTCTGAGTTTTAAACCAATCACATGATAATAAAACCGTTTGTTTTTTTAGTTTCATGACTAAACAGGGCATACATTTACGCTTTACTTATTGCAGTAATACTATATACTACATTTATTAAGCCGATGATACGTCTAGTGTTTCTATTTCTAAGCTGCATTTTATTTTGCTGTACCTTATCTTGTCAGCGAAATCATGAATGTTACTGTACTTCGTATCCGTGACTAAATAGAAGTGTCTTTAACATCGTTGAATCAAGCACATCAGGTAAAACATTTTGTTGAAAACTAATTACAACTGCATACATAATACCTCGGTGAAGTGTTGTCAAATGATTGAATCAGTGGGCCTAAGATGCGCGCCCATTTATCATTTATAGCGGAATAGATAAATTTCAAACATCATATTTAAAAAAGTTTTTACTACCTTTTTTGTATTCATTTGTTTTTATAAGCAATAAGGATTGATTTACAAGTAGAAAATATTTTGCAAAACAGGTTGTTTAGGAAATAAAATTATTTTATCGATGCGATAAACGCTATCGGGTCGTGCATTTTAGACTTATGGACCAGTCCCAATTGTCAGATATCTTAAATGACTGTTTAAATTTAGTCAATTTGGCTGTATGAAATTTCTAGGCTTGATTTCTCTGTAATTATAACTTATAACTAGTCATTGTAACTAAGTCACGTAGTGTTCACAAAAGATTTTTAATTATAACTTTTTGCTGGATTCAGACAACAGAAAATATTCGTAAAGATGAAATAAGAAACCAAAAATTGCGCACGGGCGAGACTCGAAACAGCAACTTTCTGGCTAAACTGTAATAATAACTACTTGTCCCTCTGCTCTTGTAAAACAGTTGGGGTGGATAGCTTAGACGTCACGCGTAATGGCGTAGGTGTTCTGAGACCAGAAATTTCGCCCGGTTGGACCGACGGCACGGTAGCTCAATTGTAAGAGTGTTCGGCCCGGTTAGCCAAAAAGTTGCTGATTCGAGTCCCGCCCGTGCGCAATTTTTGGTTTCTTATTCATCATTATTAATACAAAATATGACACTGTGAGTGTTAAAAACATTCTAAACCAACAGAAAATATGTCAATTAACTTGTATAACACTTAATAGCGTAAAAATAAGATTGAAATGAGGTGACCGACTGAATTCGACCAATCGCGTATGCATAACCGAAAAAAATATAAAATATTACTTAAATCAACTGACTGAAAATGACCATTCATGACAGATCATGACCGTTTGTGACCATTTTGATCGTAAAGGGCGGTCAGTCAACTTCAGGCACTATAGTCATTTTCAACAATATCGCGGTGATTACCTTGACGTGCTTGTGTATCCCAGCAGTGCAATACTTATCAACGATTTTAATCAATGAAGTCATTTTTTCCAAACTTATATCTTTATATTTTTGTTGTACAGCCAGGCATTTTATTTTGATCTTAGCAATTATGCGGCCAAGAATGTATCACACTTCCGACTAGTTTACCTGTTACTGTAATAGAAAAAACATGTTTTTCGGACATGAATCTGCCAATATGTGTCTTGACAAACTTTTAGATATTTAGAAGTCTCCAAAAGTTCGTATCAGATCAGAAGTTTAGGCTTGCTTTATTTTCGGGACAGTGAGCAGATAAAGCCTGTGATTGAAAAACTCTTTTCTATTACGCGTTTTGTGCCGTCTGAGTGGTTTTTGTGAGATAACATACTGAAGATATTAGTTTTTGGTTACTATTTTTGTGTGACTACATGTATTTTGTAAAGATATGTGTGATTCAAAGGTACAGGAATATGATGATAAGATGGGGTTTTCAGCAATTACTCGTATATGTCACTTGGAGGCGGTTCAATGTTTTTTGTTGTTGTTAATTTGTTGTTTTCTTGGTGTAGTGGCTAAGCCCGCTCTGGTTTCAAGACGTCGCCGCTCCGAGGTCTCGGGATCGATTCCCGGTCGGGTCAATGTAAAAATCAAAGTTCTCTATATTGTCTCGGATCTGGGTGTTGTGGTACCACCGTTGTGTCTGATTTCCATAACACAAGTGCATTAGCTACCCACTTTGCGATCAGAGCAATGTATATGATTGGTGTCCAATATGAAAATAAAATATTTCAGACTGATAAATTATAAAGCAACATATTTTAAAAAAAAATACAGGTACCTGTTATTGCTGATAATTAGGTGACGTTTTTGTATTTTGTTCGACGAATATTTCTTATCGCACTATTGAAATATCAGCCCTAAGATGAAAGAGATAGTGGCAAAAAATAATCTTAATACACGCCATAGGACCAGTTATAATGATAGTTTCTTTTTTTAATACTTATCGTATTAAATATAGAAATAAAGTGTTCAGGTAACAAAGCCACATATCAAATAGTCAACAATTGATTATTCTAGACAAACAAGCAGTACACGATATTGGATTTCCGTTTAATAAATCCAGCTGTTACTATTGTTATAACATAAAAAAGTGCAATAGGGTCTGGTAAAAAGAAAAACCGAATAAAGGAAGCTCTTATATGCACAAAACCCGAACTTTAACAAGCTGCGTTAAATATAGTTCTTGTTATTATATTTAAAAAAACCCGCCAAGTGCGAGTCGAACTAGCGCACTGAGGGTTCCGCGCCAACTTTAACTGAATAAGGGAATTCACTTACTTTCACTTAGCTAAAATACCACAATATTTTGTTGAAAGCAAATGTAACTTTGTTTTTCATAGTGTTTGTATGACGAACAAAATTATGTTTGCTGTTGATGAAAATGTGCTAAATCTTAAAAACGATTAGTTTGATCCCTTTCAAACCAATTTTCGTTGTAAGTAGGTAATTGTTAAGATCAACATTATTTATTTATTTAAAAATTTACACTCGCTTAGTTTAGAAGTTAAAGGGGGGAGGGGTGGACGCCCATTTTACCACTTTGGAAGCGTCTATATATCAAACGTTAGACTTTAAAAGAATATGGTTTTATGAATCTCCATGTCATTTTAAAAGACCATCCATCCATCCATAGACAAAAAATCGTTTTTATTCTTAAAGAAGAATGATGAAGATTAAAGATTATTTATTTCCGGTTATAGTTTCATGTACGGCAGCCCGCCTTTAACTATCTAATAATTATCATTTTATTTTTATTTTTGTATGAGAATCGTAAAGCGGTTAACAGAATACTCGTAAATCTTCCTACAAATTTCAACATTGTGATGCTTATACTCGTAGTTACAGAATAAAGTAGCTGTGACATACGGACGGACAGACAGACAGACTTGACTAACTATAAGGGTTCCGTTTTTTTCCATTCGGCTATGGAACACTAAAAACAAAGCGAACTTACGAAAAAAAATTTCATGTCGGTAACCAAAACTACACTCGGTAAATTTGTAAGCAAGCTGACACAAGGCAGTTTATTTTATATTACTTACTCCACAATCATAATTCATATAATAAGCTTACAATTTAAGTATAAAATGCTTTCAAATTCATGCTTTTTCTTTGTAACCAAGAGTAGGTTTAGGCAATGATATAAGAATAAGCTTTCTACTTAATGACCTTGTCAAGTATTAAAACTTATCATGTGTTTTTTTTTCAATAGATAGCCAGACATTTGGCCATGATTTTATGTAAAAAATCAGCCTAAGATGGATCATGTCTGCCTAGTAACAGACTATTTTTTTAAATCCAAATAGTAGTTGATAACACTTCTGCCAGCAGCGCGTTCCACTTCCACTTTCCGTTGTATCGCTAGATACACAAAAGAAATGTAGACCGAATTCATTGGGTGCGTATTATTTGGATCTCTACGACATAAGGGTGAAAGCCGCGCCCTCGTCTTATGTTGATGAAAAGAGGCTGGTGGTATCAAGTTATGCAATTCCTTCGCTGATTCTCCGAAATGTAACCTATAGAATACCGACAGACATGCTACTCTTCGCCTTAGCTCAAGACTCAACAAATTATTTTTAAAGAGTTCATCGTTTCTGAGAATTTTTGTTTACTCGGTTTTCCTTCAGTTTTAGGTCTTGTAGTAGAAGTCTCAAGCATGTTTAGCAGCTGATCGCGAGATGGTGCTCGAAATTCGGGTTTTCGTGATTTTTATTGAATGTACGTTTATTTCTAAAATATTGTTATAAAATGTTCTAACATATTTTCAAACAATAGAAACGAGCGTTTTTCGAGCGACATCTGGCATCACCTAAGTCCAATGTATTATATTGGGACTACTGCCTTCACTTGGTTTATAAAACTATTGTATTGAACCGAAACACGACAAGTTATTACGATTGCTTGTGCAACGCGATTAATTTTATTTAGTTTTTGCTGTAACGTCGAATAAAATTGCAATTCTGTGAAAATTACTAGACAAGTCCTACTACCTACATTATAAATATAAATAAAACAAAAAACAGTTAATAAGTGTAATATAAAATACGTATTTATTTTATATTTATGATTAAAAAATATGTTTTTTATAGCGTAAATAGATCCAACTCATATAATTACTTATTTCTAAATGTTGGAACAATACGCCGAAGTACATCATCAACTACCAAATATTATATAATATTTGTTTGCAATTGCCTAGAATCCCATAATTTAAAAAATGATCTAAAATTATTTAAAAAAATCCTACAAAATGTCAAATCCTAGAAGTGCATCTCATTAAAGAAGCATAAAAAGTTCCTATTCATTCTGAATACAATGTAACACAATATTCAAAAGCTGGTTTTATCAACAAAATGTGTAAAAACATTTTTGCTACGAACGCATTGTCTGAATATTCTTGTAAAGCTTGTTTCTGAATGTAAAATGGAGGTGAGCTTACAAATAAAGACTTTTATTCGAGCAAATATGACAGTGGACTTAAAATATGCTGCGAAATGTAACTGTGTTAGCGTTACTCTTATAGAAAGTACGTTTAGGAAATGAAGATTTTGTTTGTATCTTTTTAAAATAACATACGAGTACTTAATTCGGGCTCTGTTGGAAATTTTACTTCGAAGCGGATCATATTTATATAATTTATTCAAATGTTTTGAATTCTTATTATAATTGCAAAATCTGAATTTGCGTACTTGATCCAATCTTTGAGGATAAGTCACGTTTGCAAGCTCGAAAGCTGTTTTTAAAAATATTTTTAATGGTATGAGCAATTAGATTGTCAGGTTAGTCTCGTAGGTTTTAAGTAATTTTACGTAAAAGCCTTCCTCGATAAATAATCTATCCAACTCGAAAATATTTTTTCTAATCGTCTCAATAGTTCCTGAGATTAGCGCATTTAAACAAACACACTAACTCTTCAGCTTAATAAAATTAGTATTATAATATTTAGTATTGATAGCGGCCCCCGCAAATTCGTCCGCGCTTTTAGAGTTTGCTTTCTCCCCTCCCGTCTATCTAACGTAAAAAGAATTTTTGAAATCGGTTCAGTAGTTACTGAGATAAACGCGTTCAAACAAACTCTTCAGCTTTATAATATTAGTATAGATTGG
This sequence comes from Pyrausta purpuralis, assembly GCA_963924145.1. Classification (NCBI taxonomy): domain Eukaryota; kingdom Metazoa; phylum Arthropoda; class Insecta; order Lepidoptera; family Crambidae; genus Pyrausta; species Pyrausta purpuralis. The sequence goes on from OZ001662.1 coordinate 18,705,412, forward strand.
AGCAATGAATACTTACCTACGTCTGTCATTTTCGATATTATGAGGATTAATTACCATGGTTTCAATGTCTATACTTTACCGTTTCTTGTGATAATTAATCATCTTTACTAACCGTATTTGCTGTTCTTAATTATTTATCTTAGAACAATGGCCTGTTAATTAATATGTCAGATCAAACGGTAGATACCATACCTATAGGAAAACATAAAAATTAGGGTTGGCGTCCACTGTCTCTGAAATAAAATTTAATTAGTAACTTTTGCCGTTATCTTCGAACAGAAAGATGTTTTTCATTTACTGATACTGGAAAGCGTAAAACCGAATACCATCGTACAAAAAAGTTGGTATCGTCGCACAAAAACTTTAATTTCACATCAGTATCGGTCTCGAAACAGGTTCTTAAGCTCCTGTATAACGTATATATCCATCCATTTATAACGTAAATGTATTGTTTCATCGACAAATAAACTAACCAACGAATCTCTCAAACACGGAATGTCATTACACTTATTTACACATTGTGGAACAGGCTGTAAGTGCTCTATGTACCTTCGATTTCCAAACTAGGTTATTTTGAAAATGATAGCATCACGTCGATAAAGCCATCCTTGGGTGTAAAGCACACCTTACTCCAATCAGAACGGTGAATTTAATTGGGGGATTTTCAACGACAGAATCCCTTTAATTTTCATGATTAATTCATTATGAAATAATGATAGAATATTTTTTGCTGCATCGTCATTAATTAAGTCTCTCTGTCTGTACCGACTCAATGTATGGGAACGGAAGAATTCTGATAGTCCAATTTTTTTTATAAAAAATGAACCATTATTGAATGCTCGTTTAAAATGATCGCAGCTTCAGTTTTATTTTATAACGAATGAGCTAAAAAAAATTTTAGAAAAAAAAAACACGTTATATTATTTTAATTTGGCTGAGATATGAGGCAACATACGCACAAATAAAACATACAGTCAAATTAATAACCTCCTCCTTTTTGAAGTCAGTTAAAAACGGTTTCTTTTTTTAATAAGGTAGGTTTCAAGTTGATACTCTACTTTTATGTTTGACAAAGTTTTAATAAAATAATATTAACTTTATTAATAAATTAATACAAATGAAGTTATAATACTTTGTTCCTTTCTAATGTGGACTGACGATACGAGTATGGAACGATGCGAATCGATTCGGAACTTGAATGCCGTGCTTTTATTAGTCCGAGAATTAATCCTTCTACTCACGTATCGGATGGACATTTCGATTACGATTTCAGTTTATAGGAGGTACTTCATGGTGGGACCTGGTTTATCTTAGGTTTGAAGTTACAAAAAGAGGGATGAGACAGGTCGCTGCAAATTTTTGGTGATATTACCGTCATATTATTATGTACACTTATGTAAAATTGCTACTCTATTTTAACCGCCCAGATAATGCTAATTTAAAGTTTTCAATTTAAAAATTGAAAAAGCCAAGAAATTTACAATCTTTCTACGGAAGTCTCGACATAGTTAACAACCAGGTGGCGTTCTAAAACTGCTGGAACAACAAAGTGTTTTCGTGTATTTATTGATTGACAAGATTTTTTGCTAACTGACTGATGATTAGTGATCGGATAATTGGATGCATATTTTCCTGTAGTTGAGGTGTTGGCGATTCCGGTATTGGGGAACTAACAAACTTTGTCATAATGTTGATTATTATTGAAAATATTTACTTATTTTGAATTTTAAATGCACTTTATGTTGAAAAAGTCCCGGGATTGTTGAATCGACAAATCAAGTGTTTTTATCATGGAACCAAATCGGGTGTACTACTTCCACTTAACATACTCATAAACTGACGGGGAGCACCGCAGCTTCGGCTTGCTGGCGGGCGGCGGCGGCGAGCTTTTAAACCACCTGCTCCTCAGCTCGCGGGCTGCCTCGCCCCTCCACGCCTACGCGATTTTGAATTACACTCTAGGGGTGGGGCAAACAAGACTGCGTGGAGTCGGTTTTGCACTGATTCGTTTCTGTCACTAACTTTTGTACCACAACTTAATGACTTTTTAATTCAATTTTAGGGTAAAATACTCTCACGAATAGCAAGATGCGTAGTGAAATTATTCTAAACGAAATTCTGCTTTCTTCATAGTATGCCTAGTCAAATTATGCCAAATAAACATCGTACTTAATAAACATTATGCTTAGCGAAAGTATGCAAAGTAAAGTTTTGCCAAAGGTAATTATTTCTTATAAATTTCTGCTACCTTAAAAGTATGCCATTGTAAATTCGGGCATATAAATATTCGACCAAACAATAATTATGCCTACAGAAAATCCTGCCTGAATAATATTCGACTAAAGAAAATTATGCCAAGTGTGTTATGCCAAGTGACTTTCTGAGTAAAAAGATTCTGCCAGATAGAGGGAACCCCATCCAATAATCTGATCACTGCAGATGAAACAAAAACCCTTCTAAACATTTTTATGTGATATGAAGGTCAAACGTTATTACTTTCTTGTGGAAAACGAAATATTGTATTATAGCCTTCGTGTTCTTTCCCTGCTACATGGAGATTAAACTCATAATTCCTTGCTGATTCATTTCGCAAATGGCGTGGAACTCACTGCTTTCCGTCGTGCTCCCGTTAAGTGTGATAGGGCATTATTGAATACTTATTTTTATAAGATTTATTTTTAAAAATCCTTTAGATAGACGTATTTATAAGAGACCAGAAATTTTTCGCAGGTGGATCAACAGCAGCATCTCATGTACAACGGTTAACGTTAAATGCGCGAAACCTAAAAATAGTTTCATTGTAATAAGGAGCAGAATCAACTTTTGAATAAAAGTCACGTTTTTCAAAAAAAACTACAATTAAATGATGCCCGGTCTATTTATTTGTAAGGAAATCCATCACGTGCGCAAACCCGCTAAAATACGTAAACAAGCAGTGGTTAGTTCTTAATAAGCGTAGATAGTAATAATAATACTGTCAGCGCTGCACAGTGGCCAGGTGATACTAACATAGCTATTGTTCGCAGAGCAAAAAATGATTAGAGGTGCCGGTAAAACTAATATACTACACGAAACCTCGAAAAAATAGTTTTTTCTTTCATTTAGGATTAGTTAAATGAAGGGTCAACTGCAATAATGCAGCCACCAATTTCCAGCCGCCAGCAATTTCTCTGTATAGACCTATGGTTGACTGGTAGAGAATGCTTTTAGCATTAAGTCCGCCATATGTACCTTTTGTTTGTGCATGTAGTGTTTTAAATAAAATAAAATAAATAATGATGAATGCCCTTTATTTATAGTTCTAAGATAATTGGGTTTTAAAGTTTATAAACGGTGAAAAACCTTTGTAGAAATGATCAGAGGTGCCAGTAAAACAAATATACCACATGAAACCTCAAAAAAATGTTTGACTTTCATTTAGAATTAGTTACATTTTTGGTAGAGTTTGGTTAGATGACTACCAAGGATTGCGTTATAATAACTCCGTTGAAGGTTGTAGAAGGAATGTATATTGAAGTAAACTTAACCTAGTATTTATATAAAAATATGTACACAGTTGACCAATAGGAAAATATACATTATAGCCATTCAGGGCACTTGGACACAGTATTTGACCGTTATTGACCGTTACAGAATATTAACCACCTATGTTTTCTACACATCTCTGTCTAATCATTACACTATCTCCCTTATCGCGGCAGTGTCGGCCGGCCGCGGCGAGAGCGGGAACGAGACGGCGTCCGGGAGTGCGAGGGAGCGCGCGAATGTAGGCCACATAAATATTTCCGCGGCTTCTCGGCTCTTTCTTACGGCGACGGAAATAGTAGTGAGAAGACGTGTGCTAGCTGGGAGCGCGCGCCACGATGCGTGTCGCGCTGCGATGCGTAGTCTTCGTGTGATAACAAAAACAGTTCTTATCAGAACTACCATCTGTGTTTCTGTCGTGTAAAAGCTCTTTTCAGGGCTGTTTACCTCTGTGTTTCTGTGAAAGAGGAGTTGCGGCTGTGGTAGCCACACATTAAATAAATACTAACACTACTGCCTACCGGGTTCCAATCTCGACAGAGCGTCGTTTATAGAGCAAGAAATGGTCAGAGGTGCCAGTAAAGCTAATACACCGCATGAAACGTCAAAAAAATGTTTTTCTTTCATTTCGAATTAGTTCAATTAAATTAAAAAAACATTTGGGGTGTCTGAGATGTAGCGCATTAACATTACACGTTGCTAGGGTAGACCATGAAATTGAGACCTCGCCTACGGGGCAGAGGGGCTAGGGAGAGGGTAGTATGAGGGGTGCAGGCGGCGCGGATACACCCGGCCGTACTGCTTCTGCTTGTGCACCGCGCTCTCGCCTCTCCCCGCGCTTCTGTGCCCTGCAGGCGAAGTCTCAATGCGGTTTACCTATAGTAAGAGCGTTGTTGGCTCGGTTTGCCAGAAGTCTTGGGGTCAAATATTACCAGTAAGCGAATTTCCTATTAATCTTATTGGTTTTTTTTTTTTTAATTTTACAAGAAAGCGGCATAACATGAACTTAAAATACTGTTTTGTGAAAGTTAACGTCTTAAAACGTAAAAACAAAATTACGATTTACTTGTTTTGTAAATAATTCACCAATCCGCACTTAGCTTACGTTGTAGGCAGAGTATGTCTCATACCACCTCATAGGTCTTTGCCCAGCCGTGGGATGTTTTCATGTCCAATGCATTTTGTGTGTACTTATATTGTTTCCATGAGATTTCAACATATAACATTAATGCATAACTTTTACTACGAACTTACTGCATATTACCGACTATTAACAGCATCAAATTTTTCATAAAATCCTTCATGGCCACGAAATTCAGATAAAAAGAAATAGTGGTAACCTTTTCCAAAAGAAATATATTTTGTAAACCAATCTCTTGTTTACGTATTTCGCACGTTTTTGAAAAGATTCAGTGGGGATAAGGAAATATTTATATTACCACCCAACAAGTGGCGAGGGTCCAAAACAAACACGATGTTTTCTAGAGGCCCTTCTCCGTGTGACAGCGATCGACGACTTCTTGTCTATCACTGGCCATACATATTGTCAAGTGTAAAATAGTCAAGAGCCAAAAGAGATGTTTACAAAAAAAAATACTGCCGTAAAATAACATTTGTTACATTATGGAGAAGGCTTTAGAAACTTTTTATTCAGTCAAGTACATTGCAACTAAAAAAAAAACAACTAAAAACAACGTTTTTTTTTTAAATAGCCTTCTCTTTAATGTACCATATACATTTCTGAAGACCACATCAAAATCGGTTCAGCTACACACGAATTAATTGTTGACAAATGTATATTTTACTTCTATGAATCAAACTCAGAACCTCTTTTTTGAAGTCGGTTAAAATAGTTACTAAAACCTTCTCCTAGGACTTAATACTTGACTGATAACTACATTAAAATCGGTCTATACAAACGCGAGATATTCGCGGACAAACATATCCAAAAACATTTTTTTTCTGAAAAACATACATACAAACCATACAGGTCGAACTGATAACCTCCTTTTTTTTAAGTCGGTTCAAAAATGCGAAGACCATGTACATTCTCTAAAAGTATCTATATTCTTGTACGTACCGGAGTGGAATGGTTGCGGTTGTTAAAAAAAGTGTTTACTCAGTAAGTGATGTCATGGAATCTTGGACGAATAAACCACTGGACGCGCAATGACAGGCAATTTCGCTTGTGCCCCCTTAGCCACGAAGCGGGCTTTTTGGCCTCACTTACAAGTGACGTCTTGTCAGTACCACAGATTAGTAAGAGTATGTCTAAAGATCAGTCAGTACGGTGATAGAGCTCATTGAGACATTGACCGAAAAAATGGGTAAATGTGGCTTATTATTGTGTAAAAATTATAGCGATAATTTTTGTCTAAAAAATATTTATTTTCATCCGTAAGTAAAGTTTTATCCCAAAAAAGCTGTTATTTTTTATAAAAATAGTAAAATGTGTTTTCCAAGAGAAAAGTAACATTGCCATTTAAAAAAGTAGAGGTCAGTTACTACAAAATCAACATGATAAGTTACCTTATACGGTAGGATTGTCGTATGTTTATCATTTGTTCTCTTGTCAGTTTAATTTTAATTGTGCTTGACAAAAACCATATCGATAAAAATTTATTATTATTTTTTTCAAATAAAATGATTAATCTGTAAAATGTTTCACTCGAGAGCAGATTAAGGTAATCTTAAAAATACAACAGTTTGGTTTAAAATTTTAAACTTTATATTTGATAATAGATCTTTATAATATTATTTCAGATTTCCTGTAGATCCATTAAGGAAAATAAAGTGGGTAGAAGCAGTCCGAAGAGATGCGAAATGAATCCCCACAAAACATCACCGATTATGTGGTATCCATTTTACGCCAAGCGTGATTGAATGCCAACGCAAAAAATCTACTGCTTTATTATCCCATAGGAGGATTTTAATGGTGCAAGGCTATATTGTGTACCTACGGGCTGTTTTCAAAATGTCTTAGAAAGTTCACACTAACTTAGTGATACTTGCTAGACCGTTCATATAAAACGTTCTATGTTTCAACTGTTCATTTGATGGTTTGTGCATTACATGCCCATTATGTAATTTATTGTTGTGGTGATAAAATTAAACATAATTTTACAAAAGATTCGTTCATTCATTCGTTCAACACATACCGATAAAAAATATCGACACTTTCATGCACTAAATGTCAATGATTGACACGACAACCTCCCCCCGCCCCCCAGAAATTAGTTAATGACGTTTTCATACATTCGCCCTTGCGTTTCATATCCAGTGGTTTATTCATCCAAGCATGGAATTGAGGATCGCTGTCTAAAAGAGTTGAACCCCAGAACCTCTGATTGTGTCGAGTTCGTTCGAATGGAATAGATTTTCCCGATAAAATTTCCTTTGCATTGGAAAACTTATTTGGTTTGCGTGCATTCCGTGTTTGGAAAACTTTTTTTGCTTGGAGAGCATTGAATTTCATTGGAAGGGGTTGTATAAGAAAAGTTCTTGAAATTTTATGCAACTCAATGTTTTAACTGGTGCGGAAGAGTAAAAAAATAAAAAAAAAAGAAATATCATATGAAATTGCATTTATACATTTTCTCTCCAATATACTCATCATGATTATACTATACAATTTTCTTATCATCAAGGTAATTCCATTCACGAAGTTGTGCCACACTATTCGTCCTATCGTTTAAAGGGCCTGTGTGCAAGATTAAAGCAATATTTTATTTGAATTTGGAACATACTAATTACCTACGAATGCACAAACACGCACTACAATATTACTAGCAAGTGACACCGCCTGTCGCACCCCGTGCTTTCTTCAATCAAAAATTTATGGAGCGCGTCTTCGTAGGAGGTAGTGAATGTATTTGGCATTAATTATTATTGATCGTAAATCTAGTTATAAAAATATTTTTTTGCGCACATGAAACTCATATTTACCTGTTTTTAATTAAATATACTTTAAAAATATAAATAGATAAGAAAGTCATAACTATTTAAAACAAACAAGTTTCGTACCGATATTAAACCTAACTAAAGTTATTACTAAAAAAATCCGGCTTATGTTTCTAAGGCAATTTTTTTCCGTAATTAGAGGGCTAAATAAATAATACGCTAAGGTATACAACAGAGATAAAAAGTCAAACACAACATTGATATTATAACAGCGTTATGTTCAATAATATTCCAATACCTATACATCATGTATGTGTTAGGTCCATCTAATACGTTTTTCATTGCCAACTTTCGCAACTTGGCACTTTTCCCAGGGAAACCTTGTTTCGACCTCCATCATTTGTTCGTCAAGTGATATTGATTATATTTCTATTGTTGGTGAAAATACAAAAGATATTTATGCAGAAAGCTGAAGTTTTTTTTAGCTTCTGCACGGTCAACGAAATGAGAAAAGTTTATAAGGGTCGAAGATATTTTGGATTATCTGACGAAAATGCTTGACTACAGGAAATCTCATGGAAATATTACTAGTACCGTATAAGTAAAGAAAGCATTAAAGTACAAATATAATGTATTTGACCTGTAAACAAAGCAAATATAAATGAATTTCAACAAAAAAATATTTTTTAGACTTTTGATTGATTATAAACTCACTTAAGCTTATTGCATTTATCGATATATTCAATCAGTAATATGTTAGCCTAATAAAATAACTATTTGTAAATAATTCAAAGGGTGTTTTTAATCATTCAAAGTCTAAGATACCAAGTGAGTATCTACTCACTTACTACTTACTAATACTCACTTGGCCACATAATATTATGTAGTATCTACTCAGCAGCTTCCATTCGGCGTTGGTTTTTTACTAGATTTTCTATTCATTTTTAATTAAATGTTGCAGTTTGATCATACGTTGATATGTCAGTTTAGTAACAAATATAATAAAATAACATAATAAAATAGTTGCATCCGATAAATCCACATAATTATAATTTTATTAATATGTGAAAGGGCCATCTGTTTTATAAACAGACGGCTAGATGGCGCTAAGTGTCACGCAATGACGTACTCATAAAGAGACCACAAATTTCGCAAGGTCGGACTGACAGCACTGTAGCTCAATTGGTAAGAGCGTTTGGCCCGGTCAGCCAAAAGGTTACTGTTTCAAGTCCCGCCCGTGCGCAAATTTTTGGTTTCTTATTTCATCTTTATGAATATAAAATGTGAAAGTTATCGAATCGCAACCCAATCCGTAACCGAATGGTTCTGAATCGGGGGGCAGGTACGGCTATTTACTTGGAAAATCAAACACGTATTAAAAAATATATCTGAGATATTATTATGAATGTGTTTTAATACTCAAATATTTAGGAATTTTCAGCTCCATAAAAGCTTAGGATTCGCAAAAAGAATAAATACACGATGTGCCAAACTCCATCTTTGAACTCTTTAATAAGAGGATTTTCCTCCTTTGTCCCATTATTCCTGATTTCCGCCCTCTTTTGTCAGAATTATGGCGAAAATATCGCAGGAAGGAAATCCTTTAGATGCCTTTTATTTGGTCCAAAAAATGATTTAATAACGTTATAGCATTTTACTTTATGAACTCAGTGAAGCGACATTTAGATAAAATATAGATTGTAAAATTACCTATGTACCTGTTTTAAGATTTATTCACAATATCTGGGAAAATATACAAAAAGCATTCATTTCTTTTTTACATAAAAAAAATACTTGCGTTGATTTATACCTGTCTGTATACAGTGTGTAAAAAAAAACCTGTCCGACCCATTAAGGGGTTATTAGGTATTGAGATTAAGTTGTATTTGTGTAATCATTTTCATAATATATTAGAAACAAAATACCCAAGAAAAAAATGCAAAATTTACTACATTGAAAGCAAGTTTTTGATCCTATGGAGTCAGGTTTTTTTTAATTTAATAAACCATACAGCGTTACATAATATATGCTTAGTCAAGGTAATAACAAAAGGTAAAGCCAATTACAAGGTTTCCTTAGAGAAACTAATATTGTATATGAATGCTTAAATCTTTAAAACTACGCAACGGATTTCGATGCGGTTTTAAATAGATAGAGTGATTCAAGAGGAAGGTATAAATGTATAATATATTACACCTGTGCAAAGCCAGGGCGGGTCGCTAGCTAAACATAGAAGGCAGAAAAAAATATTTTAGAATATAACCAGCGGGTACTTAAGGTGGCCGTATACCTAAATCTTTTTATGCTGAGAACACAATTTCTCATAATACTTAACGACGATATAGTGCACTAAACACTTGCAAGGAATGGTATTATAAATTAACCTTACTATTCTATTTTCTTTGCATAGCTTGGAACACCTTACTTCATCTTAAGTGAAAATAACCTTATAGTTTACGTGAGGAAACGTCTTATAAACTAAACTTATTCAGATAGTATCTTTTTACTTCGAGTACACAAGTGAAGAGATAGGGTAGGTATATACAGGGTGTCAATTTTGGAGTCGTGTAATAATCACACACGAGCGATGGAGAGGGATATGCTGGGTGTTTCTCTACGTGAACGAATCAGAAATGAGGAGATACGTAGAAGAACTAAGGTAACGGACATAGCCTTGAGAATCAGTAAGCTCAAGTGGCAATGGGCAGGGCACATAGCGCGAAGATTTGATTGCCGTTGGGGCAGAAAAGTTCTAGATTGGAGACCCTTCGACCAAAGACGCAGCGTAGGACGTCCACCAACAAGATGGACAGACGACCTTATAAAGATTGCAGGATCAAACTGGATGCAGACCGCTAGTAATCGATTGCTGTTGAAAGCCGTGGGGGAGGCCTATGTTCAGCAGTGGACGTCCTTTGGCTGATAATGATGACGATGATGATGTAATAATCACAAAGTTAAAGTGCCTTAAGAAGTGCGTTAAGATTTACTAACGCCTAGTTTTAGATTCTCACAATGCAAAAGCTGACCTGTTCCTTGGCCAGCGTATAAGCCTGGCCATTCCAAGAAGTAATGTGGCCAGGGCACTTTTTCTCTCATTTGTCTTAGGAATAGAATATGCTGCAGACAGAAGTGTTTAATACGAACACTATGATTTATCATAGGTCACATCATCACTGACCATTAGGTAAGTAAGTAATTAAATGTTTGTTTTGGAAAAAACTTATTTTTCAAGAAAAACATTATGCGGACTTAGCATTCCTCCGCAGGAATATATTATTTATTACTCCAGAATTCTTCAAAATGAATTGCAAAACTGACTAAAAATGTCCAAAATAAATCCTCCTTATTTACCAAAATGTCCAAAAAGTAGTTTAATGTTATGCTATTTATTACCGACTCAAAAAAGGAGGTACCTTATCAATCAAATATGAATGTATTTGATATCGTTGAAATTGTGTAATATTTGAATACGTCAATCGAGTAAGGCTTCCAAACACGTGTGCTAAATTTCATAAGAGTTTGTATGTTTGTGTATTTGTATGTTTGTCCACGGATTTTTCTAAAACGAGAAGACATAGTAAGATGTTTTTTTTTAGGTCAATTGGTATTTTCCAACTTAGAGTACATGTAAGTTTCATAAAAATCGGTCCATTAGTTTGAAAGATAAGGGTAATTTTCATCTTCTTTTTGTCTCTATTCTTCGTACCAATTTCAATGAATGAGAATAATTATGACGCCCTGTATTTTAGCAAATCCTATTTACTTTAAACGTGCACTCGGGTGGTTTTACAAGATTCGCTGTATTCACTTTGAGCGGTCTGAATCTTGCTTTCACAGAAGCCCGGCTTATGTACCGTACCTAAGGCTTTAGGAGTATATTGTCAGGTAATATATAGTCTTGGGTATACGAGCTCAGGATGGTACGGACAACAGCACTTCAAAGTACACACTGCAGTGTCTTAAGCCGTTGTAATAAGGGCTATTATGCAACAAAAATGGGTAACCTGATATGCTGGCGACTGTACACTAAACATTATTTTAGTGCCGTAGGTAAGATGTAATTGCCTGGCTACACGGGTTTGTCGACCAAAAGAAAAATAGTGAAAGTAATATAGTAGTAGTGGTAAAGCGGCAAAAACATATTATATTAAAAGAGCTGTGGCTTTAGAATATAATTTTAATCAAAACCATTTTGAATGTCAGTTGAAAATCATGCTCTCGACACAAAACCAATTGGATGTGTTCGGAACAGTGAGTATTAATTACTACGTATAGAGAAGCTAATACTCATTGAGAAGTTAATACCCATATATTAAAAACTACTGGATCTATTTTTATTAAACTTACACTGTATCCCAATTTACACAACACATAACTAAATTTAAAAAAGAATTATCTCGCATTCCGTTTTTTAGAAACCCTGATACAAAGATACAAATATACAAACATACATACACTTTCAAAGATTTGCACACTGTTAAGAAGCCTGAATAGATCAACGTTTAAAATTTTATCCAATTCTGACGATATCACATATATACAGGTCGAATTGATTACCTCCTTTTTTAAGTTGTTAAAAATAAAACTACATCCATACCTATATTTAGATTTGATCACGACCAGGATCTTCGGTGATTCACAATTTTGAATCCAAAGTCTTTTAAAGGTATAATACCGAAAAGGTTCATACCACAATATTACTCAAACATAAAGCGGCCTTGACAAGGACCGTAATAAACTCGTAGTAAAATTTCAATGTAATAAACGCGTGCCTTCATACCCCTATTCTTACGGTTATCATTTTGTCGAGTTGAAGGCAGTAAAAATAACCATCACTTCTATACAACTTCGTCTTCATCACATGAATTTTTTTTATTAACCGACTTCAAAAAAGGAGGAGGTTATCAATTCGTCTGTATGTTTTTTTTTATCATTATTTTTTTTTTGTATGTATGTTACCTCATATCTCAGTCGTTTGTCGACCGAATCGAAAAATTTTTTCACCTACTTAGAGGATGTACCTTCTAGTTGGTCCCATTTTTTCCATTTTGGGATCTGATGATGGGATCTTGGTGTAATCGAGGGAAACGCTCAAATTTTAAAGGCACGTATAGTGTTTCTTTACAATCTTAATGTTGACGTGTTGTTACGTCTGATAGTCAACATTTTGTGGGGCTGAGCTGATGGTGGAACTCCTTAACGCCTAGGAGTTCAGTAATTATAATGAGGAAACTTATGATAGGTAATTTGTAGCTTCGTAAAAAATAGAATCATAAGGTGCAACTCCCCTCCCCCTCTTATGTAATCACTAAAAATAAAGAAATAAAATAAACTTTAAAAAAAGTAAAAACCGACTTCAAAACCAAAATGCACTAAAAAGTCTTAAATAAACTCTTCACCATTGAAAGGAAAGGAATCCGTTTTAGGCAAACAATTTCTTTTTGGAGTCGGTGCCATCACTTTGACCATCAAGCATCAACTATCACAGCGCCAACTCCAAAAAGAAATTGTTTGCCTAAAACGGATTCCTTTCCTTTCAATGGTGAAGAGTTTATTTAAGAGTTTCTAGTGCATTTTGGTTTTGAAGTCGGTTTTTACTTTTTTTAAAGTTTATTTTATTTTTTTATATAAAACTAGCGGACCCAGCGAACTTTGTTTTGCCCCCATCCTCGTCTTGCCCGGCCTCGTCCCGCCCAGCCACGTAATTAACGAAAAATGTTAAGGGTGGACAGCAAAAAACAAACAGATGTTGGCCGATTCTCCGACCTACTCAATATGCTCACATAATTTCATGTGAATCGGTCAAGCTGTTTCGGAGGAGTATGGCAACGAAAACTGTGACGCGAGAATTTTATATATTAGATTGAAATTGTGGGTTGACTTAATTATTAGCTATAGGTTAACTAAATCAGTCACCAGAACAGTCCGTAAAGTTTTGTCACTGTTCAATGTTACACCCTGAATTAAATATTGGCAAACCAAATTCACTGTCTCTCAGTTCGGTCTCAAAGCTACCGATAAGGGACCAAATAACTAGTTCGCGATTTGAGATAGGGTGAGGATTTCACGAATATCAGGGGACTATAAAGTTTCGATTTCAGACTATTACTATATTAAGCTGTGTCTTAAAATGTGGCTATTGAAAATAGGTAATAAAAATAAATTCAAATCGATTATTAAACAATCTTTAATGACTAATGGATATTATATATTAACGATAACAATGTATGGTTATAGCTTGTACGAACATAAAAAAATTAATCTTTTAAAAAGACACATTTACAAACAATAGTGACTGAGTTTTTTGCGCAACTTTTTCTTAGCACTAGCCCACAATTGTCCCGAAGCTGTGGTAAGATCAATGTTGGAATTTGTATAAATGCTAGCAATAGCTTATGTACAAATTAAATAAATTTTGAATAAGCCAATGTTATTGTGTATAGAGTTGTAAAGCTTTCTACGTTCGTATACCTACTTACATGTAAAATGGTGCAAACATTTGTTGTCTAGACATTCAAAAATTCAACTAAACTTACTAAGACAACGATAACTAATAACACGTACCTACTGCTAAATTGTGAACACTGTAAAGGTTATAATATTGAGTTATTGTCGCGTCTTTTAATGTATGTGTGTCTCTGTTATATTACAGTTTTTAATCCGGGAGATTGTGATCTGCCGATTTATTGTGAACAAGCTCGATAATCCAGCTCCAAGCTTTTTTTTAAAAAAAACTTTATTGCACTGACAAAACTAAAGCAAAAATGGCGGACTTAATGCTTAAAGCATTCTCTAGCAGTCAACCATTGGGTGAAACAGAAACGATTGAGGCGGCGTAAAATTACACATAAAAGCAACAAATTAAATTTAAACAACTAAAATACTTACATAAATAATAATAAATAAACCTACTTAATGCTTCAACACCCGAGCGGTTGCAGGCAACCGCATAACAATAGAATTTGCATTGTGTCTCGTTCACATACGCTTGAGGGATTAAACATACTTGAATTAATGAACTAACAGAGATTAATAAAGGGGAAACAGAGAAGGACAAACCTTATCAAGCATCACGTGGTATTCTCACTGAGAAAAAGCTCACGTATAGACTTTTTGAACGAATACTTAGACGATGAAGACTTGATGGTATCAGGGAGGGAGTTCCAGAGTCTTATAGCACTGAGGGTGAAGGAGTTAAAGACATAAGCAGTCTTGTGAAGAGGTGTGTATAGCTGGAGGGCATTGTTAGGACGGAGGGTTCGAGAACTTATGTCTCTCATAAATTTGAAATTACATTTGAGATAGTCGGGAGAATTTGGGTTATTGAGAATACTGAAAAGAGTACAAAGGACTCGAAGATTTCTGCGCTGACGAATAGTGAGCCAATTAAGTTGAGAACGGAATGGAAAAATATGGTCATACTTTCGTATGCCCAAAAATAAATCGAAGGCAGTTATTAAGGAGACGCTCAAGCTTGTTTAAATGGTTTTGGGACAAGTTGGTACAGCACACATTGGCGTAATCGATTACAGGCAGTACCAGTGCCTGGACCAGCAGAATTTTGGTACTTATCGGTAGGAAGTTCCGAAATCGGTAGTGTTCGAAGCGAGTAAGTTACTTTTCTGCTGATCTCGGCGATCTGGTTAGCCTAACTGCTATATCAATAGCTTTTAAAGGTACTTACATGCCAATCTGACACGAAGGATAAACTATTTATTCTTCACCCTGTCCCATAGTGTTCACCATTGATTCGTCATTTCAATTTACGTTATGATGTAAAAAGTTCGTTATAGGTCAAAATAAATCGATAGATTATAATTTAACGGATTTAAAACCGTGAGATTGTAATAACGCGGTTTTCACAATATGACGGTAGCATATTATGTATCTCCAAAACTCTTAACTAACATAGTACGTGCTAAAAGGGCTATTTGTCTAACAATCCGTATTTATCTCCCATAGCATTATGCCACCGTGTTATAGCAGGTGTTGACGCACAGAGGAGCGAAATTAATCAAATCTGTGGGCTTAGACAACGTCAAGTAATTGAAAACTAAATATGGAACAGCTACCTAAATTATTTGCGGTATTTCGATAGCTGAATTGCATGGTTAATTACTGTCATGGTTTTTACAGCTTAAGATAACTATAAAGAATTTATATACCGTTTAATTTGAAGCTGTTACTTTGTTAAGCTTATATATTTAAGCTTATATATTTTTGCAACTGTATATTTTTTATCTTTAATACCTAAGTACGAAACATTATCTTCTAAGTTCATATGTTTATTTAGCTGTCTCATACATAAACATTTACCTACGTTAGATACTACGAGTACATGTCATTAATGAATATTTAAACAAACTATCAAACAAAAGGACCAAAATTAACATTAAATGCAGTCCCGAATCGTTACCGCACGAATATATTGAGTTATAAACGGAGGTAATAAAAAAATTTTTGGCCCATTAGCACAGTTTGCATTTTTGTCACGCGCTGGTATGACGATAGCCCACTGTGCACCGCTTTCAGGCGGCAATTCTGTTTTATAGCGCGCCACTAAAAGATGAGAGCCCGCGCTTATGTGCTCCAAATGAAATAACAATATGAAACATTGAAACGAAGCGAGTGTAGAGCATAGTGCTAGCTTTTGTGTTTCAGATTTTACACTCAGATTAGAAAGGACTTAGAAGATAACAAGACTATTTAGAAATATGCGAGTTAATTTTTTGTATAATGTCATAAAAATATAGTGATCAGCAAACTTGTAGAATTGTACCAATCCTTTCACAGATATAAAAATTATTTTCTGCTTGCATACTGGAAAAGGAGCTTTTTATGCGCATCATCATAATTAATTGAATATTGCATATATTGGACACCAATCACATACATTGCTCAGATCCCAAAGTAAGTAGCCAATGCACTTGTGTTATGGAAATCAGACACAACGGTGGTATCACAACACAGAAAAGATCGTTTTCTACATTGACCCGACCGGGAATCGAACCCGAAACCTCACGAGATGACTAGCACGCTTGAAACCAGCGTGCTAGCCACTCGACCACGGAGGTCGTCGATCGAATTCGATCTGTTTCACTCTAATTCCAAAAACTAATACCAGCGGTATTTGATGACACTCATAAAAATCGATCTATTCCTAAATGAATAGCCAAATATGTTAAACTACCATTTATGTATAATCAGTTTAGACACAGTCAGTAAAAAAATGATTTTCTTTTGGTTTAGAGTATTTATATTTATAAAGATGAAATAAGAAAACAAAACTTTTGCGCACGGGCGGGACTCGAACCAACAACTTTCTGGCTAACCGGGCCCATCGCTCTACCAATTGAGCCAATTGACCAATGAATAATTTTCTGTGTCATTTTAATCGTGTTTTAATTTTTTTTTTATCCTTAAGGAACCTTAAAATATTTTATAAATTCTTGCACTTTGGCAAGAATACTCGTAATTTTAAAAACATTGCTACAATTCTCAGTTTCTGAAGCTGAATTTCCCACTAATTAGAAAATAATATCAGTGGCTTATGTGACTGACTGTTCCAAAATTCGTTGGAAATCAATTTTAAACGTTAGGTTAGGAGTAGGTTTTTCTCTTTAATAGTAAAGTTGTAAGCACTACGTTCTGCAATAAATAGTTTGAGCTTTGACTAAATCGCAAAAGTTAATTTTATATACCTTGTTTTAGTTTCTATTAGTTTAGATCTAATTAGGATTTTAAGCTATAACAATAACACAAATTTCAATACCTAAATTAAATATTTATTAAATATATTAAATTTTAATATTTTAAGTTAAATTTTATGTGAAATTACTGTGATTGTAATTGATGTGTGTTTGGCCGTAGATTTTAAAAGACTTCTAGGGCTTAAACTACATTTGTATCAATGAAGTTTTCTAATATACTAACTATTGAAATAGAATTTAAATATCCTACAATACGTCCACGCATTGATTGAAGGTCAATTGTCATTAGATTGAATTGGATTTTAATAAGTAAATTCGAATTTTCGATATTCTATGCTTTTAGGAAAAAATACTCTTTATTTGAACATATGACATCCACTGACAAGATGGACAGATGACCTCGCAGAATCACATTGGTTGCAGACTACGTACATACAACCGGTCGCTGTGGAAAAACGTTGGGGAGGCCTATATTCAGCAGTAGACGTTTGTTACACGATGATTTCCGATCCTAGTCTGCCCCACATATTTACTTAGTTCTGTAATAGTAGACTTATGCACTAAACCACATACTCACTGTGTGTGACTTATGTATCACCACTGTATTCACTAAATTACACATTCTCTTCGTCATATTATGTTCAATACATCATAGTTTATACACTTATCTAGGTGTCAAACCTATTTAACGTTTGTTGTAGAAATGCCGGAAGTGTCCACCATGTTGAATGTAACTCGGCTATAATACAAGAATATTTTGGATTAATCTTTGGATTATCTTATTATTATAATAATATTTTACTAATTTTAAATTGATTATTTAAAGATTATTAGGACACTTATTAGATTTTTATGTTTGCCGTATAACAAATGTTCATTTTGCCGCCAAAAGGAAGTTGACTCTGATTGATTGGTGGAGGTAAGAATTATTTTCAGATTGTAACTATAGAAATAATAATCTAAAAGGCTTACTAAATTCAGTATGATAACTAAATAATTAATGAATTTCTATATTTAATTAGCAGATTGTTTATCCCTACAAATATATATTATAGTAAATATTCATACATGGAAATCGATGTCGTCCCCACTGTTTTCTACAGTTGTTCAGGGTTTTTGATTTGTATAAAAGCGAGCTGCATGCCCAGAACAGGCTCTATTTATACTTTCTCTGACTTTGTGCCTTATCTTTGTGCTATTTTGTTGGAACAAATATATTGGAGAAGAACCTGAAGATTTATACTACGTGTTTATTATTCAAGCACCCCACACGCGGTCACACGTTCTTTGACTGATAATGATGATGATGAACGAAATGAATGGTTTCGCTTGTGACAACAAGTTCTATACACATATAGGTAGACATTTACAAATTAAATCCGTATAAAGAATTCATGTAAGAAATGTATAATGTGACTTAAGCCTAGCTTAATCTCTTTGTAAGTAATTCTGAACGTGTTGTGTGAAATTTGCCTAGAAATGTGAGCATTTATGGTAATGAACGACTTTTTGTGTAGACGGTGGAAAACGTGAGAGGAAATATCTCACATCTTTTTAATATAATAATGATTACTGCTTTTTAACGGTTCTCTATACGCCCTAATTTTGTTATGTGGAAATAGTCAAAGATATACCTCTTGATTAAAAGCGATATTTTTTAAATTGAATAATTTAATGAAGATAACGAGCTTGATGGTTTAAAATAATTAAAAGTAATTTATTCATTCGACAATCAATGATTACAAGTTATTACAACATAGTTCTATGTATAATATTTTCTTAATTACTTAGTCAGTGCGAGCAAGTCTGAAATGTTTGACATTTCGCGTAGATAATTTTAAATTTACTGATTTTCTGCTGCATCAAATATCGAATTTTACTTCTTTTTTTCTCTACGTTTTAATTATTTAAAAAAAAATTTTTTTAGGCTTCATTTCGGAATTTTCTTCAATCATTAAAAACACCAATTTTGTATCAGAGTTTCTCGAGCAACACCTGTTTTTTTTTACAAGGACTTTCGTTCCTGATCAATATTCAGCTTTATTACATACTATATTGTTTTACTTTACAAATATTTCATCACTTTTATGAAAGAAAAAGCAAATATCTCTCTTTCATGTTTCAATTTATATTCAACAAGAAATTGAAGTAAATATATAATAAGTAAATATTTTGTCAGTTCCCTTTACTCTTAACAATTTCGCCGTATATTCGATGTCATAAATTTAAACAAAGGGCTCTTAATAACTTTAACAGAGCTATTCGTCAGATATATTGCTACTAGGGCTATCTTTGTTAAGCTATTGGGTAATGTCCCTTTGGTAAAGTTATAGTTGTTTGAAATAGTTGAAACTTTATCAAAGGTTATATAATTACTCGTGGTTTGACCTGCGGTCGAAGTCTGAAGCATATTTTTTGACATTTCGCGTTGACGATTTCAATTTTCTGATTTTCAGCTGCATCAAATATCCTTTTATCTTACGTAGCTATATCTTAATATATATTTATAATTTATAAAGCTTGATTTAAAAATACTTCCCTTACCTGTTATGGAAGTCTAGACATATTTCCTTGTAAAACCACCAAGTGGCATTTAAAAAACGCTTAGAAATGAACTCACAAACATTAGAAAACACGTGAAAAAACTGATACAATTTGTGATCTCGAAAAAAACCTAGCATCAAGTCCGTGACAGGCTATTAACAGAAGATTGACAAAGAAAAATCTCTTGGGCATACCTGAACAAACTTATTAATTTTCCTTTATCATACCAGCCCAGAGGGGTCCTTATCGGCAATCAGCTTTATAGTCAACCATTCAATATAATTGGGTAATAATAAAACAGGGGTCCAATATTTGGGACAATTTTCCGTTTCGTGTAGTTCGGTTTGCAGCTGTGGCGTTTAGCAATAAGTTTTGATTTGAATTGATATTTGTATATACAATGATACTCAGATAGTGCAAATGGTTATACTTTGTACTCGTGAACTTATCAAGCTTATTTTTAAGTGAGTGACAGTCAGTTGCGTCTATCATAAACTGAATTTATGCCTTACGGGTTTATTTTAGAGTCAAAAGCAAACCCTTTTAATGATGATCATTATCATCATTCTCAGCCAAAGGACGTCCACTGCTGAACATAGGCCTCCCCCACGGCTTTCGACAGCAACCGACCACAAGCGGTCTGCATCCAGTTTGACCCTGCGATCTTTACAAGTTTGTCTGTCCATCTTGTCAGTGGACGTGCTACGCTGCGTCTTTGGTCGAAGGGTCTCCAATCTAGAACTTTCCTGCACCAACAGCCATCATTTCTTCGCACTATGTGCCCTGCCCATTGCCACTTGAGCTTACTGATTCTCAAGGCTATGTCCGTTTAATGATAAAATATATAATAATATTGGACGCCGATCACATACAGTGCTCTGATCCAAAAGAAGTTAGCTAATAAACTTGTTTAATGGAAATCAGAAACAACGATGGTACCACAACACCCAGACCCGAGAAAAAGTAGAAAGTTGTTTTCTACATTGAGCCACACTCGTACCCGGGACTTCGGAGCGACAACGCCTTGACACCCAGCGTGCTTAGTCACAACACCATGGAGTTCGTCAAATAGAGAATAAAAGAAAGCCAATTTCATCAAACAGTATAATATTCTATGATAGTAGAAGTAAACTGCTAATTATATATATTTTTTATAAATACATTTATTTAGATACAGCTCCAAAAACATCGTCACTTGTAATAAATTGTTTACTAAAGCTATCGTCAATTAAATTAGCTTTGCGACTCTAAACCGATTAAACTGAATGTCAGACCAAAAATCATTGTACTATTTGCAATCCCCCATATTCTAGATAAATTCTCACCATTTGACACTATCCTGTTTCATGTGATAAAAAAATTGGTGAAGCTATTTTGCTCTAGTGCAAAAAATGGATATCCGGTGCCCCTCTTTTTCAAAGCAAATCGGTGGGAGACGGATAGTTTAATAACTAGAAAATAAAAGACAGATGAGGGGAAAGAGGGACTGTAAAAAAACAAAGCATTTTATTAAAAAAGATTTTTTTGACAAGTCATTATTTTGTGTCAAAATACTTCGCACACGAAAAACAGAGTTAAATTGCAAGGAAATCATTTCAAGAGCTGACAATCGTCTAAGTTTATCTAATCAACTATTAGATATTTTTTTCATATGGTTTTGAACTTTCATGGTATCTAAAATTACTGCGAATTGTCAATTGCGTGTAACTGTTACTCTTACCTATACACTTGATGACTTATCATTTACTCGACTTAGATGCTTAGGACTAAAAAGGCACATACTTAAGAAGATTCCTTTATATCCCGAAACAAGCTAGAGGACGAGGTTGACCTCCAGCCTTATGGGACCTGCGGTGGAAGTCCTGACACTGTTTTACCTGCCAAACACCAGATGGCGCTTGAAAAACGCTGTAACAAAAATGGTGTTTCCGTGGTCTTATCTTTATCTTTGGATCTTTAAAAATATTTAGAATTATTTTAATTTTATTTCAACCTTCGTCTCAATCAATCAAATTACAAAGACATGAATATTGTGTCAGCGTTCTGCAAGCGCCATCTGGTGTTCGACAGGTAACACTGTGTCGAGGCTTCCACGCCAGAATCGAGATGACCTATCTACTTAGACAATCCATAACAGAGCTCTCTATATGGAAACCCCAGGTAAATTAGGAACAATGGCCGTAATTTATGACTTGTAGAAACATTTATGATTAATTGCACCTTAATTCGAAATGCTACACCACTTTATAGTACTAAGGTAGGAAAAGCTTTCATCGCTCAAAAGAATTGCGTTAGAGCCATATATGGCATGGACGACCTCCGTGGTGTTACCGACCGACCAACCTAAGCACGCTGGTTTCAAGGCGTCGCCGCTCCGAGGTCCCGGGTTCGATTCCCGGAATACAGAAATTCAATTTTTCTACATTGTCTCAGGTCTGGGTGTTGTGGTACCACCGTTGTGTCTGATTTCCATAACACAAGTGCATTAGCTACTTACTTTGGGATCAGAGCAATGTATGTGATTGGTGTCCAATTGAATGGCACTGCGCCAGAAGAACCATGCAAACCGCTCTTCAAGAAGCTGAAAATCTTGCCACTACTATACTTATACATACTTGAAGTTAGTAAGTTTGTATAACTAAATATGCATCACACAAGCAAAAGATATATATTTTCGTAATACACGAAATAGTAGAAGACTTGTACCTGTTGTCATACCCAAAGTGTAATGTTTCAACGAAATTGCTATTGGATGTGCGTCCAAATCTACAATAAGTTAGCAGAACGCATAAAACGATTGCCATTTAATAAATTTAAGAGAAGGTATTATTATTTTACTACAATCATATTGTTAGATACATATTAATATATTAGTAACATTATATTTATTTTAATATCCATTTCATTACGTCTTACAAGCTTGAAATACATACAGCAAATAATGTAAAATGTCAAGCACATTATTGATAATCGTAAGAAAAATATATATTTAGAATCTTAAAATTATGTCATATTATTTATAGGAACCGCACAAATATTCATGCACTGTGTAAAACCATAAAATTATTATCCCTATGGAATAAAACGACAAAAGCGAGATGTTACTAGCAGCAAACTGTGTGATAAAAAGAGATGGGTAGCAGAACCATTTTTGTCAGATGTCAAACAGTTGACCGCCCTGCAGAAGCTCGCTGAAAATTACGTGCATTTGATTTTTTATTTATTTAAAAGTGAAATTGTGTATATTTTGGAGAAATAATGCGTCTGAAACATGGTGACTTGATCAGTGATTGATTATTATGCATTATAGCGGCATAACAAATAATCATTTAACAGGTAGATTAGTCCAAATCGAAGCCTCTTAATATACGACTTATATTTACTAATGCGCTTCAAATTTAAAGTACGCAGTTTGATTATTCTATTCTACAAACGTTAATTTACGTAAAAAATAACGACAGAATAACACAGGGAATGTATATCGACGAATATTTTGTATAATGAAATAACATTTAGTTTTACACTAGAGCTGCATGTTCAATATTTTGTGTCGACTGTTTATCATGCAGTAAACTACTATATTTAACTTAGGAACATTGTTTTAAATCACCTGATCGAAAGGTTATCTCATTTAAAGCTCCAAATGTTACTTACTTATGTTAGTTACTGACATCTTAAATCGGTTTCTATTGACAGCTTTTACTTGTCCTTCTATTCCGATAGGAATATTAATTTTATATGTAAAACATTCTTCCAAAGAGCCATGTATACAAGGCAGTCTTAACTCTTCGGCTATCGTCGGCGAAACAACAAATGAGTTGTGTCAGTGTCATGTTTGTCTCGCTTGCACTTATCAATAAAACTTCGAGCTGCATTCACTGAAGCAATAGCCTTACAACTCATTTGCTAAGGCGCCATCACTCGTTTATTGGAAGATGTATTACTTTCTTTAATAAATTGCCTCAAAATATAATTGAATTACCTTTACATAAATTCAAATCTATTGTTAAACAATGTTTAATGACTAAAGGATATTATAGAATAAATGATTATATGAACGATAACAATGTATGGTCTAGCTTGTAAGAATATTTAATTGTAATATTTTTAAAAGAGGCATTGACAATAGTGACTGAGTTTGTTGCGCAGCTTCTTCTCAGCACTAGCCCACAATTGTCCCGAAGCTGTAGTAGGGCCAATGTTGGGACGTGTATAAGTGCTAGCAATAGCCTATGTACAAAATAAAGTAATTTTGAATTATGAATTTTGAATTTTTGCCGACTTATAATAGTGATTATGGCCATCAATTAACTTAAAAAAAAAGTAAAATCCGAATTCAAAACCAAAATGCACTAAAATGTCTTAAATAAACTCTTGACCATTGAAAGTAAAGAAATCCATTTTAGGCAATAATTTTTTTTTGGAGTCGGTGCTGCGATAGAAATTTAAGGGATTCCCTCGATTACACCAAGATCCCATCGTCAGATCCCAAATTGGCATTAATGGGACTAACTAGAAGGTTAACCCTCTAAGTAGGCGAAAAAAAATTACGAATCGATTGACAAACTACTCAGATATGAGGTAACATAGATACAACAAAAAACATACAGTCGAAATGATAAGCTCCTCCCTTTTTTCAAGTCAGTTAAAAAATAAAGAGTCGACGACTCACGCAATAAATAAATCACCATTGTAATAAGTTCTTCGAAAAGATCTATTAATATGTAACACAAGATAGAGTAGCAATCCTGGCAACTATTGCTGACTTATTACGGACTATTTCGCGAAATGAGTGTTTTCATACGAATATTCGCCTAGGATAAAAAAATGTATTCACTGGATCACTTTGAAAAAAATATGTATGTGGTCACTGGATTTAGATTTTTGTATGAAATTTTGAAGACACAAGTAGCAGTTCACAAACCTAAATCTAAAGGTACCCATCTCTACTCGATTCAATAGGCTGTTAATCGAATTGTCTAACGAAAAATAGTTCGATTGCCGCGAGAATTACCGCCCAGTGTTTCGATTCTCGAATTTATCAAGCCCTTTGTGGTAATTCGATTGAGAGTATGACCGCTTTTCAGAAAAAGTCAAGTAGTATATCCACACGTAAAAAAACTACCTAATGAAAGAAATCAAAACGTGTACAAATCTTTACCATGACAAATCAAAAACTATGTTTTATTCGTTTTTTTATTAGGTGTTTTTTTTTATATACCTGCCATCTGCACGAGAATTGGCCCCCTGTACATTGTCAGCAAGATGCTGTCAAGGTATCGTTAAGCGTCAACTGCCGCTAACCGTCGTCGCCGCTGCGCTGGGACGGCCGCCACGGTAATATTATCTTACCGTGGCCGGGCAGTGTGGATACGCTATTAGACCCTTTATACACTGCGACTTAAAGCAGCGATGCAGTCGCGACGCTAACGCACGTTAGCATCGCTGCAGCCACAAAATGTCAACCTTTATACACTGTGCTACTTTTAGCATCGATGCAGTCGCGATGCTAACGCACGTTTGCATCAAACTGTCGCGATGCAGAAGCTGGAAAATCTCAAATTATGTACTGAATTTTAGCGACTGCATCGATGCTAATACGCGTTAGCATTGATGCAGTCGCGCTTCTGCATCGAAGCTAACGCGCGACTGCATCGATGCTAAATTAAATCTGTTTATTGATTTGGCGACTGCAGCGATGGTAAAAGTTGCAGTGTGTAAGGGGTCTTAAACATTCAGACATTGTTTACTGCGTGATGACGACATCTACCGCCTTTTTTGCCAGTTACAAAGCTAAACGAAAGTAACTTAGACGGTCTTGCACCGTATAAACTCTACATTTAAGCTTAAAAAAATAACTTGGCAGTAACATTTGCGATCAGATGCGTTAGACGTTAAATATCGGCTTAGCCGTAAATAAAAAGCTATAGGCTTTAGCAATCAATCTGAATTGAATGTTCTAAGAAAATGTGCAGCTTCAGCTGATAAATCTGAAGCTCATAGATCTTTCTTGCTAAGTAACTAATGAGACAAAACATCGTCGACATTTCTTATGTGGCTAATGGCTTCGTAACCTTTCTCAGTGTCAAGGAGGTCGCAGTTAGCGTGGAATTTTTACTTAAAATATCATAAGTTTAGTTTTTTACTTTGATTAAGTGCTTGCCTTTGTTAACTAAAAAGATCATAAAGCAAAATCCTGCAACATAATCGAAACTAATTGATATCGCATGAACCTAATTAATACAGAATTTAAGTGATAGCAGTTATGCTACGACTATGCTTCAAGATATTGAACAAATAGACAGCTGAGCTATTATTATATTCTAAATAATATAAGAAGAATAATATAAAAGTAAGACATCAAACTCTTGTGGCATAATGGCGTCAGTAAATTTCATAAAATTATTATCCCTTTGGAAAGGAATATTAATTTTATGGTAAATTTGGAAAACATACAATTGACATGTCAATATTGAATTACATCCCTTAGCATCTTAGTCAAAAAAATAATTTTCTTATTTCAAAATAACTTCGCTACATTCTCTGTCAACAGATGGCACCAAATGGAAAAAGTTTTCAAACAATGTTTACAGCAATTTAAGAATAATGCCCGTTTATTTTATTTTCTTTGTCACTTACAACTTTTTTTAATCAAATTGTTCGGATAAAGTTTTCCGAACGAAACTACTTCAATATAATTTAATGTGAACATTTAACTTTTTTCACTTGTAAACTTTTAATTGGCAAGTTTAGTTTATATCGTTACCATTCGTTTATATTTTTAAAACGTGTTGATACCATTATTGGGAACACGTCAGTAAATTCGAAAAATATAACACGTTTTAGGACTTACTTCAGTAAAAGAAACACGGAGCTCTTAATGATCATTTTAACCTCTGAGCTTTTAAAATTTCATAAGAATAGCAATAAGCTTCCTTAACCAAAGAGTGTGTGCAAAAAACTCAAAGCTTGATTCGCGTTGGTTTTAAAAGTGCAATAAATCATTCCACACTGTGCAAAAGTGTAATTTATCACGCCAAACTATAGAAATCAAACTCGTGTACCTTTCAATCTTTTCCCCAAAAAATTGTGTCGCATACAAATCCTAATTTTATGTTATTTGCCATTTATTTTTGTCATAAAAAAGTAAAAGTTGTTCTACGAAAATGTATATACCTATAATTAAACCTAGCATTATTTATACAGGGTGTCACAAAATTAACTGCATTCCTTCTCGGTGGTGATTCTGTTGCTAAAATACAACAACTTTTTGTATGGGACCACTATTGAAATCCCAATACATATTTTTCTTCCTCATACAAACTGCATCAGCTGATCAGCAGTATAGTATGGACAAGTGATATTTTTTTTCGATTACGATGTTGGTCCCATAAAAAGTGTTGTCATATTTGAGCATCAGAATTATCCATATGAAGGAATGCAGTTGATTAAGATAGACCTTATTATACCTGGCAGCAGTGTCACAGTTTATACTAGTACGGCTTCCGACGTTTATACCGCGTAGTATATACCTTTATGCTTTCAACTTTTTATTTTATTAAGAGGCAAAATGAATTTATTTATTTTATTTGTACTTTTGAAAAATAAATTAAGTTATTATTTTGTTTGAATAGCACCCAGGCAATTTTCACAACGTAAGTAGGTATAATGATAGAAGACATGTTTACATTTATAAATTACTGTTAAATGTAAACTCTTATTAAAAGCACTCGCTCACAAAATTTGTTTGTTTTTCAGCCGTCTGTAGATTTATCTTGCAATTACTAAAACAACTCCACGCTTATAAATGCAAAAAGACCCTTGTAAACATTTGCGAAGCAAGCTTTTCTCATTAAGTGCAAGTCAAACAACCCCATACAACCTTGTTCAAACATCGTGCACCTCATTGCTAGTGTTGTGAAAAGTTTCGGCCCGACTAAAAGTTTAACCAAAAGTTTAGAGTGCATGCACTCTCTACCCTTCACCTTTCTCAAACAAAGTGCAGCACTTTTGTGATAGTTTCTAACAGAAGTTTCGTTCTGAACCGAAAAAGTAGTTTTACCACGTAGGTAATCATATTATGTTTTCAAACTTATTTTTTCAAATTGGGCATGTTCCGATTTTGTAAGACTTAATTAACGCTAGAAGGTACTTTCCATCAAACAAAAACAGATGGGCATCGAATGTCAATTAATTACCATGATTTTTCCGGTATCGTTGTGTTTAAACTTCGGTCAGAAACAACACTACTAAGTAACTTTTCACACCGCAAACTGAACTCACTAGCAAAGTTATTTCCAACGTCTTGGAGCAACATTTCTTCATGAGGCTGGCTCGGTATTAATTCCTTTCCAAACACGAAAATGCCTTCAATTAGCATGTAATTATGAATAGTGCTCGCTAGAAGGAAACCGCCTGTGGCTCCCACTTTGCTATGAAACGCTGGCGTTTCGTATATCAGGATTGCACGGGTCCATTCGAATCTGTACAGAAAATTGCTACTGGTAGCGTCATCTGTCGGCGAGTAGCTAAACTTTTCGTTGGGGTTGCGTTGCGTCCCGCATAAACTGACGCTATCAGCGCCATCTAGTAGAGAGGTGACGTACTAGAAAGGGCGGGCCATGCAAAGTTTTTACTTATTTTCACAAAAGGTTGAAAGTCAAACTTAAGTATAACTACAGAATAGCATATCGTTTTAAAACTTACCGTACCTACTCATATATCATTTAATAGGTTCTCCCTTGTTTTGTCGAACAACGTTTGATATAATTTCACTTCACAAACATTTAAAATATCTAATTTCATTTGATATAATTATTCGATTCCTATAATATTTATTTTATCTAATTTTGATTGACATAATTGTTTATGTAATATAATTTCGTTTCATCGAATTTTCACTTTGCCTAATATCACATGACATAATGTTTGCTTGGCCTAATGAGTGCTTAATCTAATTTTTATTTAACCAAAACTTTATAACTGAATAACACTAGATAAAACAACAAAAAAAAACTGTCACTGTTCTAACCTAACCTAACCTAGATGACACAAACAGAGGGGAGTTCTGGCGCTCGGCGGCCGCTGCCGCGGCACGCTCGCTACGCTCGCTCGCCTTCGCTCGTTGTCGGATCACTGTTCTAACGTAACCTAACCTAGATGACACCAACAGAGGGGAGTTCTGGCGCTCGGCGGCCGCTGCCGCGGCACGCTCTCTGCGCTCGCTCGCCTTCACGCATTGTCGGATCACTGTTCTAACCTAACCTAACCTAGATGACACCAACAGAGGGGAGTTCTGGCGCTCGGCGGCCGCTGCCGCGGCACGCTCGCTACGCTCGCTTGCCTTCGCGCGTTGACGGATCACTGTTCTAACCTAACCTAACCTAGACGACACCAACAGAGGCGAGTTCTGGTGCTCGGTGGCGCTCCTTTTTTGTGATTAAATGCAAAATATTAAAGCTTTGTTTTAGTCAAGTTGCCCTATTTGCTGTCTTTAAAATAATACTGTTAAAATCTTATAAATAAAAATAAAAAACAATATAGACGAACTGATCATTATACTAAATAAAAGTATGTAAAATGATAATTCTACAAAATAAGATTAGATAAAACAAAAATTAGATGAAATGATTATTAGGTCGAATGATGATTATGCCTCTTAAATGTTAGCACAAACGTTGTTATATCAAACAAATATTATCTGTTATAAAAATTATGTTAAACAAAATTATGTTAAACAACCATTATGTTAAGAGTGATTAGTAATAGTGAAATTATATCAAACGTTTTTCGACAAAACAAGGGAGAACCCATTTAATATTATACTTACTTACTTTTAAGTCTTAGAGTAAAGAATAAAAATCTTAAATCTAAGACTTACTTGTGTACTTGTATCCGAGATAGAACTTAAGGTTTTCAGTATAATTCAGCCCGCCATCTGACGTGGTGTCCCAAGGCGTGTAGATTATCTCCTCCAGCTTCAAATAGTTTGCAAAGGTTCTCATCATGAGGTGGCAGGTTGACTTCCCGGCGACTTGCAACTGCGACTCGGGGTCGTTGATGAGAAGCAGCTGCCGCCAGTTGAAGCTAGATGGCGTGAAATAGCAGTGTTAGTGCGAAGTCACACGTGCGGAAAACGGTGCGGAAATTGCAAGAAAAACTGGACGATCACAATAACACTAGTCAATGGATTGAAATAATACTAATATGTTTTGCAGTATTTATCGTTTTCTGATGTAGTTATTGCGAAACTTACTATGAGGACTAGGGTTTTTATGTTGGTTATTTTCAGAGTTTTGTGTGGACAAAATCAACATTGTACGCACTTAATATAGAGCCTAGAAAAATATTTCTTTTTAAACATCATGCTATTTTTTTTTAAAATATCATGCTAGTTAGCTAAGTACAACGTATTTTTATTGTTTAGAAATAAAAACATTCGAGAAACTTTAATTGTTTGTTTGTTTTTGTTCATTTTTGGTACGCGAGTCACATAAATTGGCGGGCTTTATTAATATTTTATTTAATAAATATTTTACGTGATTTTTCGTTTTCCAACCAAAATTAGCCATAAATAAGCTAGTGATTCATTATTTTAAATAATTATATTGGAGTCGGAGCATAATATTTTAAATATTTATTTCATGATTTCTGGTTATTTTACATTTCTCAAAAAGTACTGAACCGATTTGGATGAAACTAACACTCTATCCTAAGTTGAACTATACCTGATTGCACTAACATACAAACATACAAATACACAAACAAACAAACTTACAAAGTTTTTCACACGCGTTTGGAAGCCTTAATAAAAAGTCATTAAGGTCAAAATAGATCAACATATAATTTTTTTATCCAATTCTGACGTTATCACATACATACAGTTCGAATTGATTACGTCTTTCTTTGAAGATGGTAAGAGAAATCTCCTGATTGAGCTTTATTTTCTCTCCTCTCTTTGCTTGTCACTATACCAATTCACTTTGCTTCTACCCTCATTCACAAATATCCTTTTCAGACTAACAATATCCATTACGTGTCATACTTCATCGGGTCCAACAAAGCCGAAATTGACTTAATAAATTACCTAACGAAAAGGCTTATACAGAGTAACCAGGGGCACTATTTATGAATTACTCGCTTGAGTATGGCGTGTATTTTTCGCACAAATACAAATTAAAATCAGCGAAAAATTGACGCGAGGACTCTTGAAATTGGGTTATATTCTTTGAAATCCCTCCTGTGTGTATTTCAACTGTCCCTCATCCGATAATTGGATTTTAAACAATGATTTCACATGCCATCTTGACGCGAGACATTCAAAAATAACCTGAGCCCCTATTTTTGAATCACTCGCGTCAAGATGGCGTGTGCTATTCGTTAATTAATGCCCGATTTTCCAATGAAAATTATAATAATTAAACATGGAATTGATTTGAAAATGACCCTGAATTTTGTGAGTACTAACGTCTGTATTTCACGTTATTTTCATTGATTTTTAATTATTTTTTTAACCAAATTATATGCCGTACTCAAGCGAGTGATACAAAAATAGGGCTCCTGCTTTGTGACCTTAAAATAAAAGCGAGGCACCGACATCCATCACCCTGCGTTGACGCTTCGAGCCAGCTAATGAAAAGTTAAATGAAGCTGTTTAAATTAAATTTACTTGCAATTCTTTAATTTTAATCGACTAAGGCCTGATTTTTCAATAGTCAGATAAGAAATATTCGTCGAACAAAATACAATATGGCTAATTTGAAAACGCCACTTAATTGTCAGCAATCATACGTAACTGTCATTTTTTTAAATCTGTCGCTTTATAATTTATCAGTCTGATAAGTTTTATCTGATCATTGAAAAATCGGCCCTAAGTAGGTATAAGTATGTTTTTTTTTTTAAATATTGGACACCAATCACATACATTGCTCTGATCCCAAAGTAAGTAGCTAAGGCACTTGTCTTATGGAAATCAGACAAAAGTGTTACCACAACACCCAGACCCGAGATAATATAGAAAATTTTTGATTTCTACATTGACCCGACCGGGAATCGAACCCGGGAGCTCGGAGCGGCGACGCGTTGAAACCCAGCTGCTTGTTGCTGCCTTTCTATAAAAGTAATTTTGAAAACACCACAATGCTTTTAACTTCTTTGAACAATTTAAAATTTCCAAAACTTCTCTAAGGCAAAAATATTTAGACTTATAGTTGTTGACTTTTTAGTTTGACTATTTAGACCCAGAATCACTGGAACTTCTGACCGTTTAAAAAAAAGTTTAATCTTTTTGTGTCGTATAGTTTATTAATTATAGCGACCTGCCGAGTTATTTTGTGTGGCCCACCAGCCTGACCCAAGACCATGCGAGTCTTAGCATGAAAAATATTCGAGTTTCTCAGCGGTCATTAAAAAAAAAAGTTGGGTACCACTGCTTTGCTGCAAACTCAAAACGCGTGGACGCATTCGCGGGGGGATCGCATGTTATATAATCTATGTAGGTATATTTAATATCTCTAAAGTGTAAAATTATTATATATACCACGTTTTGCATACCATTTCCTACTTTTCAATATTGCAATTGGTCTGCTTTTAGTGTTTTTTTTTACCTAACTTGTGGGATAAAGGATATTTATTATTTTATTGGAATAAGATGTAAATTATTATGTTTGTTACTTTAGAATTCGCTTTGCATACAAACTTAATCTCCATCTTAGCGAAGCGTGTTTAAGAGGAAGATGAGAACACTTCTCCATCTTAGCTAAGAGGAAGATGAGAATACCATTATATCCCACAGAAGTGTTGCTAGTTGAATTCTATTAGGTGCTAGGAATGCTTTTCCGAGGTGCATTTATCAATTGTGAGTGTTTCAGAGGTTCATTTTTCATTGTCACTTTAGTAAAAAAGCAAGAGTGCAAGAGTACTACTCTAGGCTTAAAGTTTATAATGATCCCATAAAACAACCACTCAAATTTCGAGTAAAATCAGATAGGAAACAATTCAATTTAGCCCAAATCCAGCGCACTTTGGCCTGGCTTTCAATTATCAGATTTTTCCGATATTGCTAAAAGGGTCAAGTGAACAATAAAAGTATAGAAATAACTCTTATTAGGTTATTTTGTTACCGGTTACAAATTGAAAAGAATATAGTCCCAAGCAGTAAGAAATTGAAATAAGTAATTTTAGTATTCATTGCGTTTCATTCTTAATTTTAATGACGACCCGCAGTTGTAATGTGCTAAAATGCTTATAAAATAATATTAATATAAAAGTTTAGGTGCCAAACAACATGACATGTCATTCGCAAGATTTGTCCAATGATATTGTATTAAGAACTAGATCACCGGTTAGAGGCTAAAAGATGGCTCAGCTAAACAACACCTCACTTCAAATTGGGCTCATAATTTTGACGTAGTCTGTTTTTGATTGTGTCAGTGTCTTAATGCCTCAGTGCGCCTTTAAAACTGAAGAAACACCTAACTAAATAAATAAAAATAGTCCGAATATCATATTTTCGTTAAGTAAATTGTATTAGATGATGCCTGTCATTTATGACTGAAGTATTTTCAATAAAATTTGTGAGTTTTGTTTCTTAGCCAACCCACGGACTAACATGGTCGATATTCTAAGACAGTGCTATACATGGAGTAGTTTGGTACAATATTTTTTAATAATAATTTAACGACCTTCACAGTGTGGTTGTTTACGTTCCGGATTATAAAGATAAGCAGTCGCGGGTTCGAATCCCGCCCGCACGACCCTAACAAATATGTCTACGGAAATGTATGTTAATATGTCTGTTATATAACTATTACACCTTCATTTTTTTTAAAGTGACAGCGTAGACGCTCACGGATCAAAAGTTAACCGGCACTAGCGTTTACAAAAGTATAACAAAAAGACTGTTGATAAACACATCTGTGAGGGATGATCCTCACGATTGTAGAAAAAAATTTGTACGCTCACTATTAGCGTGTTATTTGAAGGGATCATTCTGTTTACATGATGCCAGATGGCTATGGTGTATTAATAAAAATTTCTTTATGTATTAAAATAAGAACTGTAAATATTTTAATTAATTTAATTTGTAAAAAATATACATGTGGTCACGTGATCGTGAATGCATAGCAGTGAACGTGACTCTGATATTGGCGCCCATGGCGTTTCACGTGATACATTTAAATTGCATTTATTAGATAATTATTCAATATTTTAAATGTAAAATAGTTTGAAAATAAAATGTTTTGTTGATTAATATACTACCGAGCTAAAGTGTGAACTCAATTTTAAAATTAGGCCAACGAGTCTATTGTAGGTAATGTACCTATTTACTTAAAAAAATATATTAAGAAAGCTACTCTATTAAGACTCTGTTCCGAATCTGATGTCTGATGTGATAGATGTCAATCCATTGACATCCATTAATCAGACGGTGCCATTTTGTGTACTCTTTTAGTTCGCGAGGCGTCATCTACTTCTAAATACAATATCATTGGTTTTGTCATTCAAAATCACTATCGAACAACACATTTTTGAGCGTTCTCTCTAATCAAATCAAATCCCTAACCACTTTTCAAGAGCCCAATATCTAGGGCCTTATTTTAGAACTACTCGCGGCGATACAGCGAGTGATATGCATTGATCAATGTCCGATTTTCCAATGGAAATTAGTATAATTCCACACGGGAGTAATTTAAAAAAAAAACTTAGTACTTAGATACGGGATTGCTACCATGTACGGACAGCAGCACGTCAAGCTTAACACTGCGATATCTTATGCATGCAGTTGTAGCTAGTTTGCAACAAAAGTGGGTAACCTGATGTGTTGGTGACTGTACCTTATTATTTATAAGTTTCCGATATTTAGGCACTCCGTGCGTAACTCCGTGATCATGGCACTTGTAACTGTGTTAAAATATCAAATAAACCGACTCCAAAACCAAAATGCACTAAAAAGTCTTAAATAAACTCTTGACTATTGAAAGGAAAGGAACCCATTATAGGTAAACAAATTTCTTTTTGGAGTCGGTGCTGTGATAGTTGATGCTTGATGGTCAAAGTGATGGCACCGATTTCAAAAAGAAATTGTTTGCCTAAAATGGATTCCTTTCCTTTCAATAGTCAAGAGTTTATCTAAGACTTTTTAGTGCATTTTTGTTTTGGAGTCGGTTTTTACTTTTTTAAAGTTAATTTTATTTCTTCATTTTTAGAGATTACAGGATAATGGGGGGGAGGGGCACCTTATGACTCTGTTTTTTAAGAAGCTACAATCTACCTATTACAAGTTCTTTCATTACAATTAGTGAACTCCTAAGCGTTAAGGAGTTCCACCATCAGCTCAGACCCACAAAATGTTGACTATTAGACGTAACAATACGTCAAAATTAAGATTCAGGTAAAGAAACACTATACGTGCCTTTAAAATTTGAAGGTTTCCCTCGATTACACCAAGACTCCATCATCAGATCCCAAATAGAAAAAAATGGGACCAACTAGAAGGTATACCCTCTAAGTAGGCGAAAAAGTTTTCGAATCGGTCGACAAACGTCTGAGATATGAGGTAACATCCATACAAAAAAATAAATAAAAAAAACGTACAGTCGAATTGATAACCTCCTCCTTTTTTGAAGTCGGTTAAAAATAGGGCACCTGCTTCTATGCTTTTTCCGTATGCTGGACCAGCCAAAATATCGGCATAACAAAACATCGCCGTTTGAGTGACAGCCTATGATAAGATATCTACGAATAGATTACAAATAGCGCGCACTACCGATGGCCCTGTGATACGTTTATATTTGTAGTGATTTGACAACCGCGTAAATGTTATGTTTGTTGAGATAATCAGATGGATAGATAGATGTAGCTATCAGATATAGTGCTTTAGAATGTTTTTAACACTCACAGTGTCATATTTTATATTCATAAAGATGAATTAAGAAACCAAAAATTTGCGCACGGGCGGGAATGGAACCAGCAACCTTTTGGCAAACCGGGCCAAACGCTCTTACCAATTAACAGCACGGTAGCTCAATTGGTAAGAGCGTTTGGCCCGGTTTGCCAAAAGGTTGCTGGTTCCATTCCCGCCCGTGCGCAAATTTTTGGTTTCTTAATTCATCTTTATGAATATCAGATATAGCTTCGTGAAACTAATTCTTGACGTTCAGGTTTTGACCAGGGTCTACAGAAGCACTATAAGTTTGACGTCTTCAAGAATTGAACTTTCAGTTTATACTCAAATACAGTATCCTACAATAAAATATTATATCACTGTTCCAACAATTCCGAACTAAACTTTGTAAAGTTAAATGAAAATTTACTTAAAAAAAGTTAAAACCGACTTCAAAACCAAAATGTACTATAAAGATTAAATAAACTCTTGACCCTATAAAGTAAATGAAAAAAAAAACCGGTTTACAAATGACCGTGATATGAGGAAACACAGCCACCAAAAAAAACAACGTACAGTCGAATTGATAACCTCCACATTTTATGGTCGGTTAAAAATTATATTTAAAAAATCTGTAACCGGTCTACGAATAAACAATTTTTCATTTAGGATTTTCTATTATTTTATTTGTTACCCCATTTATTGTTGTATGCATTATGCCATGTTGTTTTTTAACTAAGCCAATGTTACCTAAACTATGTATATAAAGTCTAAATATATAATACCTCATCCACAAAAATCAGTGCAGAAGTTTGGCCACAAATGTGGACACACATAAATACCTTCATACATAGACTGTTAAAATCGTATCCCTTCGAGTCGGGTAAAATGGAACAATTTGCCGCTAAATTGAAGAACATATTGCATAATAGAACGTTGCAAAGCCCACTGGCTTTCACACGGATCCGAGCTGCCCGACCAACATAAAAACGAAAAGCTTTCCCTAAAAAGCTCACATAAAAAAGCTTTTACACTCGGCCTCTTTATAATTACTTTGACCACTATAGAACCGTAGTGGGTTTGTTACTATGGAACCCTTACTATCCTTAGCATTTTGTCTCTTTTGTTTGCCGCCAGTTTAAAAGAGATAAATGACCGTTTCCAGCCACCTTTGTGATTATTTTGGAAACAAATACGTATGTTTCAAAAGCGTTTCTGTCCTATTGAACCTCAACTCATGGTTTACCATAAAAAGGGCTGAATACTATTAGTAGGTTAATTCGGAAGTTCAAAGTAAAAGACTTTCAATACACCGGTCCTTGATCCTTTTACACAAGGCCATTAGAATAAATTGCATTTCACTCTAATCTGTATAAGTACATAAAAATGAATACCTTTTCCCTTGGTCACAACATCACACGGCTGAACCGATTTCGCTAACTTTTTTTTGTTGTATTTGTTATCGTCATAACAAGGAATGATATAATTAAGAAAATTGAACGGCTGGATCGATTTCCATGATTTTTACTTTGTTAGATTTGTCATCGTCAAATTACGTGGCCGGGGGCGAAACAAAGTTCGATAAGCCGCTAGTTTATTTATAAATATGCGCTGACTGGCGGATTTTTTTTTACTGAGGCTAGCTAGTGCCAATTCCATTACACGTTGTAATAAATCGCCATTTACTTAAACTTTTAGGATTTTAATTGATAACCACTCATCAATACAAAAGGAGTACTTTACAATTCAATTAAACGTTTCAAAGGCTTTCAGACTAAAATAGTTTAATTTACTGAGCGTTCTAATTACCATTTACTTAGCGTCTGCTCGGCTTTGACACAAATAAATCCGAAGCTAAAATTAGTTTTCTGATTGAAACTTTGAAAGTACCTACTTTCGGTTATCTGTCTCTGTTACTGTAATTGAAATCGTTATAAATGGACCTAACTTTATAATTCCATTCGATTTTTGTGGATTTTTGCCATCGGGTTAGAGGCGTCGCGGCGCCGTGAACTTTGTATTTAATTAAAAAAGTAATTATAGACTGAAAAAACTTTGGATAATCATGGCTGACTTTTGTACTCAGAAAAGAAAGTTTACACTTAGGTTGATATTTATTTATATAAATATTTTATATTATAGAAAATATTTATTTTTAGCTACTTCGAATAGAAGAAGGTCAGCAGTATTTGTCAAGGAAACTTGAAACAAGAAATATTTTGAAATAGGTATTCGGGGAAACTGAATTTTAAGCTCGTATCAACACAACATGTTTATTTTTTTAACAATTTTAAATAGAATAGCAATCTTTGCTATGCTCTTTGCAAATTTGACGATAAAACCTGAATCTAGGAATATTGTAAAAATGATAAAATCAGTAATACTATATAGGTATTACGTAGCGCAAGCTACCTTTACATACATCTTCTTTAATTTGAATTTACAATTGACGTTCCTAAAAAAACACCTTTTGACCATTGAACCTTTTAAAATAAAACTTTTTGATTTTTCCGTAAGGTCCAAAACGACAAAAAGCGGCCAAGTGCGAGTCAAACTCGCGCAGTGAGGGTTCCCTACCAACTTTAACAAAACTTGGGTTCCACTTCGCCAAAATACCACAATATTTAAGTGACAGCAATAATGACTTTGTTTTTCATAGTATTTTTATGATGGACGAAGTTATATTTGCGGTTGTTGAAAATTCGCTACATCTCAAAACTACTAGTTTGATCTTATTCAAACCATTTCCGTTGAAAGGATTTGTAAAGCACAACACTGTTTTTTTTTTTCAAAATAGTCACTTGTTTCGTTTTAAAGTTAGAGGGACGCCCATCTTACCACTTTGGAAGCGTCTACCTCCCAAATGTGAGACTTTCAGAAAAAAATATTTGAAACTAATGTCATTTTTAGAGACCTATCCCACCTTTGACACCCAACATGCAAGGATTTGAGCAAAAAAGATAATTTGTCAATCTCTAATGTCATTATTTTTTTATTTTTTGTATGCGAATCGTAAAGTGGGTAATGCTAATAGTTCCAAGAATAAAGTGGCTGTGACAACAGACAGACAGACTTGACGAAACTATAAAGGTTCCTTTTTTGCCATTGGCTAAGGAACCCTAAAAAGCGCCAGGCTTTACCACCCTAATCCTATCGCAACTCGTTTCAGGAAGGATAATCATCATTTTGTCGAACGAGTATTTCTCTTTGATGCAAAGATAATCCTCATTCGGGTCACGAACCTTGTTTATGAAATGTTAAATTAAAGGCTACATCTAGAAGAACTCGCCACCATCAAATTGTCTGAGATGAATTGGAAATTTTTGCACCAACTTAGCAAGTGAGACACGTAGAAGCAGTAAATAGAAGTTGATAAATTGCTTTGTTTTTTTTCGATCGATGGAATTATTTGTTCTTTCAAGTACTACATACGTTTTAAGGATGGATCTCTACATAGAAAAAATGAATAAGGTTAGAATGGTTTTGATCGTTCGTTTGTATGGGAACCTCTGTCGCCGGTGGGAGTTACCGCGCTGTTGCTGCAGTGATAAAAGTACCAATCAATGAGTTAACGCACCAATATCACAAACCAATCACAATTTCCGCTAGGAACTCTGTGATTGGTGTGATTAGTGCTTGAAACCAACTACCAATCACAGAGCTTCTAGCGGTGAAACCTCCAATCATCATTCAGATACGTTCGTTCTTTTATGTCAAAATACTAGTGATGTGGTAAAGGTCGATTGTAATAAATTCAATTACCGATGTAATGTTGTTTCTCTTTGTGAATAAACATGTAGGATTTAAGTTTGAAATAATTTGGATAATTTAACAGCTCATTTGATCGCAACAAAGGGTATTACTATTGCCTTTCGGTAAAAACAATAGAAGAAAAAAATGAGTTGCTAAACGTTACTTGAAATAGAGTAACTTATACCTTTAAACATTAGTTTCTAAAAATAGTTCTATTAGTAGAATTGAATCATTCTTTGTATTAAGAATAAGTAATATTACTTATATACGACAAATAGATTCCAATTTAAGGAAAAATGTTTAAAGGTATAAAAGCATAAAGGCCATGGTCTACAAACATTATTCAGGTATTACAGCACGGTAGCTCAATTGGTAAGAGCGTTTGGCCCGGTTTGCCAAAAGGTTGCTGGTTCCATTCCCGCCCGTGCGCAAATTTTTGGTTTCTTAATTCATCTTTATGAATATCAGATATAGCTTCGTGAAACTAATTCTTGACGTTCAGGTTTTGACCAGGGTCTACAGAAGCACTATAAGTTTGACGTCTTCAAGAATTGAATTTTCAGTTTATACTCAAATACAGTATCCTACAATAAAATATTATATCACTGTTTCAACAATTCCCAACTAAACTTTGTAAAGTTAAATGAAAATTAACTTAAAAAAAGTTAAAACCGACTTCAAAACCAAAATGGACTATAAAGATTAAATAAACTCTTGACCCTTTAAAGGAAATGAAAAAAAAAACAAACCGGTTTACTAATGACTGTGATATGAGGAAACACAGCCACCAAAAAAAACAACGTACACAATTTTATGGTAACACATTTTTATGGTCGGTTAAAAAAATATTTAAAAAATCTGTAACCGGTCTACGAATAAACAATTTTTCATTTAGGATTTTCTATTATTTTATTTGTTACCTCATTTATTGTTGTATGCATTATGCCATGTTGTTTTTTAACTAAGCCAATGTTACCTAAACTATGTATATAAAGTCTAAATATATAATACCCCATCCACAAAAATCAGTGCAGAAGTTTGGCCACAAATGTGGACACACATAAATACCTACATACATACACTGTTAAAATCGTATCCCTTTGAGTCGGGTAAAATGGAACAATTTGCCACTAAATTGAAGAACATATTGCATAATAGAACGTTGCAAATCCCGCTGGCTTTCCAACGGAACCGAGCTGCCCGACCAACATAAAAACGAAAAGCTTTCCCTAAAAAGCTCACATAAAAAAGCTTTTACACTCGGCCTCTTTATAATTACTTTGACCACTATGTACCGTAGTGGGTTTGTTACTTTGGAACCCTTACTAACCTTAGCATTTTGTCTCTTTTTTTTTGCCGCCAGTTTAAAAGAGATAAATGACCGTTTCCAGCCACCTTTGTAATTATTTTGGAAACAAATACGTGTGTTTCAAAAGCGTTTCTGTCCTATTGAACCTCAACTCATGGTTTACCATAAAAAGGGCTGAATACTATTAGTAGGTTAATTCGGAAGTTCAAAGTAAAAGACTTTCAATATACCGGTCCTTGATCCTTTTACACAAGGCCATTAGAATAAATTGCATTTCACTCCAATCTGTATAAGTACATAAAAAATAATACCTTTTCCCTTGGCCACGACATCACACGTGAACGGCTAAACCGATTTCGCTAACTCTTTTTTGTTGTATTTGTTATCGTCATAACAAGGAATGATATAATTAAGAAAATTGAACGGCTGGACCGATTTTCATGAGTTTTACTTTGTTAGATTCGTCATCGTCAAATTACGTGGCCGGGGGCGAAACAAAGTTCGATAAGCCGCTAGTTCATTTATAAATATGCGCCAGTCAACACGATTTTTTTACTGAGGCTAGCTAGTGCCAATTCCATTACACGTTGTAATAAATCGCCGTTTACTTAAACTTTTAGGATTTTAATTGATAACCACTCATCAATTCAAAAGGAGTACTTTACAATTCAATTAAACGTTTCAAAGGCTTTCAGACTAAAATAGTTTAATTTACTAAGCGTTCTAATTACCATTAACTTAACGTCTGCTCGGCTTTGACACAAATAAATCCGAAGCTAAAATTAGTTTTCTGATTGAAACTTTGAATGTACCTGCTTTCGGTTACCTGTCTCTGTTACTATAATTGAAATCGTTATAAATGGACCTAACTTTATAATTCTATTCAATTTTTGCCAGTGGGTTAGAGTTAGTTTGTATTTGCCAGTTAGTTTGAATTTTTAAATGTTTTAATGCTGCGACAGATAAGGCTGAATTTTCAAAGTGATGGCACTGACTCCAAAGAGAAATTGTTTCCCTAAAATGGATTCCTTTCCTTTCAATGTTCAAGAGTTTATTTAAGACTTTTTGTGCATTTTGGTTTTGATTTCGGTTTTTAGAGTGTACAAGAGAGGGGGGGGGGGGGGAGTAGCACCTTATAACTCTGTTCTTTAAGAAGCTACAAACTACCTATCATATGTTCTATCATTATAATTACTGAACTCCTAAGCGTTAATGAGTTCCACTTTCAGCTCAGCCCCACAAGATATGGACTATCAGACTTAACAATACGTCAACATTAAGATTTTAGAAACCATTTTCGTAGAAAGTATTTGTAAAGCACAACATCGTTTTTTTTTCCAAAATAGTCACAGGTTTCGTTTTAAAGTTAGAGGGACGCCCATTTTACCACTTTGGAAGCGTCTACCTCTCAAATGTAAGACTTTCAGTAAAAAAATATATTTTGAAACTTTAATGTAATTTTTAGAGATCTATACCACCTTTGACATCCAACATGCAAGGATTTGAGCAAAAAATATAGTTTGTAAATCTCAAATGTCATTATTTTTTATTTTTTGTATGGGAATCGTTAAGCGGTTAAAAAGATATACCTACCTACCAAGTTTCATTTGGGTAATGCTAATAGTTCCAAGAATAAAGTGGCTGTGACGTACGGATGGACAGACAGACTGACAGACTTGACGAAACTATAAAGGTTCCTTTTTTGCCATTGGCTAAGAAACCCTAAAAAGCGCCAGGCTTTACCACCCTAATCCTATCGCAACTCGTTTCAGGAAGGATAATCATCATTTTGTCGAACGAGAATTTCTCTTTGATGCAAAGATAATCCTCATTCGGGTCACGAACCTAGTTTATGAAATGTTAAATTAAAGGCTACATCTAGAAGAACTCGCCACCATCAAATTGTCTGAGATGAATTGGAAATTTTTGCACCAACTTAGCAAGTGAGACACGTAGAAGCAGTAAATAGAAGTTGATAAATTGCTTTGTTTTTTTCGATCGATGGAATTATTTGTTCTTTCAAGTACTACATACATTTTAAGGCTGGATTATCTATATTATATGTGTATTTCTAGATTATTTAATTCAAGGCTTCGCCGCTCCGAGGTCACTGCTTCGATTCCCGGTCAGGTCAATATATGTGTAGAAATTTAAAACTTTATACATTGTCTCGGGTCTGGGTGTTGTGGTACCACCGTTGTGTTCGATTTCAATAACATAGGTGCATTAGCTACTTACTTTGGGATGAGAGCAATGTATGTGATTAGTGTCCAATGTTTATTTTTTTATTTCTTTGATAGGCTCCGAGCATTAACAAAAACAACGTAGTTTATTTTCAGATAGTCCCAAATATCAAATTTTAATACCTTGGTTGAACATCGTTTTCTTATCAATTATATATAAAAAATACGTTTCAAGGAAGTCCTTTTGAATTTTGATTCAACTTGTGCTTGTGATCAAAACAATCAAGTTATATTTTTAGGGTTCCGTAGCCGAATGGCAAAAAACGGAACCCTTATAGTTTCGTCAAGTCTGTCTGTCTGTCTGTCTGTCCGTATGTCACAGCCACTTTATTCTGTAACTATATGCATCACACTGTTGAAGTGTGGTAGGAAGATGTATCTTGTCAACCGTTTTACGATTGTCATATAAAAAATAAAAAATAATGACATTTAAGGGATCCCATACATGAAACTAAAACCAAAATTTTTTTTTGTCAAACCTTTACGTGTGGGGTCTATGGATAGGTCTTTTAAAATAACATAAAGTTTTTTTAAACATTTCCTTTTAAAGTCTAACGTTTCATAGCTAGATGCTTCCAAAGTGGTAAAATGGGCGCCCCCCCCCCCCCCCCACCATCTAACTTCTTAACTAAGCCAGTGTAAATTTTGAAAAAATATAACATGTAGATTTTAACAAATACTTTCAACGAAAATTAGTTCGGACGAGAAGTTTTTGAGATAAAGCACATTTTTAACAACCGCAAACATAACTTTGTACTTCATACAGACACTATGAAAAACAAAGTTATGTTTGCTGTCAACAAAATATTGTGGTATTTTACTAAGATGATTCCCTAATTCAGTTAAAATTGGCACGGAACCCTAAGTACGCGAGTCCGACTAGCACTTGGCCGGTTTTTTTTTTCTTTCTAAGAGCCTACAAATTATTGGACACAAATGATCAATACCTCTCTGTATGTTTAACAAAAATACGAACGACTATCACAGTTTAATTTGCTCCAATTGGTACCAACAAAATTCTGAGTCTACGTGCCAACGCAAATTTTATTAGCCCTAACAAGCGGCTTCGATTTTACGAGCGAAATTATGGTAGCCATCTTCGGAACGATGAACGAATATAAAATGAACGGGGATTTAGACTAAAGACCCGATAAAATTAGAGTAAGCGTTGCGAATGCTTTGATAAGCCTATTTTTCGATATGAAACTTAAATTTTAGATAAAAATGCATCCGATTATCCGATCAATTGATAAGGCTTGGTTGCCTGAAAAATGGTTACATAAAAAGTATCAGGTTAAGGTTAGG
Source organism: Pyrausta purpuralis (assembly GCA_963924145.1). Classification (NCBI taxonomy): domain Eukaryota; kingdom Metazoa; phylum Arthropoda; class Insecta; order Lepidoptera; family Crambidae; genus Pyrausta; species Pyrausta purpuralis. Next base: position 18,749,587 of record OZ001662.1, read on the forward strand.
TTTATAGTTATGGTTAGTAGAAATAGTGCCCCCGATCTTTTACACTTTTTTGTTTACTTTACAATCCAGTTTCACGTTCCTTTAATGTTGTTTGGCTCTGTTATTTTTATTGTTCCTAAGTTATTTAATGCTAAACCTTGCCAATGAAAGTATATCAAAATAAGCCCCCTTAACCCACAGCTACAGAAAATTGAATGTCAAAAACATAATACCGTAAAGGATAACAGATATTCATTCCAAAAATCATGTTCCGTGGCGGAAAATTACAGGATATTCCAGGAAAACGGTGTTTAATATCAATTTTTCGTTGAAATGTTCGCCCTTTGTTATTATTAGCCATAAAATCGTTTCAAATTGAATTGTTTTACCGCCGCAATCAGTCACTTAAGCTTGTTTCTTTTCTGGTTGCCATCTGTTACCATCAGTACAATTTTGTTTTATATACTCAAACGCATTTTCAAGCTCTTTAAAGAAGTTGACTACTATGACAAATCTTCAACTCAATGTACACTTAGGGCCTGATTCACCATCGACTAATCAGCCCTAACTAACGAATAATTTAAATATGGTTCGTCATTTCATTAGAAGAAGCAGAAGCATTGGACATACAGATAGCGCAGGTCTCTACCCAGTTCAAGGTAGCATATCATGGCCATCCTTATACTGGAGTTCTATTGAGCACAATAGATCAAAGGACAAAGGAACTTACTAGGTAACGACGCAGCTGACAAACTAGCCAAGAGAGGCTCAGCGACAACAGTATATAAACCAGAACTTTTACTGCCCTACCGCGGGCCCAAATAATAACTTGGCTTCGTACTGAAACCGAAGCAGCACACCAAGCAGAGTGGATAATTAGTGAAGGTTGCAGGCAAACAAATAACGCCTTTCCGGTAGCTTCGAAAAGACTTGACCGCAACCTCATTCGATTACCAAGAGACAAACATTATAATGTGTGTCACAGAAAGCCTGCTACGCAGAGGGTGCATTAGGGCAGAAGAAACACCACAGCATGTGCTCATGGAGTGCACAGGTGTGTCGGAACTACGAGAAAATATTATGGAATCCCCGGCTACATTCCCTGAGGCCTCAAATAATCTGGGCAGATTGCTAGCCTTCTGGGAAAGCCTGGGGTCGCCAGAATAAAAAACTGGCCAATTGCGAGTTGGACTCGCGCACTGAGGGTTCCGTGCCAAAGTTAACTGAATTAGGCAATCCACTTACTTCCACTTAGTAAAATACCACAATATTTTGTTGACAGCATATATAACTTTGTTTTTCATAGTGTTTGTATGAATGGAAGCCCCCCCTTAAATATCATTATTTTTTATTTTTTGTATAAGAATCGTAAAGCGGTTAATACATCTCCCTACCAAATTTCAACAGTGTGATGCTTATAGTTACAGAATAAATTGGCTGTGACATACGGACGGACAGACAGACAGACAGACAGACAGACTTGACGAAACTTTAAGGTTCCGTTCCGTTTTAAAAAGAGGAACACGCGTAAATTGGCTCGATCCTGAAGCTAAAAGGCGGAAAACACCCCAGCTAAACTGACTAACCATGACCGTCGTGCCATGACCGTGCAAAGAACATGTCCGGCAGAAAACATTATTTTGACTTAAAAACTATAACATCTTACGTTTATTTCGACAATACAATACCGTAGCATGTTATGCACCTAGCGTGTCGGCACTGGCAAAATTCGTTCTCGCTCGCTCTCGCTTTTGCTCCATAATATGTAACGGTGAGGCAGAACGCTGTCAATCTGTTTAGTGAAGGTAGAGCGTATCGTGTTGCTTTTTGTGCCTGAAACGTTCTGAACACAGTCATGGTATGGTGCGCTGCAGTAGCAAAATTCCTGAAGAACATTGCAGAACAGCCGTTTAAATATCACAGTCATGTCTCTTTATGGTTAATAAAGCCATAATTTTTAGTAAGTCTGTACTTATTTAGCTTAGTGGAAATTTTTATAAAGTCCCTTCCGGCCAGTGTCCGCAGATAGATTGAAAATCCCTTATATGAAAACCACATAAATATCTCAAAATTTGGCGAGACCATCAAATCGAGCGGTAAGCTAACATTTGTGCAAAGTTATCGGCACCAAAGAAAAGAAACCAAGTTAAAGCAAATTTCGAAGCCGGAAGTTACTGAAGAAGGTTCGATAGATTCCCGTTGTTAGTGCAATTGTTAACGTTTTGTAGAGCGATGTAGAGCGATGTAAAGCGATATGGAGCTGACTAGCTTGAGGTTTCTCAATAATTTGCTTGTGTTGCAGTTATGATATTTTTGACTTTTTTTTGTCTTAGTCCTGTCATGATTTTTAATTAAATTAGTAACATTGTTAAAAAATTTGAATTTGTAGTGTGTAGTAGTATTTTTATTTAATATTGGCAACTCTGCTATGGCCCGCCAGACTCAGTGGGGTTAAATGACTCAGTGGGGTGACCGAGTCAACAGAACAATAGAAGCCGAATGCTCAGTTCAGTTATCGCTCGATCGTCTTAAAGTGAAGTGATGTTCGTAATGATAGCAAAGCGCTGACCTGACTTGTTACGAAAGTGATTAATGTAAAATAACAATATTGCTAAGAGTGGAGTATCCTTTAAAGTTCATAGAAGGTGATTACTCTAATAGGTAATGTTTTATTGAACTGAAGAATTCTTAAAATAAAACCACCATCTAGTTTTTTTTTTCATAATAACTTGTACGGTAATTTTGACCGCATAATGTATTAGAGCTTGTCTAAGTTGAAATGACGCAACGTACTACTCTATAAACTGATTTCGTTGTGCGAGTGCAACTTTCACAACGACACTAAAAACAAAGTCTCTTTTTAGACCCAGCAGTCATAATGGTTTCCATCAATATCGAGCGCTTTTCTAATGTAAAAGCAGACCCCCTTAAAAAACCTCTGTGACCAAACCAATGTGACGTACTATGTTTACAAAAGACACACAAGGACCAAAATAGCCTGCGCCCCAAAATTCTAGGCATGAAACTAATCTTAGAAGTTCCACACTCAAAGCACGTTAGCGCTGTGTTCACAAAACTTGACCTGATTGTTAAATCAGCTTCCGCATAACTGATAGTGAACAACACAGAAATAATCAGCTTAGACCTCGAAAACTGCTCTGTCACCTCCGTATATAATCCACCGGGTAAAGTTTGCGACTTTCGGTGTAGCAAAGGGTTCAGCAGCCACAACCCTAAAATAGTCATCAGGGATTTAACAGCCGCAGTATTAACTCAGGTTACAATAGGTTACAAATGACAGTGGCGTTGCAGTTGAAAGTTGGGCTGATCCTCATGATCTGGCTCTGGTACACAACTCGAAACTCCCCGCATCATTCAACAGCCGACGTTGGACTCAAGGTTAAAACCCCGATTTGATTTTCGTAAGTCAAGTATAAACTCTAACTCATTCAAGCGCGTTTGCCCACCAATCCCTAGAACCCAACACAGACCAGTTATGTGCTCAGTGCGAGCTTTAGTTAAAACAATTTCTGTACCATTTAGACGCCAACTCAATTTCTGTAAAGCAGACTTTGATCAATACACAAAGATAATCGACGAAAAACTACTCGAAATCACTTCGTCACCGAAAAACTATGAAGAGTTCGTAAGGGTTATTCGGCGGGTTTCCCGTCAGTGCATTCTTCGCAGTTGTCGAACCAGCTATGTCCCGGGTTTGACAATGACCACTGCAGCAAGACTGGTAGAGTACGAAGCTCTCTATACAAAAGATGCTTTCTCAGAGGAGACAATTGTAGTCGGCGAGGAGCTTATGGAAATGCTTGCTAATTGCCGTCGAAACAAGTGGATTACGTTGGTGTAAAACATAGATCTGACGCATAAAAAAACTCACAAGCGACCCTCCTGATGCCACTCAACCTGGCCCAGTTACAGCAAACCAAGTCGCCCACCAACTACTCCTCAACGGAAAACCACCTCATTGGCTATCCAGGCTACGTAACGAGAACTCAGAGTTGACCAACGATTAATGACCAATAAGTCAGGCTTTCACTATCAACGACATCAAAAAAGCAGTAGGTTCTCTGAAAAATGGAAAAGCTGCTGGAATCGACGACATCACAGTTGAGCAACTAAAACATCTGAGCCCTTAGCGATCTCATGGCTCCTACAACTATACAACACGTGTATGGATACTGCTAAAATCCCAAAAATCTGGAGGAAGTCCAAAGTTGTAGCCTTCCTTAACCCTTAATTAGGCGCATTTTATTTATATTTATTGATTGGGGTGTTCAGCACCCCAATCAATAAATATAAATAAAATACGAAATACGTGCAAAATCAGACTTACTTTTATTAATAGGAACATTTAAACTCGCATCTTATTCTAATTTAAACCTCTTTTAAATATAATCAACAATATTTTACACAGTGAAAATAAACTTTCTGTAAGTACTAGTTTTCTTCGTAACAATTTTGGCATACAACAATCGTATGGTCATTGCACACATGTTTATGGCACTTAGAGCATCCAGACTTTGTTTTTCTATCCTTGGTTCTTGGAAAAATATGACACCTTTTGTATGACTGCGATTTTCCTGTTCCAGAAACAGATTTTTGGTCCTCAATGTCATGATACCTTTTTAGTCGTTTTCGCAGCGGTCTGGGTAATGTGGGTATGTCTGCTCTTGATATTTGGTAAGTTTTGACTAAATCGACAGCCAGTGGCTTCAAAAATACTCTTCGATGTATATTGGAGTCAATTTTAGCCTTATAAATTACATAGGAATTGATACCAGTAATATTGAAAAGATTAAAAAATAGGGTACGTATTACAATACCGAATTTCAAAATACCGAATTTCATAAGCCCTACGAACGGAAGGCCGAATTTTAGAATGCCGAATGTTTATATGATCGAAAGTTCGAAATACCGAAAGTTTGAAATCCCGAAAATTCATAATACCGAATCTTATAAGACCTATGATTGGAATGCCGAATACTAAAATGCCGAATTTTAAAATACCGACTATTCATATGACCGAAGTTCAATATACCGACTGTTTATATGACCGAAAGTTTAATATACCGAAAAATTTAAAACCCGAAGATTAAAAATACTGAATTTACAAGACATTAAGATTGAGGTTCATTAAGAAAAACAAATTTTGATTGACCCCGAATCGCCGTGGTCCTTCGCCGTGGTACTAGTCTGCCCGATACTAGAGTGTAATTCAAAAGCCGGAGGCGCGGAGGGAGAGCAGCTCTCGCCTGCTGTAGCAAATCTCAGGCTCCCGTGCGAGCTGGAGCGGCTGAGGCTGGTCGCCGAAGGCGACCAGCAAGCCGAAGCTGCGGAGGCGAGCGTGGGTGCCTGAGATTCGCTACGCTAGGGCGAAAGGGCTGCACTTCCCGCAGCGCCGGAGAAGAGCAAAACCTATGCTTGCTGCTACATGCATGCCTGTTTGATGCATGCTGCATGCCTGCTTGCTACATGCATGCATGCCTGCTTGCTTGATTGTTTGCATGCTGCATGCCTGCTTGATTGCTTGCATGCTGCATGCCTGCTTGATTGCTTGCATGCTACATGCCTGCTTGATTGCTTGCATGCTGCATGCCTGCTTACTACATGCATGCCTGTTTGATTACGTGCATGATGCATCCTGCATTCCTACCGCAAAGTTAATCTTACTTTCGGGATTTTGAACTTCGGTATACTAACTGTAGGTATATTAATCTTCGGGATTTTAAACATTCGGGATATGAACCTTCGGTATTTCAAACTTTCGGGATTTCGAACTTTCGGGATTTTGAACTTTCGGTTATTTGAAATTCAGCATATTGACCTTCGGTATATCGGGTATAGGTATTTCATTCGTTCGGTATTTTGATTTTCGACGTTTCAAGCGTAGGTATTTCATTTCCATCCCATTACCTTCGTAGAATAGTCTCTAGCTCCAAAAATAAAGCAAAAGCTACATGGAGCATCATAAATAAAGAAACTTGTAAAAATAAATTGAGAGATGGTAAATTTGCATTAAAAATCAATGATAAAACAATAAATTCAAATTTAGAGGTTGCAACTGCTTTTGAATCGTTTTTTTCACATGTTGCACCAACAACAACGAAAGAACTTGCTTCTTCTTCAGTAATAGCCGAATCTATTCTAAAACTTAATGTCAGTGAATGTAATTCTCAACTGCACTTTAGGCATGTAGGACCTGAAGTAATAATAAAAACATTTCGAGAGTTAAATATGAAAAAAACGGAGGATCTTTGGGGACTATCTGTGCATATTATTAAGTCAATTATTAACATAATAGCCCCTCAACTAGCATTAATTTTTAACAAGTGTATTGATGACGGCCAGTTTCCTTGTTTAATGAAGATTAGTAAAATAATACCGCTTTTCAAAGCGGGTGACAAAAGTGACCCCTCAAACTTCCGGCCAATATCGATTCTGCCAGTCTTGAGTAAAATATATGAAAAGATTATATTCAATCAAATTTTAGCACACTTTTCATCGAACAAGTTATTACATAACAAACAATTCGGTTTTACTAAAGGAAGAAGCACCACGGATGCAGGAGTTGCTCTTTTAACACATATATTTGATGCTTATGATAATAGGCATGATGCTTTAGGGATTTTCTGTGATCTATCGAAAGCGTTTGATTGTGTGGATCATGAAACATTACTTAAAAAAATATGTCACTATGGGGCATCATTGAACTCGTTAAATTTAATTAATTCATATCTTTCAGGTAGAATGCAAAAAGTATGTATAAACGGAACTGAGTCTTCTGGAGCACCTCTAACAATGGGTGTGCCCCAAGGATCTATATTAGGACCTCTTTTATTTTTAATATATATAAATGACCTCCCGCATTTTGTGGGGAATCTTTGTGATATAGTTTTGTTTGCAGATGATACTTCACTTATATTTAAAATTCCAAGAGGTGAAGGAAATTTTGACGATGTAAATAATACTCTTTCACAAGTATTACATTGGTTTACTGTTAACAATCTTCTTCTTAATGGAAGTAAAACTAAATGTGTAAAGTTTACAATGCCTAATGTCCGACAGGCATCAACTCAGGTTAAGATAAAAGACAAACCGCTTGATACTATTGATTCCACAACATTCTTGGGAATCACTTTAGACTCCAAACTACAATGGGGTCCTCATATAGAGGCCTTGTCAGGGAGACTAAGCTCAGCTGCTTTTGCTGTAAGGAAGATAAGACGTTTGACTGATGTAGAAACAGCTAGGTTAGTTTATTTTAGTTATTTCCATAGCTTGATGTCCTACGGCATTTTACTGTGGGGCGCGGCTGCTGATGTAGAGACAATTTTTGTGTTACAAAAAAGAGCCGTGCGAGCTATTTATAATCTTAAACCTCAAGATTCCTTACGAGAGGTGTTTAAAAAAATTAGAATATTAACTCTAGCCTCTCAGTATATTTACGAAAATTTAATGTATGTACGGAAAAATTTTCATTTATTCACGAAAAATAGTGACATACACAAATATAATACTAGAAATAAGGATAAGCTTGCTATTCCACAATTTAGGCTTCGAAAGGTTGGTAACTCTTTCATGGGGAAAGGTATAAAATTTTTCAATAAACTACCAGAACACATTATTAACTTACCGGTTAATAAATTTAAAACTGTTATTAAAGAAACCCTTATGACGAAAGGGTATTATAAAGTAGATGATTATTTAAATGATAATAATGTATGGACTTGCATGATCACTACAAACATTGTAAACCTTTTGAAAAGAGGCATTGACAATAGTGACTGAGTTTGTTGCGCAGCTTCTTCTCAGCACTAGCCCACAATTGTCCCGAAGCTGTGGTAGGGTTTATATTGGGACGTGTAAAAGTGCCCCCAGAGGGCCTATTTGCATAAATAAATGACTTTTATGACTTTTATGACTTTTATTTGTAGGTATTATGAACTTTCGGTATTATAATACGTACCCAAAAAATATCACCATCGGTCATCTTTTAGTACGTCTAGTCTAGGGAATTTGAGGAGGTGACTATCATTATAGTCACCTCCTCAATTTCCCGTGCATTCAGTGAACGTGCCATTTTACTGCTTACATATAACCAAAATAGTACAACATAACCTCAAAAACAACATTAAACTTCTAATTTGTCAAAAAACAATGTTATAGACAAGAAAAAAGAAAATTAATATACCCGCAATTTAGACCACGCAAACAGTCACCTGGGGTGTCGAGCACCCCAAACGTGCTCCCTGAGCCAAACCGAACACAATCGAGCGCCGCTCGCAACTGAGTTGTGTACTTGACACTTTTTTACGAAGCTACCGAAAGCAACAGCGCGCTAAATTCAAATTTAAAAATGTTACGAGCCTGGAAACCTGCTTTGGGGTGCATAACACCCCACGCGACTAATTAAGGGTTAAACCTGGGAGGCCTGCAGAAGAACTTAAAAACTATCGCCATATTTCCCTGATATGTCACACGTTTAAACTTCTGGAACGAATGATCTTAAACCGGCTGACCAAAATCTATTGACCCACAGCTAATACTGGACCAGGCTGGCTTTCGCCCAGGAAGGTCATGTTGCAGCCAAGTACTTAATCTGACTGTACACATTCAGGATAGATACGAGCAGGGGCTGGTGTCTGGCGTCGTATTTGTGGATTTGAGCGCAGCATACGATACCGTGAATATAAGGCGCCTTCTAACAAAAGTTGCTGCCTACACAAAAGATCGCAAATTTGTCACATTTCTCGCTGACTTACTGCAAAATCGTCGCTACCGAGTCCTCCTCAATCATGAAAAGAGGAGATGGCGCATCCAAAAAAATATCTTGCCTCAAGGAAGTGTACTGGCACCGATTTTATTTAATATATATATAGATGACCAACCTACATACCCCAACACTTCACGATTCCTTTACATCGAAGACCTTGCTTTGACCTGCCAAGCTAAATCTTTTTTGGTAATTGAGAAGCACCTATAGCAAGCAGCTTTATGCGTAACACCGAGCCACTTAGCGTGGACCCACCAAAGGCCAGAGAACAGCTGTGGTCAAATAAATTCGCCCCCAACAACCCATACATCCCCATAGCTGAGTTATTCTAAAATACCTTAACAAAAACCTTTTTCGTTTCAGGTTTTAAAGGGTTTTATTTCTTGTCCTTAGCTCCAAAATGATATTAGTAATGGAGTTCATTTCATTTAATCATTACAAACTGTATCCATGTAGAAACTATCTGATATTATAAAGCTGAAGAGTTTGTTTGTTTGTTTGATTGCGCTTATCTCAAAAATAACTGGTCTTAATTGAATAAAACATTTATGTGTTTTCGGTGTGTAGGACGTTACAGGCTATTTACTTTACTTTTGCAATTTTTGTGTTAGATACCTAGCTTATTTATCGATAGTAAAATCAAAACGGGTGGCCAAAGTAGCGGGGAACCGCTAATGAGTAATAAACATTTGCTACAACATTCAGTTATGTATTAATAATACTATGTAGAATAATAATCTACCACGATTGAAACGTAGTTCTGTCAAACTGAAAGTGAAAAGATGGTATACCGCTATTTTCTCGGGTCCATAAACTTTTTTAGGCTTCCCAGCCTATCGGAAAAGCCTTTTTTTATGTTACAGCTTTAGAGGCGTAAATCAGGCTTTCAGATAACCCTTATTTTATGGGGCATAAAGAATAATATCCAACAAAACGGTCTTCGCAGTTAAGTGGGCTGGAAAGCACTAAATTCTATTAGTAGAGGGATTCGGTTGATAGAGTCTTGGTGAATATTTTCTGACTGGTTGTAAATACGGGTATAGGAGTCTTATAAAAAATCTAAATGAAAATTAAGTAAGACGATTCTTAAAAGTAAAAATATCCACATAATAACTAAAACATTATAAGTTTTTTTGCAAATAGACAAGTCACAAAAAAACAGAGTTCTGACCTTCTAAGTCTAAAACCGGTAACTCAAAAGAGCGACATTCGGAAAGTTTATTTTTCTTAGAAATGTTGACTAATATTAATGGTAAATAATTTCACCGTTAGTAAACATAAAAATAATGATATACCCTCTAGCCGCTTAGCAAAACCGTGTAAATTTGAGACACACAAATTTCTTAGCGGTTTTAAGGTGATTTCTGAGTGAGAAAGAACTATTCGCTTCATTCAGATGCAACAAAAAATAATGTACGAGTATGTACGAGTATTATAAATAAATAAGTAAATAAATATTGGACACCAATCACATACATTGCTCTGATCCCAAATTGAGTAGCTGATTGCACTTGTGTTATGGAAATCAGACTCAACGATGGTACCACAACACCCAGACCCGAGACAAAATAGAAAATTATGATTTCTATATTGACCCGACCGGGAATCGAACCCGGGACCTCAGAGCGGCGACGACTTGAAACCAGCGTGTTTAGCCACTACACCACGGAGAACGTCAAACAACAAAATTAAAAAAGTGACTTTTTGAGATACCTACCGCCATTTGGCTTAGAAGGGCTGGGTAGTACGCGCTCCACATTTTTTTTTACAGGACTTATATGATATAACGAGAAACACAAAAATAAAACACGATGATTTAGTTTATAATAAGTTGTTAATAGAATAAAAAAATAAAGAATAATTAGTTGTATGACAGATGACATTGTGGAGGTCGCAGGATCAAACTGGATAGAGATCACTTATGATCGGGCGCCGTGGAAAAGTCCTATGTTCAAGGAGTGGACATCCTTACGGTGATGATGATGATGAATGATGATGAGTTATGTGAATGCATTTAAAACAAATTTACTTATATGTATTATACTACTAAACACTAATTATAAAAGAGTTGAGATCAAACCTAAAAATAGTGCAACCTACCTAAGACATGCGTGAAAATGCTCTTTTTTTAGCAAATTGTATACGTACTTAATACTAAAACCGACGTTTTGAAAAAAAAGCAACCGAAATTCAAATGAAAACTCAGTCAAACAGACCAAATATTCATCAAATTGACGAGACCCAAACTTTGACTGACATTTTATGACTTTACATTGATATAGGTTAGGCGAAGTGGAAAAAGAAAAAAATGCGAACATCTACATATTGACTTCTGAAACAAAAGCGATTCCAGAACCTTTTCTTATTCTCACAGAAATAAAGTTCACAATTCTGAATCAGTCAATATGTCTACTTGGATGGAAGTGCTTGGATCTGTCTGTACTGCTATTTATTTCAGACGGGTTATAAAAGGCTGACACCCGAAAAAAGATGTTTAAAGTTGGCTTTTTTATAGTTCCGTAGCCGAATGGAACAGAAACCAAACCGAAAAACAACGGAACCCTTTAATTTCGTCAAGTCTGTCTGTCCGTCCGTATGTCACAGCCACTTTATTCTGAAACTATTAGTATTACACAGTTGAAACTTAATAAGTAGATGTATCCTGTTAACCGCTTCACGATTCTTGCTCTTAAAAACTCAGAAGCTCTTCTTGCTCAAAAATGCATTTATTATTATTTACACGAAACTAAACGAGATAGACGCTTCCAAAATGATAAAATTGGCGTCCTCCCCATCCTTTACATTTAAACTAAGAGAGTGAAAATTTTGATAAAATACATGCTGTAGATCTTGATAAAGACTGTCAATGAAAATTGGTTTGAACGAGATCGAACTAGTAGTTTAAGAGATATCACATTTTCAATAACCGCAAATATAACTTTGTTATTCAAACAAATATTATAAAAAACAAAGTTATAATTGCTGTCAACAAAATATTGTGGTATTTTGGCTAAGTGGAAGTAAGTGGGTCTATAATTAAGATAAAGTTGGCACGGAACCCTTATTGTGGAAATCCGACTCGCACTTGGCCAGTTTTTAATCCTACATGTATTGTGACTTGGCATATTTAGTTATTAAATTCCTAGTTTAATTAAGTGTAACCTCGGTGTAAAAACGCCTACAAAGTTTATAATTTCCTTATTATACCTAACTTCTACCTCTATTGTTAGATATTGAATGAATTGGAGACACATATATACCTGTGTAATATAAAGATATTATTTTTATGTCAATATATCGACGGAAGAAAACGTAAGTGATCAAAACCCAACTTTAAAGTAGAGTCGAAAAACAATTTGAAAAGTGGAAAAAAAACATAACTTTTTGTCTATTTGTAAATGGAAACAGATTTTATTTGTACACAATTTTGAGAAAAAAATATGTAGTCCTAAATTTATGATAAACACGTTTTGTACTACCCCAGATAATATAATACTACTAGTAGTTTCGCTCGTGACTCAAGATGGCTCCCGTGCCGTGAGTCACTACTTTATTGCAATAGTGAATAATCTACTAGGTATTATTTATTTAAACTTTATTGCACTGTAATTTGTACATTTAGCGGACTTAATGCTTGAGGTATTATCTACCAGTCAACCACTTGTGAATGCAGAAATGTCAATGCAAATGTCAGAACAACTGTTTTAATGACCATTGGTTAAGGTATTTTTATCAAAGACACACTCAATCCTAAATATTCAACCGCTGGTAACGAAATTTTACAATTACTTTGAATGAAGAAATTGGGCCTATGACAATCTATTAATATTACAGCAGTAGTCAAGAACTTCTTGTTTATCTGAGTAAGTTACATGAATATTCATTGCTTGATATTGAGTCTTGCAGTTTGTAGTAAGATTTACATTTCAAAGAAATTTAGATTATACTAGCGGACCCAGCGAACTTTGTTTCGCTCCCATTCTCATCTCGCCCCGGCCCCGTCCCGCCCAGTCCCGTAATTTAAAATTTTAAGCGGTCTCAGAGGAACTTAAAAAATGATGGGTATGAAAAATTGATGTTGGCTGATTCTCAGACCTACTCAATATGCTCACAAAATTTCATGAGAATCGGTCAAGCCGTTTGGAGGAGTACGGGAACGAACACTGTGACAAGATAATTTTATATTTAAGATATACACCTACCTTTGATGAAAGCTATGTAGGATTTTTAAAATCAAGAGTGATTTATTCTGCCCCAAGTAGATTTTAAGTTAAATATGGCACATGTTCTGCTCTAGGTACTAAAGCAGTAGTCAAGACAGAGCTCCATTTTTGAATTACTTCCGTCAATATTACGACGCCGATTTTCGTTCGAATTCATTCAAATTCCACGAAAATCACGGGAAATATTGATAAGTACTTATTAAAACGAGTAATAAAATAAAATGGACACCAATCACATACGTTGCTCTAATCCCAAAGAAAGTAGCTAATGCACTTGTGTTATAGAAATCAGACACAACGGTGGTACCACCATAACACCCAGACCCGAGATAATATATTTTTTTATTATTATTCCTATACTGACCCGACCAGGAATCGAACCCGGGACCTCGGAGCGGGGAAACCCTGCGTTATCTTTTTGTACCCTCTTAAGTGGATTTTATCCCGTTTTTATTCGAAAAACCAAGCTATAATCATCGAAAAACACACGCCATATTGAGAAATAAGGCCCCACGTTGTATTTCAGCATAAAACACAAATTATATTATATTATAGTTCCTTCAAGCGCTGACATTTACAGTTACAAAATATAGTGCTACCCTCACCAGTAGTGATAATAATTAGGCGACGGCTACACTGCCGATTTTCTAGTAATAATTTTAGTGTTTGTTTTGTTCCTTTATGCCATTTTATTTAAAAAAAAAACTTTCGGTATAGTTAAACCTAACGTGCATATATCAAAAAAAGGTGACAAGCATAAGCTGATTTAATTTTTTAAAAGTAGCTGTAGGGGAACGGGGGGCACGTTGTTACAATTTTTAGATAGTTGTTAATATGACAAAAGCTATCAAATATATTATATATTTGATAACTTTTAAAGTTCGTTTTTTTATTTAGCTATGAAAATATGTCTAAAAATCTATTAAAATTTATGTATTTTTTTCATAATGGAGAATTTAACTAAACAAGTAGATTGCAATATCTTACCATCAAGGTAACATTTTTTATGTGTTTTCTTAAAACATTAAAACCTTGTAACAATATTATAATAACAATATGTAATGATTTTATTATTATTTACCGTAAAAAAAGATATTAATTTTTTTGATGGGTGTATGTTGTTTTTGTGATACGCACTAACAAGAACTACCAAGTAGCTCTTTGAAGGTTGTAATGCGTAATTTATTATGTAGGTAGGTATTTTTAAACTAACTTTTGTAAATCTGCTCATAATTAAGTTTTAACCTATGTGTGTATTAATTATGTAGATTAAGATTTGTACGCTGTAATTTTGATAAATAAATTATAACTTATTACTATTTTGCGACTGCGTGGCATGTAACCCTTGCCTAACATAAAGCGTAATATTAAGCAACAAAATACTTACAAATTTTAGATAGCTCGAAGTATTCCAATGAAAATTCAGGATGCATGAGTCTAGATTTATCTCGATATGATGTTATTTAATTAAGTTTCTACTCTCTTTTTTGCTTGACAATATGGGCAATCCTTTTCAAAGTTTTATTTTAATAAACTAATCACATAACTACCAATTGCACAGGTAATCCATCGTATAACACTGAATCCTTTTCAAATCGAATAGTAAAAACATTATACTCTCTTATATTATTTAAAACTACAAGTATCAGTTACCCGCGGCTTCGTCTGCGTAGATATCATATCTTAAAATATAAGACAATCTTGCCTGTGACCACGGAGTCTGCAAAGCATTTGAAAAGTCAGGTTTAAAAGAAATGTGCGCGAATTACATCCGTAAAGTGTATTTGATATTTATTTTGAATCTGTTCAGTAGTTTTTTGTAAAAGAGTAAGAAACATACATCTATCATCTATCCTCACAAACTTTCGCGTTTGTAATATTAGTAGGTAGTTATATTTTATTGCAATATTCGATAAGCAGAAAAGAACGGGCTTATATAAACCGTATCCTTCTCATGACGATTTTGTAACTCACCGTTCAATAAAGATAGAGTGAGGATGTCAAATGCAAGTACAGTAGCCAGCACATCAGGTAACCCACTTTCGTAGCAAAATAGCCCTTATTATAACTGAATAAGATACCGCAGTGTTTATCTTGACGTGCTGTTGTCCGTACAGATGTTTTACGGAGTAGAGACTCGAGATGAGAAATATATTTACCTTTCTGGGAAGATCCCAACCAATTGTAACGTTTCACAGTCAGCCTTAGTTTCGGAATAGCAAATACAGGTTTACTGTCTTGTAGTTATTACTGATGTTATGACAGTTATGAACAACTAGATTTTAATTATTTTATTTTCGGATATCCGTTCATATAGATTTTCTTAGGGGGAAAATTTTAGATGCGATGCAGCATCGATGCTAACGCGCGTTAGTATCGATGCAGTCGCAATGCAAAAGCTGGAATTTGTCAAATTATGTACTGTATTTTGGCGACTGTATCGATACGAACGCGAGACTGCATTAATGCTACAAGTCGCAATGTGTAAGGGGTCTTAGATATCGAAAAATCAGTTTTATCTCTTGTTTTGCTCTGACTACCTACCAGCATTGTAGCGGCGTCCACCGACAAGATGACCGACCGCTTGCAAAAGGCCGATCACTGTGGAAAACCGCTGGGGGGGCCTATATTCAGCAGTGGATGTCATTTAGCTGATACCTTATGATGATAATGTAAGATAAGCTATGTCAAAATGATACTCACTATATATCAACGGCACAGGTAGCGTCTCTTTGGCCGAATGGTATAGACACTCACCTTGTAACTGACGAACGCGAGGTTCGATTCCTTATTTCAGACAGCTTGTTCAAAAAAACTCGTTGTCTCTTTTCCCAGCTCTCCTAGCGTCTGAATTGCCGAGTAGACATAAACATTCGCCTGATTTTCATTACTTACCGCAGAAGATTGCTTATAAGGAGCTATTTAAAATCCTACTCACTGTCGCATCAGATCGATCAAGAAGTAAGCCAAGTCCTTGAATCCAACCGGTCCAGCGCGCACCATCATATAAAACTCATCTTCGCAAGTTTGCTTCGGCTTGACGAAGTCGAATGTGAAACCACCTGTCGTGATGAGGGGTGTTCCTGAGCTGCCGAGGAACTTGGTGATCCTGGCCACGGAGGCTGTGGACAAAGAGATGAGCATGTTATAATATCACATTTTCCTGGACTACTGTAAAGCCAAAAGGAAGGGCTATGATCATAAACATGAAATAAGAAACCAAAAATTTGCGCACGGGCGGGACTCGAACCAGCTACCTCTTGGCAGAGCGTTTGGCCAGGTCAGCCCAGAATTTTTTGGTTTCTTATTTCATCTTTATGAGTATTAAATATGACACTGTGAGTGTTAAAAACATTCTAAACCATTTGATAGCGAAGCGTCATCAATTTCCAAGTTGAATTTATTCTGTAAAGAATAACTGCTTGGGCCCTCTGTTTCATAAACAGACGGCTAGATGGCGCTAAGTGTCACGCAATGACGTATCCATAAGAGACCACAAGTTTCGCCGGGTCGGACTGACAGCACGGTAGCTCAATTGGTAGAGCGTTTGGCCCGCTCAGCCAAGAGGTTGCTGGTTCGAGTCCCGCCCGTGCGCAAATTTTTGGTTTCTTATTTCATCTTTATGAATATAAAATATGACACTGTGAGTGTTATGAACATTCTAAGGCTATGATTTTACCAGTCTATGTAGATGTCACCGTTATATTGTAAAAACCGCGAGATTGTATTGTAACGGTTTTCAATCAGTTTAATATGTTGATTTATTGTAAACAAGCTCGACAAAGTATAGCTTGTTTTTATATACTTATATGTCAACTTAACACGAAGGATAACCAAGATTCGCTTCGCTCACACTGTTTACCGTTCACCTACCCTGACCCACCACTTTACCCAGTGATTTGCCGTTTTAGTCTATGAAATAATAATGTATGAAGTCTGGTACAATTTACAAAAAATCGTCAGATTACAAAGTTACGTATGTATACGCTCACGGATCAAAAGGCCGCCGGCGGTCGCATAAACAAAAGCATAAAAAAAGACTATTGATAAACACACCCGTGAGGAATAAGTCATTAGATTGTTATCACACGGTTTTTACAACATTACGGTGTCATACATACAAGCCCAGCCATAGTAGCCTGTAATAAGAAACAAAATGTCAACCCTTTAAGTAACCAGTTGAGGTGCTCGTAGCGCAGTGGTAGCAGCGCTTTGGTAGTGATACCGAAGTGAAGCAACCTACGGCGCGGTTGTGTTTGGATGGGTGACCATTCCGACCTTATAAGTGATGTACATCACGAGCATCTCCGTGCTTCGGAAGGCACGTTAAGCCGTTGGTCCCGGCTAATATCGGTTGATATTAGTCGTTAAGCCTAGTCAGAGGCCTTATGGGCGGCTTGATAAAATCTGACAGCAAGTAATCGCTTGCCTTGCAAACACCCCTCCACCAACCCGCACTGAGCCAGCGTGGTGGAGTATGGCTCAAACTACCTCATAGTTGAGGTAAGGCCTTTGCCCAGCAGTGGGATGTTACAGGCTAACTTTAAGTAACCAGTAATTCTAAATGATTACACTTTGTTATAATGAAACTCATTTACTACAACGATTTAGCAATTTTGATATACATTGATTGAGAATTGTATATACTAACTGCCTTACCATAAATAAATAAACAAGGTTTGACTACTGTTTATAATAACAGGGCTAGTTTCAAATCAACGTTATTCAAGTGAAAAGACATAAGGATGGCATACGTTTCACTTTAGCCGCATAACATTCAGAATAATATTGAAAATAGCAATCAAATTCGTACTGGTAACTTTTGCATATTTTTGTAGCTCGCACCACAGTTACAAATTACAAGCTAATATAACACGCTTGTTCAGTTGACTTCTATTTTTTTCATTTACAGTGTCCTGAATTATTTTCTATTCATATGAAATCAACTCGGTAATAAATGAAATCGTTGACACTAAATTACTACATTATGTTAAATAAATATAAATAAATATAAACCAGACAACAACAGCAAATGTCGTGGTTACGAAGTAAGTTATTTTCTTCTTTGTGTTACGAATACCAGACAACGATTATGACGGGGGCGTCTCCCATAAATACTTAAATACATATGATACATCCATAACTCGATACAAATAATTATAATAAAAATACTTTATTGCATACCATAAACATAATAATTACACAGAATAGAATCTTATCAATTTTCTATAAGTAAAATTTAGGCGGTCTTATTGCTTGTAGCAATGTCAATCTTCAGGCAAGGAAAAGCATGAAGAATGATAAAAATCGGTGCTGTAATAGTTGATGCTTGATGGTCAAAGTGATGGCACCGACTCCAAAAAGAAATTGTTTGCCTAAAACGGATTCCTTTCCTTTCAATGGTGAAGAGTTTATTTAAGACTTTTTAGTGCATTTTGGTTTTGAAGTCGGTTTTTACTTTTTTTTAAAGTTTGTTTTATTTCTTCATTTTTAGTGATTACATTAGAGGGGCGGAGGGAGTTGCACCTTATGATTCTATTTCTTTAAGAAGCTACAAATTACCTATCATAAGTTCCGTCATTATAATTACTGATTTCCTAAGCGTTAAGGAGTTCAACCATCAGCTCAGCCCCACAAGATGTTGACTATCAGACGTAACAACACGTCAACATTAAGATTCTAGTAAAGAAACACTATACGTGCCTTCAAAATTTGAGGGTTTCCCTCGATTACACCAAGATCCCATCATCAGATCCCAAAATGGGACCAACTAGAAGGTATACCCTCTAAGTAGGTGAAAAAAAATTTCGATTCGGTCGACAAACGACTGAGATATGAGGTAACATACATACAAAAAAAAATAATGATAAAAAAAAAACATACAGTCGAATTGATAACCTCCTCCTTTTTTGAAGTCGGTTAAAAAAAGAGGCATGGCGATGAAATTCTTTTAAACATATTAAAATTGGAAAGGTTTTTATAAAGAAACATAAAAGAAGATGATAAGTGCACATTATATAAAATTAAATGTCAATAAAATGATCATAAAATACACATCATAATACAAAATATATAAACTAATACATATTTAAACACATTTACATAAAAATATATATAAATAAATAGCTAAAAATTAATGCATACTCAGTTGCAACCAGCGGTTCCGAGAGCCAATGATGTATAAAAGGAGTAGTAACTAAGTAAGTAGATAAAGACGATAAAAGACTATAGAAATATAAACGAAAAAGGAAAAAGGCTTTTACTTTACGTTTAAAAGTAAGCAGCGTTTTGGACTCCCTGATTGAAAGGGGCAGAGAGTTCCATAAACGGATTGCCTGCATAGTAAAAAAATGTAAGTACGTACAAGAAACAAATATTCGTGCTCATTACACAAACATTTGCCCCTTTCGATATTTGAACCCGCGACGGCCGGCGTAATAGACAGGAGCTTTAACAAATACACCAAACGCGTCGTATTTTTTTTATTTTATTAAACTTCATTTGACTTCGTGGAAAATTATAATTATATAAGCCTATATAATTAATGTTGATAATCATGCGCTAGTTTTACAGCCCCCTGCGTCTTCTTCCTCACATTGCAGGCCAGTAAGCATAAAGGTGGGTTTATATTTGTCTGACGTGTCACATCGTATCTAATCAGAATTTAATCGGTTTCATACATTTAGTATGGAAACGTTTACATCCTATCACGACACGTTACATCACAAAAATAGGGCCTGTAAGATCGAAGAGATTTGTCTGCTAAGGATCTGACATCCGTATATTGTTGAGTGAATGAATATTCATATGAATAAATGCTCATTTTTTAACCGACTTCAAAAAAGGAGGAGGTTATCAATTCGACTGTATGTTTTTTTTTTTTGTATGTATGTTACCTCATATCTCAGTCGTTTGTCGACCGAATCGAAAAATTTTTTCACCTACTTAGAGGGTATACCTTCTAGTTGGTCCCATTTTTTCCATTTTGGGATTTGATGATGGGATTTTGGTGTAATCGAGGGAAACCCTCAAATTTTAAAGGCAGGTATAGTGTTTCTTTACTAGAATCTTAATGTTGACGTGTTGTTACGTCTGATAGTCAACATCTTGTGGGGCTGAGCTGATGGTGGAACTCCTTAACGCTTAGGAGTTCAGTAATTATAACGACAGAATTTATTAAAGGTAGTTTGTAGCTTCTTAAAGAACAGAGTATAAGGTGCACCTCCCCCCCCCCCTCCCCCCTCTTATGTAATCACCAAAAATGAAGAAATAAAATTAACTTTAAAAAAATTAAAAACCGACTTCAAAACCAAAATGCACTAAAAAGTCTTAAATAAACTCTTCACCATTGAAAGGAAAGGAATCCGTTTTAGGCAAACAATTTCTTTTTGGAGTCGGTGCCATCACTTTGACCATCAAGCATCAACTATCACAGCACCGACTCCAAAAAGAAATTGTTTGCCTAAAACGGATTCCTTTCCTTTCAATGGTGAAGAGTTTATTTAAGACTTTTTAGTGCATTTTGGTTTTGAAGTCGGTTTTTACTTTTTTTTAAAGTTTATTTTTAATATGTAAATTCCATTTGAATAACTCGGCAGTCTTTTATGTTTATTCAGTCAGAAACAGTGTCGATGGACTGTTTTTCAGTCGTTTAACTGAAACAAAATGGCTGTAGAATTTGAGCTATAGAATAAAGGCTTTTTTGTTCCTAATATTTCAAATATGGAACATCATTTCCTATAAAATAATTAATGGGAACCGCTAAATAACGATAATAGGAACTTATGGACATTAAAAACCGGCCAAGTGCAAGTCAGCCTCGCACACGAAGGGTTCCGAAATTCGTATCATTCACTATAGCACTTGTATTGTTTTAGTAATATGTCTTGTAAAACATGATAAAGATGGCTTTGTAAGGTTTTGTTTCCTTTAAAATAATAAAATACACGAAATTATGAGACATAACCAGTTACATCTTTTGATGACGATAACACACTTTTGATTTATTTTCAGCGAAATTACAAGAAGAAGATACATATTTGAATAAACTTTCAGTTTAACAACTAAGCGCGTTATGAAGGGAAAAAAGAAGGGAAAACCACAACTCTGTCATTAGCTTACTTATCATAGCAGAATAGTTTTGTACTGAATTGTTTTTTTTTTCTTCAAGTATCTACCTATTACCGTTTATTTGAGAGAGAGTGGGGAAACGGGACTCTAACAAAAAATAAAAACTAATTGAGCCACAGAAAAAAGTAATGTGGTTACAGGAAAATAGTTTTGGCGAACTCATACTCATTTAAAAAACCTTTTCAACGATACCCAACACTATGCGCGAGAAAACAAAACATCAGGTACCTCATTTTTTTTTCCAAAATTTACTACATTAGCGGCGTGATAAGAATACAAACCCATGGTAAATTACAGTATTCTAATACTTAAGGTCTCTTTGCTGGATTGACGGCGGACAGAAATGAACATGGCGAAACTATAAAGGTCCTTCGTTTGACTATGAAACCCTAAAGGTTCTAAAACTACCAAATAATCGCTGCAAACACCCCAATTTTAAACTGTTTCATCTTTTTATCACAATAAATGAAAAACATTAAAGAGAAAAATCGTATATTCGCATCACACAACAAAATAGTTACCACGCTATATGTAACTGGAAGTTCCTTTTATTGCCTTCTCAAAAGTAACAACGATAACCTAGTTTCAGAGTTCAAAGAGACGTAGGATCTGCTATTGTGAGCCGTCCCTACGTGATACAACTATTCTTAAAGCTGTTGTTGACCCTGAATGAAGCTTATATTCACTGTTCTGAATCCAAGGCTATGGATTTGTATGGAGTGTTTTCTTTGTTGCCGAATTATCTGATCTGATGAAATATTGACCGGTTACACACTGCGCTACTTTAGCATCGATACAGTCGCGATGCTAACGCGCGTTAGCATCGATACAGCCGCGATGCAGAAGCTGGAAATTGACAAATTATGTACTGAATTTTGGCGACTGCGTCGATATTAACGCGCGACTGCATCGGTGCTATATTAAATCTGTTGATTGCGTGAGTCACGATGCTGCATCGATGCTAAAAGTCGCAGTGTGTAAAGGTTCATAGACTTTACTCCAGATATAACTCATTCAAAAATCTTAATGATTGACAGATTATTATAATAAAAAACCAAACAATAGACTAAAACTTTACTTGCTACGCTAGAAGCATAACGGCACCCTTATTTATAGATGTAAATTACAATAATTAATTTCCATATACACTACTGAGAAGCACAAATACAGAAAAATTACAAACGCTTCAGTTGTTAAACTGCGGCGGCATCTCTTACTCTTTATCATGCAACTTTTCAGTTAAATTATAGTCTTTTTAGGGTTCCGTTTTCCAACAAGGAACTCTTACAGTTTTGCCTTGACCGTCTGTCTGCAGCTCAGCGCAGAAACCTTATATGCTAGAAAACTGTAATTTGACATGAGCATGTATTGTTACCTCCTCGCCAAAGTGTTAAAATACAATTTTAAAAATATTTTTTTTTTTGTGATACTTCTAATACTAGTAACGTGGAGATGATTTTTTTATCTTGCTAAACCCGTTGTGTAGAGTATCTTTAAATAGGAATTAATTAACACTTTGTCAATAAAGTGGCCTGTTTCCGTAACATTCAGCTTTAAAGGCCAATCTTTTGTTAGAATCCCTCCTCAAACGAAACGGTAGTAGGTAGACGAAAAAAATTTACAGCACTAACATATATGATGAATTTAACAGTAAAACTATCATAGCTTACCATACGTAAGTAAACAAATTAAAGAGTTGTTATTTTTTGCTTAATTCATGTTTACCCCCAAAACGCAATCGAGTTTCAGTTTAAACTGTATCCAAGTATTGATTTTACTTGTCACTTTTAGCTGTAAAAAATCAAAGTTGAGAGTCAGCGCCATCGCGCCATCAAAAGATATAACCGATTTTGTCTCATCATTTCGGATATCTCTTGTAATGCAATCTGAATCATGCTTTACATGGGTTATTCTCGGATCGAATTCCCAGTTTTCCTCATCAGCATCGCTCTCACTGGGGGAAACTGGGAATTCGAAAAAAGTAAAGCAGACACGAAGGTAACTGTAACATTTTAAATATCCAAATACCGCCCCTAGTGAGGCGATGCCAGTGGGGTCAATTTGGAATAACCTTTTTACGGGTAGGACATTGTTAGGGTAAGTAAAATGCTTTCATCAATAGTAGATACGAAACCTTTCGTAAGTCCCACTCGCAATTGGCCAGTTTTCGTGTGATACTTAGCTCTTTGAAATTAGTTACTTTCCATATTAAATGATATAAAATAAAATAAAAATAAATATCCTTTGGACATTCCCACACATCGCCATCTAGTCCCAAAGTAAGCTACTCAAAGCTTGTGTTATGGGTGCCAGACAACGGATATGATACTTAAATACTTTTTTTTGTAAATACATACATGATATACATAGTAATAACCCAGATCAATACAAACAGACATGTTCATGCACAAAAATGTTTGTATTGTACGGGGATCGAACCCACACCCGCTGCGTAGTAGGCGATTACTCGACCACTACACCAGACGGGTCGTCAAATAAAGAAGAATATGCAAATGAAGAAGACGTTTAGCATTCCCATTTTGCTAATGGCGTCGCTATTTCATTATACTTTTATTTGATAAGGTGGTTAAGTGTAAAAAGCGAGAAGAGAGATGATGCATTTTTCAATTTCACTAAACATCTTTTTTCTCGTCGTATTATTATTTGTGACAAAGGACCTAAAATTATGTTTCTGACTTTATTAGACAAAATAATCCTTTTCGGTTTGGTAACACTATTTCAACTATACAAAACGTCACATTAAGTCTAAAATTAACAAGAATATACGCGAACTATGGTTTTAGTATGCTGATACGCCGGCCGGTCACGTAACCGCTGTCCCTGCGTTTAAAATCGGCAAGATCTTAAAAATATTAATTTAATTTTCAAGTCATGGTGGGCCATATTGATATTTATTAAATGTACAATATATTTAGAGTACAAAATTGAATAAGGATTAATTGGGTCTTGCTTAAAATCGGTTCGTAAATGAGCCATTCTTTCTCGAAAAAAGATAAGGAATAATAAATGACTATTGTTGTTATCTATCTCTAATAGATAGACACATACCATACTATAGTATATTATTTTGTTCCATCTTGTAGGATTCAGCTAGCGTTTGCCATGTAAGCGTAAAATGAATTAATTTACGATTTCACTTAGAAACCTCTGAAATTATCAGTGTTTTACTAAAATATTATGCATTTAAATCTTCCACTTGAATCATTTTTAACCAACTTCAAAAAAGGAGGAGGTTATCAAGTCGACTGTATGTTTTTTTTTTTGTATCTATGTTACCTCATATATCAGTCGTTTGTCTAGAGGGTCTACCTTCTAGTTGGTCTCATTGTTGCCAATTTGGGATCTAATGATGAGATCTTGGTGTAATCGAGGGAAACCCTCAAATTTTTAAGGCACGTATAGTGTTTTTATACTAGAATCTTAATGTTGACGTGCTGTTACGTCTGATAGTCAACATCTTGTGGGGCAGCGCTGATAGAAGAACTCCTTAACGCTTGGGAGTTCAGTATTTATAATGGCAGAACTTATGATAGGTAGTTCGTAGCTTCTTAAAGAACAGAGTCATAAGGTGTTACTCCCCCCCCCCCCCCCCCCTCTAAAAACGAAGAATTTTTGGAGTCGGTGCCATCACTTTGACCATCAAGCATCAACTATCACAGCACCGACTCCAAAAAGAAATTGTTTGCATAAAATTGATTCCTTTCCTTGCAACGGTTAAGAGTTTATTTAAGGCTTTTTAGTGCATTTTGGTTTTGAAGTCGGTTTTTACTTTTTTAAAAGTTAATTTTATTTATTAAAAACCGCATCAAAATTCATTGCGTCGCGCGTCGTTTTAAAGATTTAGACATATAACACATATATTACATACAGACAGCGGGAAGCGACTTTATTTTTAGGGTTCCATAGCCGATGCCGATGTCCGCTTTACGATTCGTTTACAATAAATAAAAAATAATGATATTTAAGGGGGCTACCATACATGAAACTAAAACTTGAACTCGTTTGAGAGATAGACGCTTCCAAAGTGAAGTAAAGTAAGAGAATGTAAATTATGAAATATATATATAATGTACATCTTTACAAATATTTTCAATGAAAATTGGTTTGGACAATATCGAACTAGTAGTTTTTGGGATATAGCACATTTTCTACAAACGCAAACATAACTTTGTTCTTCATACAAACACTATGAAAAACAAAGTTATGTTTGCTGTCAACAATACATTGTGGTATTTTAGCTGAGTTGAAGTAAGTGGATTCCCTAATTCAGTTAAAGTTGGCACGGAACCCTCAGTCCGCGAGTCCGACTCGCACTTGGCCGGTTTTTTTACTATGTACTGATTTAGCAAACGACTGTTTTTTTTGCCCCAATAAAAATAATCATATAAAAGCTACTTACAAAATAAATCATTTTTTATTCATATACCTGGTTGCCATTATAACATGCAACCATTTTCGTGTATATTTTCCCCTTAAATTTACTAAGAAAAGCAAACATGAACGGTCTAATTAGGAACGACAAGTATAGATTGCTTTAGGCCGTTAATTCACCTGTTCAGAAATCACAGGAAAGATGTAGAAGATTTTCTGAATAACTAACACCTCGTAATAAACTCAGATCAGACCATTCGATCATTTTCTCTCGGTAATATTTTACCTGTCTAAATCCTTTGGCATGTGGTGATAAATTGCAGTAAAAATCCGTTTTACTCGACACATTTGTCCTCACTCTATCATGGAATATTTTATAAAAGGGGTAGGTTTAAATGTAAAAAGATATTATATTATATTATTACCTTTCAATTGAGTAGATAAGCGATATTTTACTACGAGGGTCAAACTGAAAGTTCTTAGAAAATCAAAAACTGATTACATTAGCCAGTTATTAGTTTTATTATATCTTTTCAAAATATTGTCCATTGACGTCAATACACCGCTGCATGCGATGGAACCACTGGGAAAAGCACTTTGCCCACTCGTCCTTAGGGGTCTCTTCAATGGCATCGCGATACGCAGCCACCGCTTCTTCAGCATTCATAAACCGCTTTCCTTTAAGTTTTTCTTTAATTTTTGGAAATAAATAAAAATCACAAGGCGCGAGGTCGGGGCTATACGGCGGGTGACCCAGTAATTCAACGTTTGATGTCGCCAAATAGTCGATCGTTCGCTTGGCGGTGTGCGACGAGGCGTTGTCGTGGTGAAGGAGGATCCTACTGCGAGGTCGTTTCTCTCGAACTTTTTCCAAGACAAGTGGCAAACAATTGGTAGTGTACCATTCTGCAGAAACTGTTTTTTGATCCTCTAACACAATTGTTGCGAAATGACCTATCCTTCCAAAGAACGAGGCCACCATTTTTTTTCCCGCACTTCGATCTCTCTTCACTTTAGTTGGCAACTCCTCGAAAGGAAACACCCACTGAGCAGATTGTCTTTTGGTTTCAGGATCATAACAGTAAATCCAGCTTTCGTCACCTGTTAGTATGTCGAACACAGCATTTGAGTCACCTCCGTTAAATCTTTCAATCATTTTACGTCACCAATCCACACGATGGAGTTTTTGAGCCTTAGTCAAATTATGAGGTATCCACCGGGCGCAAAGCTTCCTGACCGCTAAATGTCCGTGGAGGATTTTGTGCACTTGACTCATACCGATGCCTAAGCTTGTCCGAATCTGCTGATAGGTCACTCTTTTGTCAGTCTCTATCATACGCCGCACAACACAGATGTTATTTTCAGTCGTCGCCGTAGAAGGCCGTCCCTCACGTACATCATCAGTGAGATTAGTGCGACCACGTTTAAACTCATTAAACCAGTTGTAAACAGTCGCACGAGATGGGGCTTCATCGTGAAAGGCCAATCGTAGTCTATCATAACTTTCTTGTTGACTTAAATGACATCGAAAGTCATAAAAAATCATTGCACGAAAATTTTCTCGTGTTAAATTCATGTTGACGTGACACAGACAATTTTCAATTTGCCGCCAAATCGTAAAACAAATGACAAATGAATGAAATATATACTCAGTAATATTGGCAAAGAGTTCTATTTTCAAATTTTAGAATATTTTTTTTTATTATATTGTTTATAAGTGGCCAGTTCTAAGAACTTTCAGTTTGACCCTCGTATTATGGACTAATTTCGGCACTTCTGCTTTGATAATAAGACTGGATGGATGGAATAATCTCATTTGCATAAAGAAATACGATTTTTATATTTTAAATGAAAACCGACCAAGTGCGAGTCGCGCACTGAGGGTTCCGTGCTAACTCTAACTGAATTAGGGAACCCACTTACTTCCATTTAGCTAAAATACTACAAAATTTTGCTGACAGCGAATATAACTTTGTTTTTCATAGTGTTTGTATGAAGAACAAAGTTATGTTTGCGGTTGTTGAAAATGTGCTATAACTCAAAAACTAAAAGTTCGAATTTTCGTTGAAATTATTTGTTAAGAATCACATCCTTTTTGTTTATTATTTACACTCGCTTAGTTTGGAAGTTAGAGAAGAAGGGGGGAACGAATAGTTCTGACTGGCTTATCATGTTTTGGTGGAAAGTATCATTTTTTCAAGAACCTGTCGAAAATTACTAATCCCACAAAAGAAATAGAATTGTTGTGTGTCCTTCTCAATTGGAATCTACTTTAAAACAAATTTCATCATGTTTGTGAGTACCGTTAGTCCACCACCGCATTCTCATAATGTTATGTCTCGCTCTTACATAGCTAGATGTGATAGTGTCATCCTTGTCGGAATCGTTCAGTCGTTTCGCTGCCGCATGCGAAAGCGTTGGTTCACTAACGACGTAAGGTAACCTCTTTAAAGATATTCAAGAGACAAGCTTTCATAATCTAAATTATTTTTAACGTTACATTTTTTTAAAAAAGCTTTGTCACTCGAATTTGAGCCTTTGGGTCATTCCATGTGCAGGAACACTGATAAGTACAGGAATGGAACAAAAAATAATCAAAAACCGGGGGATACAAAAATATTAAGCCTTTTCCATTAATAGATGATCACGATATTTTTGTTTGTTTGAGTTCAAAAGGCAAATGTTTTTGTTAGGTAAGGTAAAATTACTTGGAACATTTTTGGCGACATTTTTGGTGCTTTTTCTAAATGACGAAGTAGTTGTTTATTTAATCCATACCCTACCTAAAGTGAGGTTATGATAAAAGTTTTGTGAGTCTGTTTTTTAAGAAGTATTTTCTGGAACCGAATAAAAACCACTGGAAAAATTAGAATTTTTCGTACATATCAAGGGATAGTAGGTATTATAAATGCTTTAGGCCATCTTATATTTTTAAAAAATAAAAAAATAATTGCACACGAGAAGCCTCTAAGTAGTAAGTAGTAGCTTGTTTCAAACTAACCCAGAAACATATGTGTCGTATGTACATTGGTCGCAAAATCTTATTTGTAGAGCAAGTATGCGTTTGACAAGCCTCTCATCGGATAAGTAGTGGCCCAAGGGAATGTTTCGAAAAACTGCGGAAAGCTTAGTTTTGGGTCTGAGCAGAAACGTTTTTATAAACTGTTTCTTAAGCCACATGAAAGGAGAGATACTCGATATTTACACAAACTAAATCAGCTACCTAATTTATATAGAAACTAACATTTTGTACACGAAATGTCAAACATTTTGCTTCAGATTTCGCCTGCTATCGACATTTTAATAATTGTAATAACGCTGACAATTTAATTTTTCTGATTTACTGCTGCAACAAATATCCTTTAACTATAGTTACTAAATCTTTAATAAATCGTATTTATATTTTTTTAACCTTGATTCAAAAATTCTTTTTAATCAATAAATACATGAAAACACCAATTTATTCAAAATACTACAATACTTAAAAAAATAACTTAATATCTACCTATTCAAAAACGAAACCATTTCCTTGCGGCAAGGAGGCTATGATGCTGGCTGCGTTGCCGCGTTGGATAGCTATGCTGATCCTTTGAGCTAGGAACCAGCCAGCTTTATTATTGGCTGTTAAAGAATTTAATTTTGGCGCAATTTTACTAAACAGCAATTTAGCAGAGGGTCCCCACGGCCCAAATGTTTCAACGCCAAACGGCGCAAACACATAATCACTTGCAAGTGAAACGTACTTGCGACGCTTGGCGTTTTCAGCCAACTCCGCTGCTGCTCCAGCTTTAAGGGCTGATTCTCTGAGATGGGAAGGGGCCAAAGTATCGACACAAGTTGCATCCCAAACTAAGGCCCGACCCCGTTCCCAGGGAATAAGCGTTAGGCCATCGGGTCTCTTGCCATCATCACGGACCAAACCACGTGGTTCCAACGTGGAAGGAACATTAATGGTCGTAAGAGCTCTTCTGATGGCGTCATTAAGGGTAGCGTGACGGGCGATACGCCCAGCGCTTTGCTGGCAACAAAGGCAGTGGAGACCAAATTTATCAACCTCCTTGCCACATGGACACGTAAAAATTTCACATATAGGGGTACCAAGGCGGAGGCCCACACACACCCGGAAAGACTCACTATCGAAAAGAGTGCCCAAATTTTTCGACGGTAAAGCATGAAGCCAATGACCAGAATCTTTGCAGGAAACTGCCAAGAGCCTTGCGCGACCACTGTCACTGACGGAATTTTCAAGTAAATAATTGAAGGTCTCTCTCGCAAGAGGGACATCCCAAAGTTTTTGCTGGTGACGTTCCTTTGGGATGTCTTCTCTAGGACAGAGGCCTTGCCAAAACTCCTCCGCCTCTCTCACCTCAGAAAGTTGGCGAGGATGTTCGAAGATTTTTCCGGCTAAAGCGGAAGTGCTATGCAAAGAGGAGAGATAAGCGGGGAGGGCTATACTAGAAATTTGGCGAATTCCGATACCACCAAAACGAATAGGAAGCGAAGCCTGAGCCCAAGAATTATTATCGAAATGTAAATTTAAAAATTTTTCCAAACTATTTTTAAGGGTGGTGTCAAATAGTTTTAAATAATTATTTTTTTTCCAGATAGGACTAGCACGTAAGAAATATGTAAATTTAGGCACAAAAAGACACGATTTAAGTATAGTAAATGCAATGTGTGAATTTAGGTGTTCTAATCTGGGGGCTGAAAGGGTGAAATCATTCAATTTTTTATCAAGAAAAGGTTCGATGCTGGGATCAAGAAGAGGGGCACCCAGGAGGCAAAGCGATTCAGAATTCAGAATTTTGATGTTAGGAGCAAGGGAATTGAATTTATCAATGATTGCCTGACGGGAACCAGACGAAACGTGATCATTAATAAAAAGTTCACATTTTGAAAGGTTCAGTTCCAAGCCTAATTTCTTAAATCCTTCAATAATCAGGACAAGGTCTTGGAAAACAACATCTGCTTTGCCTCCAAAGGAGCCGTCATCCAGATACCAGGCATTGAATTTAGAATTTAAGGATGAAATGACAGGATGGATGCCTAAACTAAAAAGGGCTGGACCTAAAGGGTCGCCTTGCTGAACACCGACTGCAGAAACAATTGAATGTTCATTGTAAAGTAATTTTGATTGATTATGGTAACACTGAAAAACAAAGGGATAAATCTGTGGAGTGTGAGTCTGAACTTCATTCAGCAAGGCAGACCTGTCAAGAGAATTGAAAGCATTCTTCACATCAACTTTCAAAAAAACTTCAGATTCGTCACAGGAGAGGAAATTGCGAGCGGAATGAACCACGGCCTCGCAACCTCCCTTACTGCCGAAACCAAGTTGAATGGGTTGAAAATACTCTTTCAAAGGAGAAAAAAGATCACGACAGGCTAATTTGGCTGCAAGACGACGAAACGTTGAGCCAATAGCAATAGGGCGAATGCCGCCATCTTTTTTTCGAAAGGCACAAAGTCTAGCACCAAATAAAAATGGGACAAAACTTTCAGTTACCTTGCCAGATAAGAGAAAGTTGCACAATTTCGTAATGTTGGAAAGCAAAATTCTACCGGCGTCAGCAGCGGAAGCACTCACCAAGTCCTTAAGGTGTTGGGGAGTGATGCCGTCGATGCCGCCAGCAGAACCAGCCGGAAATGACATGATGGCAGCAAACGTGTCGCCGTCATCAAGTATCTGTAAGGGTTGGAAATTTTGAGGAGGAGGAACAGGTAAAGATGGAGAATCTGGATGTGAAGGATGCTTACTACGAAGGCTCTCGAGAGTTTCCTGATTAGGGGGAGCGAGAGTGTCATCGGAGAACAAGATTCGGGCTGCGTTTTTCAGGTCACCGTCCATAACCTTGTTCTCAACGGTACGATAAACGTTAAATTTGGAAGATATCGTACTAGACGAACTGAATGGAAGGGACGGATTGTGGAAATTTGAAGCATTATCTAATAGCGCCCGAGTTAAAGTTTTAGAAGGAGAGTTTACGTGAAAAAATGAGTATGAAAAAGTAAAAAGATTTTGCCAGGCAGTTTCAGTATTATCGAAACATTTTTCAATACAAGAAGAAAGGCATTTAGCTAAAGCTATTCTCGCTCCCCTAGGGATCCGTTTAACCAGCGGAGTAGATTGGTGAAGGTTTGTGATGATAGATTCAAAAGATTGAGAAGAAGATAAAGGATTTGGAATAGAGGAAATAGGGAGAGACGCGGGTAAATTGGTGCTATTATGACAACGGGCAATATGAATATTAAGGCCCCTCTTACCTTTAAAAGTCCTATTTGAATTACAAATTGAACAGTGAAAGAACTGCGGCTGTGAGTGGGTGCCCACCGATGGAGATAAAGTACTCATAAGCCTTAACACTGATCACAAAAAGAAATTTGCAAAAACCTGCCAAAACACAAAATTAAAACTTATGAGACGATATCAAATACAAAAACACGTAATAAAAATAAAAGTAAAAGTAAATAAACTAGGATGACGGACGCTGACAGTAGGGGATGCGCAGGTCTGGTTGCCTTAGCAACCGGAGTGACTCCCTGCTAACGCCATGTCAACTGGAACATAAAAATACAAGAATTTAATATGATACAGAGAGGTCTTCTGGAGGCCTGCCCACAAGCTTACTGCCTCTAAACACAATAAGAAAATTATGGAGAGGCCCCGGGAAGAGGAAAAAAGGGGGAAAATATTTTTAAAATGAAAAAATCTATACGACAAATACTTATCTTTGGCAGGTGTCAGGTGTCAGCAGCCAGCATCATAGCCTCCTTGCCGCAAGGAAATGGTTTCGTTTTTGAATAGGTAGATATTAAGTTATTTTTTTATGTTACATGTCTTAGTTTATTTTTTTCTTGTTTGTTATTAATAAAGAAAGAATACTTAAATAATATTAAATAAAAAGAAAAAACATACATTATTAGTGAGAATCACAAATCATTATATTTTTTTAGTAATACCTCTTCTAAAACATTCAGCACCTAAACCTTCTATAGACAATGTCCAATTAGAAGTTAGTAATGTGTCCTATGTTCTAGTGTCCAATATTTATTTATTAATTTATTAAAACTTTTAAATTATTTCAATGAGATATCTTAATGAATGAAGTTTAGGGCCTCAATGTTTAGAGTTCCTTGGCCGAATGGCAAAAACGAAACCCTTATAGTTTCGTCACGGCCACTTTATTATTTTATTCTGAAACTACTATCATTACACAGTTGAAACTTGGTAGGTAGATGTATTCTGTTAACCACGTGGTACTCGAACTCTTTTTTAAACCGCAGAGACGTTTTAAGTGTTAGTCCAGGACTCAACATATATTCAATCTTCCTCCCCCCCTCATCGATAGACAGCAGCGACAGTGTACAACAAAGTTAAAAAAAACGTGATTGCAGTGAGAGACTCCTATTTTTTCTATACCTCTATATAGCCAGCAAAGTGTGCGCAAAAAATGGATATCGAGTATGCCAGGCCGCCGTCTGTTAGGCCTGTTATGCCATTTCGAAGTCAATGTATAGGGTACATGCGAGCCTTTCAAATAAATTGGAAGTCTAAACACCAGAACAAAGCGGCAAAACCATATTGTGACCGCGAGTGTAGCGAGCGAAAATTTTTACCTCCTTTCACACACTAATCAACACAACTGCGATTTGGCAATCCGTCATACGATTCATAGTTCAATAACGCGAGTGCGTTAAAATTGGTCATCTATTGTGCCTGAAAGCGGCGAAACTAACTATAATGTAAACATGAGCGTAGCGGCTCGGCTAAGGCTCCGTGGGCCGCAGCTGCGCAGGTTGAGATTTCTGTGATAACCGCTCCAGGATTACCATACAAAAAAAAGATTTAGGGCTTCCATACATTGAATTACAGCAAAATAATACTCAAAACTTTGTGTGTCCCCGTTTTAAACGGTCGCTTAAAATGACATTGAGGTTCCAAAAACCCGTTTTTTTCTAAAAGTCGAACATTTGGAAGATAGCCTAGGCGCTTCCAAATTTGTAAATACGCAACTAATTTGTATATACATTGAACGAAATCGAACTGCTAGTTTTTGAGATATAGCACATTTTCAAAAACCGCAAATAAAAGTTTGTCCTTCATACAAAGACCATAAAAAACAAAGTAATTGTTGCTGTCAAAAAAAAGTGTTATTTTAGCTAACTGAAATAAGTAGACCCCTAATTCAGTTAAAGTTGACACGGAACCCTCAATACGCGAGCCCGACTTGCACTTTTGTATTTTTATTGGCATGTATTTACCAATAAAAATACAAAACATAGAAAACGTTGAGGGGCCAATGTGATATAATTTTCATCATTGAATATTTTCTTCTCAAACAGCTTTTGACTTTGTAAGTGGGTAGGAACCTGTGTTGGTACCTTATTTTAATAATGGAAAGCTTTGAATGATGGAGGGTGTTTTCTATCGAAATACACTTGTCGATTTTAATATTTAACAAATCAGAAGCATTGAACATCAAAAGGCATACGAATTTTTATATCGCTTTTATTCTAAATACGAGCTAACGTATTTTCCTACATATCTGATAATGACAATGATGTACAAAAGGTTAATTACGGATTTAAACTTACATGGTCATTAACATTAGAATTGATTGTAACGGGATTGCTACCATGTACCTTTTTTTTTTTGAGTTTCCGATATTTCAGCACTGTTGCAACTGTTGCCATGGTCACGGCGTAACTAAAAAAATAAAATAAGGTACGTCATGGTAGCAATCCCGTTACAATCAATTCTAAGGTTAATTACCGTTAATTTATTTATGTTAGTGCTAATTTGTCATAATCCTTAATAAAAAAAGAAAAAAACAAATAGGTCGTAAATTTATTGAACGTACATATATTTAACCGTCACACCGCTAAATTCGGGTAAATACAATCTAACGGTCTTATATATTGGACGAAGAAACCACTGGACGCGCAATGACGGGCAATTTCGCTTGTGCCCCCTTAGCTACGAAGCGGGCTTTTTGGCCTCACTTACAGGTGACGTCTTGTCAGTACGGTGATAGAGCTCAGTGAAAAACATTGACGGAAAAAAATGGTAAATGTGGCTTATTTTTGTATAAAAATTATAGCGGCAAGACAAAAAAAAATAATTTTCATCCGTAAGTAACGTTTTATCCCAAAACAGCTGTTATTTTTCATGAAAATAATGAAATGTTATTTCCAAGAGAAAAATAAAGGTGTCATTTAAAAAAGTGGTGGTCAGTTACTACAAAATCAACAAGATAACGTATACTTTATACGGTAGGATTGTCGTATGTTTATCATTCGTTCTCTTGTCAGTTTCATTTTAATTGTGCTTGACAATTGTCGATAAACCATATCGATAAACATTTTTTTTTATTATAAATTCTTTTAAAATAAAATAATAAATCTGTAAAATACTTGTTTCTGAAGTTTACGCGAATATTACTCATCGAAATAAAACAACTTTTTTACGGATTAACTTTTCGCGAGTTTATTAATTTTATCCCAACGTTTCGAACACTTTACAGCGTTCGTGGTCACGGGTAGACTAAGATGTCATTTGTCATTTACAGAGTTTTGAAAAATATACACTACCGTCACTCAATAATATTAATTAACGTTCCTATCCACGCAGAAAGAGCTAACTGTGTCTTGTGATCTTGCAGTGAGTGGTCTAGCTTGGGTCCTAGTCAGAATTGGATCCCATGCAGGTGGAATTTTTCAACCATCTTCTCTGTTAAAATTTGGATGTTTTCTTATTTCTATAGCTTCGCGTAGCATACGTGGAATGAACCGACGTTCTTTTGACAGTACTTTGGGTTGGTCAAAGTACTGTCAAACGGTCACGGTCGGTACGGTCGTATCTACATAACACCTTAGTCTACCCGTGACCACGAACGCTGTAAAGTGTTCGAAACGTCGGGATAATATTAAGAAACTCGCGAAAAGTTAATCCGTAAAAAAGTTGTTTTAAATCTTTAAAATGTTTCACTCGAGAGTAGATTATGGTAATCTCAAAACTACAACAGTTTAGTTTAAAATTTTAATCTTTATATTTGACAACACACATTTTTATATTATTTCAGGTTTTCTGTACATCCATTAAGGAAAATAAAGTGAAGAGAGGCAAAATCCCCACAAAACATCACCGAATATGAGGTATCCATTTTACGCCAAGCGTGATTGAATGCCAACGCCAAAAATCTACTGCTTTAGCTTAATTATCCTATAGGAGGATTTTAATGGTGCAAGGCTATATAATGTACTAACGGGCTGTTTTAACAGGTCTTAGGAAGTTCACACTCACTAAGTGATACTTGCCAGACCGTTCTTATAAAACGACGTTCTATGTTTCAATTGTTCATTTGATGGTTAGTGCATTACTTGCCCATAATGTAATTTATTGTTTTGGTGATAAAAAATATATGTCTTTTAACATAAGATTCGTTCATTCATTCGTTCCACACATATCGATAAAAAATATCGACACTTTCATGCACTAAATGTCAAAAATTGACACGACAAGCTCCCCCCGTCCCGCAAAAATTGGCTAATGATGTTTTCATACATTCACGCTTGCGTTTTATATCCAGTGGTTAATTCATCCAAGTCTTAAATCCGTAAGATTGTAATCAATCGTCAGATTACTAACTGTTAACTCTACCGAACTTCATATATTCTACCGTAATATAAAATGACGAATCACTGAGCGAAGTGGTGGTTTAAGGTAGGTGAAGGATAAATGGGGTGAGCGAAGCGAATCCTCGCTTATTCTTCGTGTAAGGTTGACATGTAAGCACCAATAAAAGCGTAAATGCTAAACCATGTCGAGCTTGTACACAAAAAAACGATATAAATACATGAAAACACCAATTTTGTCTCAGAGTTGTCTGCAATTTTGCTTCAGACACCCGCAGCTTTCGAGCACTAACAGTCTTCTCACAACATGCACCAACTCCAAAAGATTTTGTGTCTTCTAAATAGAAGACGAATGCCTTATTTTAAGCTTTAAAGAAAAATTTTTGAAGGCGGATATTTTTTAGGATTTATTGTTATGAGTACACAACTACTAGTCCAATTTCGATTAAACTTACACTGTACCTACCCTAAGTTGAACTACATCTGATTGAACTAAAGAAAAATCTTGAGACAAACATAATACACACTTAGAAAATTTTATTTTCCTACTGACAATATCAAAAATATTCACGTTGAATTGATTACCTCCTGTTTTTAAAACCGGTTGAACGCGAAGTAAGGTTGCGTCGAATTTTACATTTGTTGTTTGAACCGAGTCATAGATTATAAATAGCATGGTCAAACACAGCGGGTCTCTTTATAGAACCGCAGACAGAATAACTTTCTAAAATTCAATTCGAGGTCTCGTCCCTACAAGTTTCAACAGGGATGCAATAAGAACATAACATGAAAATAGAATTTTAAATAACACAACATTTTTGGGTTTGAACATTTTTACACTCACAGTGTTTATTTTTAAACTTACTGGATGAAATGAGGTACCAAAAGATCCGCACGAGTGGAATTTGAGCCCACGCCCTCTGGTGAATTGGGCCAACATTTTTACCAACCGAGCCATCGTGCAGTTAATCCTCTCGGATGTAATTTCTGGTCTCTTATGATTACGTCATTACGCATGACGTCAACGCCATCTACCGATAGAAAGAATGCCCATGAGAAAAGCCCTTACGTTAGTAGAAGGCACGGGCATTTACATGAAGTATGTAATCTAAAAAGCAAAAATTATTTCGCACAACTCTTGAACTATCTTTTTTGCAAAAGAACCTTAGTGCACCTCTTGACTTGTAATGTTTGTCTCACTTACAATGCACACCAGCGTTTTAGTAAAATACACAAGGTAAAATTTTAGGAATTCAAACACCTAAGCCTCATTAGTAGACAGAAGATTCCATTGCTTTAGAATGTATTTTACACTCACAGTGTCATATTTTATATTCATAAAGATTAAATAAGAAACCAAAAACTTGCGCACGGGCGGGACTTGAACCAGCAACCTTTTGGCAGACCGGGCCAAACGCTCTTACCAATTGAGCTACCGTGCTGTCAGTCCAACCCTGCGAAATTTGTGGTCTCTTATGAAAACGTCAATTGCGTGACGCTTAGCGCCATCTAGCCGTCTGTTTATGAAACAGATGGCCCAAGCAGTTATTCTTTACAGAATAAATTCAACTTGGAAATTGATGACGCTTCGCTATCTAATGCTTTAGAATGTTTTTACACTCACAGTGTCATATTTTATATTCATAAAGATTAAATAAGAAACCAAAAACTTGCGCACGGGCGGGATTTGAACCAGCAACCTTTTGGCAGACCGGGCCAAACGGTCTTACCAATTGAGCTACCGTGCTGTCAGTCCAACCCTGCGAAATTTGTGGTCTCTTATGAAAACGTCAATTGCGTGACGCTTAGCGCCATCTAGCCGTCTGTTTATGAAACAGATGGCCCAAGCAGTTATTCTTTACGGAATAAATTCAACTTGGAAATTGATGACGCTTCGCTATCTAATGCTTTAGAATGTTTTTTTACACTCACAGTGTCATATTTTATACTAGCGGTCCCCCGCGACTTCGTCCGCGCGTTTTGAGTTTGCTCCCTCCCCTCCCGTCGCAGCGTCATGTTTTATATCCTTTCTCGATAAATAAGCTATCCAACACAGAAATATTTTTTCAAATCGGTCCAGCAGTTTATATTATAATATATTAGCGCAAGCGCACGTTGTACTTAAGCTGCGAACATTATTTTGGTGCGGAGTTATGTTAAAACTGTGATAGCTCGTAAGATATTTATTGAAATCAAATGATATAAAGGGCAACTTGGTTCAAAATGAAATGCTCGTGATGATGAATGTATTTATTTTGATAAGAATAAATACCTGTGTGTATAATACACCTCTAAAAATAATGCATATTTTTTTTACAAATTTATTAACATAAAAAAGGTTGTAGTAAGTCAACCATAAAAGATGGACATATGCTGTCGCGGACTTTATTATAGAACTCTTAATGCTGAACAATCCTGTCATACATGATTTTTGTGTAACTTAAGCGGTTTCCGCAGCGTATGCAGCGGAAGCTCTCAAAAGGAATATCTTTCTCCCGTTTTCGCAACATTTTTCATTTCTGCTGTGGTCTTATGAGTCGTATCTTTATGTTATATAGCCTAAAGCCTTCCTCGATAAATGGACTATCCAACGTAAAAATATTTTTTCAAATCGGGCCAGTAGTTTTTGAGATTAGCGCGTTCAAACAAACAAACAAACAAACAAACTCTTCAGCTTTATAATATTAGTATAGATTCATAAAGATTAAATAAGACACCAAAAATTAACGTCGCGCAATTGACGTTCAAGTCCCGCCCGTGCGCAAGTTTTTGGTTTCTTAATTAATAAGAAGTTTCCATTCCTTAAATTCATAAAAAACGTCGTATTATTGACTTCTGTCTTCGTCGTATTAATGACGTATAAGTCATTGTTCGATCACTGGAAATGTTAATTGTTAATATTCTTACATAAAAAATAAATGCAAATGGGCAAAGGTCTAACATAAACTGTACGGTAGGGTACTTTTCACCACGCGGGTTAAGTGCGGATTGGTGGAAGGTTGTTTGCAAAAGCGACCAACCTTGCTGTCAGATGTTATCAAGCCGCCTGTCCATAGGACCTCTGACTAGGCTTAACAGTATAATAACGGGTTTAGGATGCTGATGGGGCTACCTCGTTTTTGCAGCGTGTCAGAAATGTTTGCGGAAATGCAGACGGATGGTTTCTTTGCCATCATTAGGAAGCGTGTGGCATCAACGTTTGCGGGGCAGCTCTAACAGCATCCTAAGCACAATGGCAGACAGGTGAGACTCGCCGCTACTTTTGCGCTGGATACGGCTACATGCCACGGCATAAAGCACTAGACTAGGCGTTCCCGAGTCTATCGTCATATATATTATTATTATTAATTTTATTTTTTAATATATTTACTTTAAATTAAACGAATTCCATATTATTTCATTAAATTTTACTGTATTTGATTCTATTTTTTACTAACAATAATGTATGAGTCTTTCTGTTACCTGAATTATTATTTTTGTATATATTTTTTTAACGACTAATATCAACCGATATTAGTTAACGTGCCTTCCGAAGGACGGGGATGCTCGTGATATCGTGACTCAAATGGTCGGAATAGTCACCCAGTTGTACGGATTTGTCGTAGGTTGCTTTATTTCGAGAACAACTACTCACAGAAAGTGTCAAAACTGTGTTATAGCCAAAATAGGTTTATTAGACTGTTTGGATTATAACTGATAAGGAGAATAGAGTAGGTACAAGTATGTCGTACGTATATGTTGCTTAACTCTAACTTAAAGTCAATAGTGAGTCAAATAAGTAAATAAAATACTATTTTTTAATTGGGGATATTTTAAAGATTTCATATTATCAATTTGACAAGTTTCCAGCGCATTATCAACTTATACAAATCGAAATGCAAGGTTGTTAAGAAGACGTATGAAAACTTCATGCAGCAGAAATGAGAATATTGAGACTTGAAATGGATGTGTGCAGTAAGAAGGATGGACAGTAAAATCAAATGTATGACTGAGTATTGCTGATTTCTCGCATTCTGATCGATCATTTTTTGATGATGGTTTTATTTAGACTTTGATTTACTTTTAAATTCTGTATAAGTTTAGTTATTATTGTTAAATCATGTAAGCCTTAAATAGCTGGTGTAAGCTCTATTTAGCCTGAGATACAGGTTTAACCTAGTTAAGATTAATAAGAGAATGCACTTAGTGATTATTTTTTAGTTCTAAGATGTATCTCAGAATCAATGAATTTTAATAAACACTTTATTTATTTATCTATACTTATATAATAAAGCTGAAGAGTTTGTTTGTTTGTTTGTTTGAACGCGCTAATCTCAGAAACTACTAGCCCGATTTGAAAAAATATTTTTATGTTGGATAGTCCATTTATCGAGGAAGGCTTTAAGCTATATAACATAAAGATACGACTCACAAGACCACAGCAGCAATGAAAAATGTTCCGAAAACGGGAGAAAGAAATTCCTTTTGAGAGCTTTCGCTGCTTACTCTGCGGAAACCGCTAAAGTTACACAAAAATCATGTATGACAGAATTGTTCAGCATTAAGAGTTCTATAATAAAGTCCGCGACAGCTTAAGTCTATCTTTTATGGTTGACTTACTACAACCTTTTTTATGTTAATAAATTTGTAAAAAAATAATGCATCATTTTTAGAGGTGTATTATACACACAGGTATTTATTATTATCAAAATAAATACATTCATCATCACGAGAATTTCATTTAGAACAAAGTTGCCCTGTATATCATTTTATTCCAATAAATATCTTAGGAGCTATCACAGTTTTAACATAACTCTGCACCAATATAATGTTCGCAGCTTAAGTACAACGTGCGCTTGCGCTAATTATATTATAAAGCTAAAGAGTTTGTTGGTTTGAAGTTGAACGCGCTTATCTCAGGAACTGCTGGACCGATTTGAAAAAATATTTCTGTGTTAGATAGCTTATTTATTGTGAAAGG
Organism: Pyrausta purpuralis; assembly: GCA_963924145.1. Taxonomy (NCBI): domain Eukaryota; kingdom Metazoa; phylum Arthropoda; class Insecta; order Lepidoptera; family Crambidae; genus Pyrausta; species Pyrausta purpuralis. Next base: position 18,790,694 of record OZ001662.1, read on the forward strand.
CTTTAGGATATAAAACATCACGCTGCGACGGGAGGGGTGGGAGCAAACTCAAAACGCGCGGACGAAGTCGCGCGGGACCGCTAGTTTATTAATAAGGGTTTTTTCAAAAAGGGTTTTTGCTAAAAAAATACGACGAGATAACGTTGTCGGGTACTGAAGAGAAAAAGACATTTCATTTTTGTAAAAGATTAATAAATTCGTATGATATCTGATTGAAAGAAAATGGTCGTGGATGATTCAATTACGAAGTGATACTCTATTAACACTAGATTAACTTGGACTAAGTTACCAAGCAAATGGGTATTTTAATGTCATTGTAACCATTTAATTCTAATCAAGCGAATCAATCGCGATTTCTAGACATCTAGAATTTCAATAATAACAATTTAAAATAGTCGACTAGGCCACGAAATATGGCTATTACTATATTTCAACCAATAAGTGTAGTCGTTGTATTTGTAGCAATTCTTCTAAGGTTGCGCGGTGTTGCCTATTTCCAAATAATAAGTATCATATGTTCTGATTGTATTCTTAGCCTTGTTCTTAGTATCGCGAAAGAATCAAGGTCCTTGTATTTTGCCAAATATTCTGCTCTTATTTTTCTTAATATTACGAATTTGGACACTATGATCTATGTACTAAAGTTCAGAATTAGATTTTTGTTATTTTTCCGACGACAAATCCACACTTCTTGGAGACAAAAATTTATTTTTCTGTCCGTCTTCAGTGTTATATCATAGTATGTGTGTAATACTGATAGTTTAGAATGTTTTAACACTCACAGTGAGTCATTTATATATGTATAAAGATGAAATAAGTAACCGAAAATTGCGCACGGGTGTCCCACCACTCGAACCTGCAACTTTCCGACTAACAGGGCTCAACGCTTTGTAAAATTTCTAGTCTCTCATGGATACGTCATTACGGATTACGCGTTGCGTACGTTTTACACTGCTGTTGTAAAATAGTTGGGTAGATAGCGAAGACGTCACGCACAATGACGTATCCATAAGAGACCAGAAATTTCGGACGGATAGACAAACGGCACGGTAGCTCAATTGAAAAAGCGTTTAGCCCGGTTATCCAGTAAGTTGCAAATTCGAATCCCACCCATGCGCAATTTCTGGTTTTTAATTCCACCTTTATGTGTGTAATATATCGTCTTCTCTTGTGATAAAAAAATGAACTGTTTGATGCACGAACGGAATGTTTATTATTAATACAAAATGACCATATTTGAAATGCAGCAAATATCAAGGACCTCTCGAAATTGGCACAAACCCGAATGGGACTAGTCAACTTCAATTATTAACGAGGGTGGAGTAGCTTCTGTAGTCGCTAACAAAGTAACGTGCTCATGTCGCTTTGACTTCTAGCGCAAATTACCTACCAGGGGCCCTATATTTGAATATCTCGTGTTAAAATAGCGTGTGATATTCATTGATTAAAGTCCGATTTTTAAATGTAAAACAGTAATCATTTATTTCACCCATCTCACTTACTCATCTAGTACTCAAAATTGTATTTAAGTATATCTTTTGCACTTGTAGTGGTTGGCAAAGTGGAAGGCAAAAGACTCAGAGGCCGATCACCGAGCCGCTGGTCGGACTCTATAAAAGAAATCACGGGGCTCCCGGTGACTGCCGCTCTTAGACAAGCTGAAGGTAGAGTGGCGTGGAAACACCTCGTAAGAGTATACACCAAGGCTTATCAGAACGGGCACGACATTCAGAAATGAAAAGACGACTAAGAAAAATCTTTTGCTCACTTTCGTTAATTTTTAGTTCGCTTTCGGTCGAAAACCACACGTTATATCCAAGAAAATGATTAAAAAATCGAGCTCCTAGAGTCTTTTTATTTTATTTTATTTTGTTATTACAAAAAAATCCACAGCTCTCAAAATTACAGTTTTACATGTTTCTTAATACTAAATATACAGCCAACAACTTCAATCTACCTTCTATTTCAATATTAACCGTCATAAAAAAATAAGATTATCAATTTGACATTTACTTATGTATGCGGTACAATATTTGAGTATGTTGACCTATTAAAGCTTTCAAACACGTTTGCATAAGTGTTTTATGTTTGTATATTTGTATGTTTATTCACGTATTTCTTAAAAAGAGTTAGTCATCGCGAGCTGATTATTCTTTTTAAATATATTCTAACTTAGGCACATCAAAATCAGTACAGTACTTTTTGAGTTACAGGTAGAAAACTATATTTTCTTTTTCTTCTTACAAGCTTGCGTACAGTGGCCAGCACATCAGGTTATCCACTTTTGTTGCAAAGTAGCGCTTATTACCACTAAATAAGATACCGCAGTGTTTACCTTGACGTGCTGTTGTCCGTACATGTTCAATCTACGCTACGCATATCATGCACTGATTCCGAGTGAAATATTATTTTTAGTTCACCTTTTTGATATTTCCAATACAGATTTAAGTAACAATTTAATGTGAAAAAGCAGACTCCAAGATACAGAGTCGACCACTGAAACGGTCGAAATTTAATTACTGGTGTGATGGATCGGATCACCGTACTGAGGCTGGAGACCTACAAAATGCACTTATTCAATTTATGAAACAACAGCGATGAACGTGAAATATAAAGAAAATGTGCTCTTAAAGGTTATATGATGTGTCTCTAAGAGGCTTCATGTAATAACTAAGTGCCTCATGTGCCAAGAGCCTTGTGGTGATAAAAATGTATAGGTGACTATCAAATGAAATACATGCTTGGTATTGCAAATAAGTGCTGTAAAGATTTATGTTAACATGCAAACACACCAAGCGCCTGAGGTTCTTTGTATATTATATATCCCTTGGTCCCTGCTTATATCGGTTGATATTAGTCGTTAAGCTTAGTCAGAGGTCTTGTAACATCTGACACCAGGGTTAGTCGCTTGCCTTGCAAACACCCCTCCGCCAATATGCACTGAGCCCGCGTGGTGAAGTATGGCGAACTTCTTCAATGAACAACCTCATAGTTGAGGTAAGGCCTTTGCCCAGCAGTGGGACGTAACAGGCTAACTTTACATGTATCCCTAAGGCATTACTAGCGCTCAAAATCAAGAGAAATAAACACTATGGTTCAAGATCCTTTCTATTAATGAACAATTAAAGTACTTTGAAAAGAGCGCCAGATTTTACTGGACATAGGGCTGATTTGGTTTACGTCAGATAAGGTATATTCGTCAAATAAAATAAAACGTCTTATTTAAAAACGTCACCTATTCAGTTGGATAAGCCTTATCTAACGTGGGTAGAATCGGCCCTTAGTCACTAGAGAGTATCTATTTTATGTCCATCGGGGGAATTAATGTGCTGAATCAATTTAAATCTATAAGTGACAGTGACGTACTTAAATAAATAAGAGAAACGAGGTCTTGATAAATTCATGACTCTTTAAATACTTAACTTAAACCATCAAAAAAAGCAATGAGTAATATTTGCTTACTACGAAAATCTTAGTTTGCAGACGCATTAATAACTAAAACTAGTGCCTAGAGACTAAGGAGTAAAGAATAAAGAGCGTCAATTTTATTTTGAGTGAAAATAACAGTGCTGTATTTTATTTAAAGGAAAATATACCATACAAATTACGAAAAATAATTAACGTTCAGATTTATTGACATGCAATTATATCTTCTGAACATAATTACCACTAAACATAATATATTACCGCGATGGAAAAACAATCAGTTTCGACGTTGTTTTCGTTAAGCAAAACCTGATGGATCATCCTCTAACTGACAAAGACGGGTGTAAAGGAATAATAATAGGCTGTCGAAACAATTTTTCAATAAATTCATCTCGCATTAAGTGGTAAACAAAGTAGGTAACTGTGGGTAGGCCTGACGCATATTAAGGTTGTGAATAAATTGACTTTATTTCATTTTAATGGCGGTGTAGACTCTTAGCACGTTTGAAAAATGATTAACTTAAGAAGCACAGCAAATTATCCCATTTTGTAATTTTAAGGTGATGCTTAAACTTGATGACGTCTCAATTTCCTAAAGAAGATAGAATTTCCCCTTTAAACAGATGTTATAAGTATCTTACAAATACTCCATTTTCGTGTTTGAGCAAAGTTGTCTTCAATGGTTTCACAGTTATATTATAAAGATGAAAAAGGTGTCAAGATATTTATTTGAAACTTTATATAAATCAAAAAAAAGTCTTTTTAAACGCACATCTTACAATACATTTTTACAGCCTTCAAAAAAAGGAGGTATTCAGTTCTACCTGTATGTATGTGATAACCATAGAGCGCTGTTTGGCTAATGGCGAGATGATGCATTAGTAGTTGATTCAAGTATATTTCAACTTAGGGTACAGTCCAATTTCCATCAAAATCGGTCATGTTTTTAAGATATGAGTAATAACAAAATTCATGAAATAAATTATTTAAAAGAAATTAAACCACCTTAAAAAAAATTCTTGAAAGCTTTCAATAACGCATTCTTCAATAACGAATTCTTTTGGAGTTGGTGCATGATATCAAGTTTACGTACACTAACAGTCTAAACCATAAAATTAATATTCCTATCGGAATAGAAGGACAAGTAAAAGCTGTCAAACAAACCGATTTAAGATGTCAGTAACTAACATAAGTAAGCAACATTTGTTGCTTTAAATGAGATAACCATTCGATCAGGTGATTTATTACAATGTTCCTAAGTTAAATATAGTAGTTTACTGCATGATAAACAGTCGACACAAAATATTGAACATGCAGCTCTAGTATAAAAATAAATGTTATTTCATTATACAAAATATTCGTCGATATACATTCCCTGTGTTTTTCTGTCTTTATTTTCTACGTAAATTAACGTTTGTAAAATAGAATAATCAAACTGCGTACTTTAAATTTGAAGCGCATTGGTAAATATAAGTCGTATATTAAGAGGCTTCGATTTGGACTAATTTACCTGTTGAATGATTATTTGTTGGGTTATTCCGCTGTAATGAACAACAATCAATCACCGATCAAGTCACCATGTTTCAGACGCATTAATTCTCCAAAATATACACAATTTCACTTTTAAATATAAAAAATCAAATGCACGTAATTTTCAGCGAGCTTCTGCAGGGCGGTCAACTGTTTGACATCTGACAAAAATGGTTCTGCTACCCATCTCTTTTTATCACACAGTTTGCTGCTAGTGACATCTCGCTTTTGTCGTTCTATTCCAAAGGGATAATAATTTTATGGTCTAAACACATCATGATAGGGCTGATTTTTCAAACGTCAAATATCCCTCATATTTGTCGATTATAATACAGAACGTCTAACTTGAAAAATTCCTTATCAGATGTTGGAATCAGGTCTAAAGAGAAGACAAATAAGTTATTTTATGCTTCGTTATTTGTTTGAAAGCGTTTAAATTTTTCACGTTGTAATGAACGAGCTGAAAGTGACTAGCGGTATACCGACAAATGATCTATTTGTATTGTTTCAGAGTGCTGAGGGAAAAACTACTACAACCTAACAAAAAATACACCAGATGAAAGTTTTCCATTACATTACAGAAATCAGGTCATTGTTTTTGTAAACTTGACATTTTATTTTACTTTTGGTAATAAAAATGAATTCTTGCTGAAAATAATTAACTTCTCAAGTCAATTAATTTTGATTGCATAAAATATAAATGAAGTCGCGAGACAAATTGAACAATCGACGAAGTTTTGTTTGACTTCAAACATGGCCGGGAATATTTGAGTGAGTTAATAACTCACAAGAATATTCTTATTAGGAACGTTGTTCAAGATTTATTTACAATGCTTAGTAGCAATTTACTTAATATTGCCACAAACTGTTCTAAAGAATAGTCAAAAATTGATCTATGTTCATGTTCGCAATATTATTTTGAGCGCTGATATTTCGCTACAGTATCAGCGCTGAAAATAATATTGCAAGGAGACGAACACATTTTTTTTAATGCCCTATTTTTTTATTGGTGAAGATTACCATTTGGCGTTAATTTCACTTTGGTTTGTGCAACAAAGTGTAATAAACACTTGTTTTTAATTTTTCACTATGTCGAACTGAGTGTACGTTTCATCAAAATCGGTCCATTAGTTTTTGAGATAACTAAAAATTATAAAATAAAAAAAAATTGAACGGCCTTCAACAAACTTATTAAAAAGCTTAAAATAATGCATTAGCCATCTCTGTCGGTAGTCTCGACATAGTTCACTGTAAAACCACCAGGTGGCGCTCGAAAAATGCTGAGACAAAATTGCTGTTTTCGTGTATTTATTGATTGAGAAGAATTTTTGAATGAAGCTTAAAAAACTACAAATATTTTTAAAGATTTAGTTAAGATGTTGCTACGTAATTTAAAATGATATTTGATGAACCAGAAAATCATAAAATTGAAATTGTCGAAGTGAAATGTCAAAAATTATGCTTCAGGGGGGCAATTCTCGCGGCAATCGAACTTTTTTCGTGTGGTAATTCGATTGCGAGTTTGACCATTTTACATTAAAAATAAAGTAAAATATCTACACGTAAAAAAACTAGCGCACAAACAAAATCTAAATAAATAAAAATCGTGACCTTGAGATATCTAAAACTATTTTTTCTACGACAAAGAAAATTCGATCGGTGAACTTTTTTCGTATACGAATTGCACGAGAATTGGCCCCCAGACTTCGCCCGCAGGAGAATCAATTTTAAGCTTTTTAGTGAGTTTTGAGAAGGCGTTTTATTTTTATTTTTTCCCATAAATAAACACTTTAGGCGTAGTAGTACTCACAGTTCAGAATAACGATACAAAAGCCTTTCTAGATCAACATACGCATATTCCAACAATATCTTTCACATACAGTTTAGGTGATAGTAGATATTTGAGATGGTCAAATTAATAGCACCGACTCCAAAAAGAAATGTTTTGTCTAAAATGAATTCCTTTCGTCAGGAGATTTTTGAGATTTTTTAATGCATTTTGGTTTAGAAGTCAGTTTTTACTTTTTTTTAGAGTTAATTTTATTTATTTATTTTTAGTGATAACAGGAGCCATGCCACCCGTTAGCACCTTTAAGAACCTAGATATTACCTATCATAAGTTCTGTCATTATAATCACTGAACTCCTAAGCGTTACGGAGTTTCACCATCAGCTCAGCCCACACAAAGTTGACTATCAGACGCATAAACACGTAAATAGTAAGATACTAGTACTAAAACACTATACGTGCCTTTAAAATTTGAGCGTTTCTCTCGAATTCACCAAGATCCAATCGTCAGATTCCGACTTGGCAACAATGTGACCAACTATAAGGTATAACCTCTAGGTAGGCGTTTTTTTTCAAAACAGTCTACTAATGACTGTGATGTTAAAATTAAAGTCATTTCCCGCTGTCTGTATGTATGTATGCTTAAATCTTAACGCAACTGATTGTAATACGGTTTTTATTAATTCAAGAGAAAGATTTAAAATATGTATGATACATGCATCATATAGCAGTGAAACCCTTATAATTTTACAGGTTTCTAAGTGAAGTCGTAATTAAACACATTTTTTGCGGTTATATTACGATATGGATCAAACATTGCACCAGTGCGAAGCCGGGACGGGTCACTAGTTTATTTATAAAACTAGAACTTAGAGTACCGCAATATCTCATACATATGCAGTAACTTCTTTAATCTAAAAAACAATGAAAGCAAGCTCCGTGTAAAAGCAGCAGCCTGATTACTGTTCTGAGAATAAAAGAGTTGAAATGTATCTTAAGTAAATATTACCTATATTGCGAAAAACTAATCATGTTGCTATAAATATTTCTTTTGTTTAAATGCATGACAGTTTAATGTTTATACTAGCCAATGAAATTTCTTAACATGTTTGTATTATTATTAAGGGTTTTGTTTGTCATTCGACTACGGAATCCACAATATGTACAGAGTAAAGTGCGCTGTCAAAAACCTTTTCAAGTTATATGAAGTCTCAAGTGATACGTCCAAAATTTTTCGAATGTATACATAACACCGAATAATAACTATGCATCCCTGTCTCGAGATTTCAATCCAAGAGGAAGCTATAAATGGTAATAGTAAACATGAGACCCAGTATATTACGACCTCATTCCCTCAAGGTGCCTCATACTTTAATAATGTATTTTTATTACTCACGGAGCACTTGTTCTGGGTCATAAACATTCCTTGCTAAAATAAATGACAGATAGAAAAACCGGTCAAGTGCGAATCGGACTTGCACACTATGGGTTCCGTGCCAACTTTAACTGAATTAGAGATCCAGTTGCTTCCTCTTAGCCAAAATATCACAATATTTTGTTGACAGCAAGTATAACTTTTTCATAGTATTTGTATGAACATGTTCTATCTCAAAAACAAAAAGTTCAATCTCGTTCAAACCAATTTGCTTTGAAAGTATGGGTCAAGATCTACATAATGTATTTGTTTTTCAAAATTTACACTCGCTTTGTTTAAAAGTTAGATGGGGGGTTACGAAAACAAAACATTTTAGAATATATTTCAGACCTCACATCAACAGATTCAAACCTACATGCACATCAAATGTTTACAAACACAATGTAAATACTTTTCGTTGGGAAAGTAAGTCAAACATACGAAAAGTGTTAGCACAACCGCCATTTTGTGTGCGTAGAATACACCTTCGGATTATACGAATGTCCGTAGAAGCTACGTGCTACGACGTAGCAGCACTATGCAAGTTTCTACAAACGATCGTAATATATTTCGTAGCACAACTTTGGATTCTTACCAAGTTTCTCTGGATTAAGGGCGAGTTTCATTGTCAAAAAATAAGCACTAACGAATAATTCAATATGTGTAACATAATGTCGTTATACCCAATGGACAGATCAAGTTAATATTGACTTATGAGGGCCTTGTGAAACTGGCCTTAAGTGAAATACCCTTGAAACATTGAATACAAGGTGCTTACGTGAGAACATAGGTCCTGAAAATCTTATGAATACCTACTTAATTCGTGTCTATTTTTTATCTTTGTTAAGATCGCAGGGTCAAACTGGATGCAGACCGCTAGTGATCGGTCGCTGTGGAAAGCCGTGAAAGCCAATGTTCAGCAGTAGACGTCCTTTGGCTGATAATGATGATGATGATGATTTTTCATCTTATGAAAATATATCATATTTAATTAGGTATGTTGAGAAAACGCATTTTTAACATCGATAAGTTTTTTTTTTAAATTACGAGTATATTCAAAATACTGTGTTTTCCGCCATAAAATCAAAAAAATCTCCAATAAAATAATATCACTTAACAAAAATAAGATCTGTTTCAAGCAGCGAATCTAACTAGACATTAACAATTTGGAAGTTGATTTGCGTACAATGCGAACCTTTTCTGTATATTTGTGTATTTTCATAAATTCAAAAACAACCAAGACAAACCTCTTCTCATTTCCAATTATTTTTGCTTTGTTTTTAATTGGGTCGTTCAAATAATTCAGTTCGAGTATAGACGTTACGTGTCATAAGCGTTCGCGTGACATATTTTTTCGTATTCTTCTATCGACATTTAAAAAACTTTGCGAGTATTTAAAAAAAAAATATTTATTTAAAACTTTATGCACACAACACAAAATGGTACTTAATGCCAAAAGCATTCTCTACCAGTCAACCATATATTTTTTTGCTTGGCAATACGTGATCAACTCTTAGACCCTTTGCACACTGCTCCTTTTAGCAGCGATGCAGTCGCAAAATGTCAACCTTAACACACTTGCGCTACTTTCAACATCGAGGCAGTCGAGATGCTAATGTGCGTTGGTATTAATGTAGTCGTGATGCAGAAGCTGGACATTGACAAAGTATGTACTGTATATTGGCGACTGCATCGATACTAAAACCTGTTTTGCAAACGCGTCGATGTGAAATCGCAGTGTGGAAAGGATCTGAATTCATCTAAACTCACGCAGACACTAACAGTATGCATATTTATTTAGATACCACATGTTGTTTATTCAAATAATTACATACACAAGGAAACCAAAAAAAAACATTTTATTTATAGTAAAAAAATTTGGGGGTTACTGAGAATTTTTACAACCAGACAATTATTGGAAAGAAAGAAAGAAAGAAAGAAACACTTTATTTGACCGAATACATTGAGAGAAAAAAAAAACTGCAATAAAAAAAAAACAGGACTATTCGAGTCGAAAAGGCACCCGCTCAGCATAAGTCGTGGCAGCGGAACGCATACCACGACACTGATTTTCAGCGGGTGCCTTTGTGGGTAGAATTAAATATTAAAATAATAAAATACAAAAATAAGATGCGATCGAGTGCAACATAAAATAATAATAATAACATGAACCATTAAAGAAACAAACAATATAAAAACAAAGACAAATGCTGACACAAATAAATACAAAAAAAATAAAAACAATTAGAATTTAAGAATTATTATTAACAATAACATTATATTATTATTAAAAATGTAATCATTCAATAAATCATTACAATAACATTACAATTAAAAAGAATTAAATTGAAAAAAAGAAAAAAGAAAAGAGAAGTTTTTAACAATATAAAATAACAATGAATAACAATAAATAGAACAAGAGAAGCCTTTAAATGGTAACCTTTAAATATATTTGTGCGTTCAGCCTTCGGGTCATATTAGAGGTTATGAGCTCTGCGGTTAATTGTTGCTGAGCTCAATATTTGTTTCCGGCACAGGCCCTGCAAAATGGCAGAAAGAGAGAAAAAGAAAAAAAAAAAGTCTTTGGTTTGTATGGGGTATGGGTATTCCTCGCGTGTCGGCGGCCATCATGTTATCCGTCACTCGTAATAATCTGTGTTCCCGACAAAATACGAGGCAAACCGAAAAATCATGCCACGCAATCCAGCCACGTATTAGGAGAGACATGTTTTTGGACACGTTGGCATTGATGACTTGAGAGATAACTAGGAAGTTAGAAGGAACAATCAATCACTAAGTTCCGAGTAATGCATAAAACGGCGACGGACGCGACGCGTCACGACTACGCAGGACAGAAGCTGGTTAGGGTGCACACGCGGGCGTACAGTTAAGATGGTAACCCCCCGCGGCGGAGAGAATGGCGTCGGATTACCTTTGTCTTGGTTTGCGACCCCCTCGCTCGACGCGCATACCCCGTTGGTAAGTGAACGCGTGCATTTCGTTTTCACATTGAAAATGGAGTAGGTGCTGTTTGAGTTTTAATTTAAAAGTTGTTTTTACTTTTAGGGCGCGCAAAGGTGGGGGCAACGAGTTCCAGCACCGTGTCGCAGCGAATTTGAAGGAACCGCGGAATGCGACTGTGCGGTGTCTTGGGGTTAGAAAGACGCTAACACACTCCCTCCTACCACGCCCATTCCCACCCCGAGCCCATGCCAAGTTCTCATGTAAGTAACGCGGTTTCTGAGTTTTTATGACTTCAAACATCAGGCTTGCTAAGTGGAGTTTTCTGCGTGCCTCCATCCGCAGCATGCTCGCAGCACTAATGTATGGAGAGACGTGAGTCCGAGGCGGGATATGATAGCAGAAGCGCACGCAGGCATTTTGCACTCGCTGAATGAGCTTTTCTGTCCTCGCCAGCAGACAGGGGCCATACACTGTGTCGCAGTAATTAAGCTTGGATAGAACAAGTGATTCGCAGAGTGTTTTCCTGATTGCCTCGCTCAGATATGGCCTTATTTTGTATAGAAGCTTGAGTCTATAAAAACAGTTTCTCGTGCATTCAGTGATATGACTTTCAAACCTCAAATTGCTATCAAAAATCAGGCCCAGGTTTCTTGCTTTATCTACCCTTTCCACTGGCTCTCCATTTATGGTAATATTTATCATATTAATGTCTAATTTTAGAATGTTTCTAGGTGTTCCTATCATTAATAGTTTGGATTTTTTTGGGTTTAGTGTGAGGCAGTTTCTTTTACTCCACTCGCTTATCCTTTTCAGCTCATTGTTCACTGTGATCACTGCGCTACTGCACTGCTCTGGGTCAAATGAGAAGTACAATTGCAGATCATCTGCATAAAGATGGTAGCTACAGCGAGTGATGCATTCAGTGATGTCAGCACTGTGCAAGATGTAGAGGATTGGGCCCAAGATTGAACCCTGAGGAACCCCCCTTTTCACCATTCGTGGTGCAGAATGCACTTTGACACCATCTGCTCCGGTTATCTCCACAAACTGCTGGCGCTGATGAAGGTAACTGTGGAACCACTTTATGGCTCCAGAATCAAGTCCGTAGTATGTTAGCTTTGAGAGCAGCAGGGGGATACTGATGGAGTCAAACGCCCGTGAATAATCCAGCAGCAGTAAGAATGTCACAGCCCCTTGGTCCTGCGCAGTAAGCAAGTCATCCACCACCTTTGCGAGTGCAGTTCCTGCTCCATGGCCCTTACGAAAGCCAGATTGGTGACGAGGCAGCATATTATTGTTCTCTAGATATTTTGACAACTGATCGCACACTATTCTTTCTATTACTTTTGACAAGCAGGGAAGGATGCTAATAGGGCGAAGATCTTGCAATGTCTCAGGTGGATTGGTCTTCGGTAGTGGCCTCACAACTGCTACCTTCCAACTGTCAGGGAACGTATGTTCTACCAAAGATTGATTTATTATGGAAGTGACAGCGTCCAGTGAGTGTGGCAGTGTCAACAAGAGCATGTCCAAAGAGATCCCATCGTGCCCCTGAGCATTTGAACGAAGTTGCTTAATGGTCCTCATTACCAAGTCCCCATCCACGGTTTGAAGAGAGAATGAAGCCTGTTCACTGAACCTATGTAACTCATAATAAGTAAGTTGTGATATAGTGACATTTCCACAGCCAGGTGCATCCAGAAAGTGTGCATTAATGAGGTCAGGATCAGTGAAATGGGGTGGCAAGTCTGCAGGCATCTTTTTATCGGGTAGTATTGAGCCCTTCAGACTTTTCCATAACCTTTTTGGCTCCTTCAGGTTATAATTTATGTGCTTTTCAAAGAAACAAACCTTCTCTCTCTCTATTGCCGCCTGTACTATGTGTTTCATTATCTTGTATCTGTCTTTGTGAGATTCAGTTCTATGTTGTTTAAGTTGGCTGAAATATCTGTCCCTGATGCGCATCATTTCCTTGACAGTGTCTGTGATCCAAGGGTGAGGAGGATGTGAAAATTTCCTAGTTTTTGTGGGAGCATGCAAATCCATCAGTCCCCTGAGACAAAGTGTGAAGGCATCGACAAGCCTGTTGACGCCCACACCATGGGATCTCTCAAAAAAGTTCCAATCCACCACAGAGAGGTCTTTGTCCAACTGATCAATGAGTATGTCCTTCAGGGGTCTATATGTTACCCATCTTGGGCGAGGTTTGGCCTTTTTAATTTTGAACTGAGCCAGTATCATGGCATGTGCTCCCATGTCTGGGGAATACCTTACTGCTACCTGCAAAGCTGGGACATCAGTACACACTACATCGATCAGAGTGCTGCTGTGATCAGTAAAGTGAGTTGGTTCTTTTACCAGTTGTACCAAGTTCAGGGTTTGCGTAAACTTGGTAAACGCCCTGTACTTAGGGCAACTCTCTACCAGCTGATCAATGTTGAAGTCTCCCACAAGTATGATACCATCAGCCCCCCCAAAGAATAATACAGATTCAGTGAGTGCATCGAGGAAAACCCCTACATTCTGCCATGGAGGTTTGTAAGCCGTTCCCACAACCACCATTTGGTTTTGCATACGTAAGGACAGCCACATTTGTTGAACTGCAGCCTCAGTGTTGGGGTGCTGGCATATTCGAGCATTAATACCTCGGCGAATGTAGAAGCCTACACCCCCGCCACGAGTCTTAGGTATGCAATTTGGTCTTGGTATGTGCTTCAGTTGATACCCTGGTAGCCTGGGAGCACGGCAGTCATCTTGGTCCTCTATCCAAGTTTCGTTAATAGCAAGTAAATCCGGCTCCTCTTCCTCAACCGCCACCGTGAGCTCCTCATGTTTCGTCCCCAGAGAACCCGCATTGAATAGACCAACTACTAGGTTTTTTAACCCGCCGCCTGTGTCATAATAAGTGAGTTGAATAAAAACCAATAAGGCAGTCCATTATTGAATAAGTTTGCAATATAAAAAAATGATATTAACAGATTAATTCTAACTGGAATTGGAATGATATTATTGATTAAATAAATTAGAGAAAAAATACAAAAAAATAATATGAAAAGATTAATTTTAACTGGAATTGGAATGATATTATTAATTAAATAAATTAGAGAAAAAATAATATAAAATATAAGGTGAATTAAATATTTGCTATTAAATATGATCATCACTACCACAACAATTTGACCAATATGTGCTCTTTTTATTTTTAGGTTGGCTGGACACACAGAGTGAAACAAAGGTGACCACTGGGTAATATCAATAGTGCTGTTGTAAAATTGGCTCCTAAAGTTATATACAACAGTCAGCAAACAAAGAGGTAAGAGACTCACTCTTTTAAATAAATCAGTTGTATTTTTGCATTCTACTTTTACCTTTAGTACTTTACTTATACATATTCCTGTTACAGTGCCTGGTTTCGACGTGTCAGCATTAGAGCACGGCAGAGAAGACTCTCTCGAGGTCACCCGTCGTCCGGATCTGATATACCCGGGACCCATCTGCCTTGCGGGCGTAAATGCGGCCTCGTCGCGTCCAAGCGTACCTCCACTGCATCCGTCGGCTCTCCTCACGCACCCGATGAAAAAGCTGGCGGTTCGGGCGCGTCAGGCGCTCGTTGACGTACACTCGGCCCCCGGCCTCCGATGCCAGAGTGCGGCGCACGCGCGCGGCGCGCAGCAGCTCGTCGCGCAAGTGGCGGCGCGCCAGGCGCACCACGACGCGGCGCGCGCGGGCCCCGCCCCCCTCCGCCGGGGGCGCGCCCACGCGCTCCGCGAACACCACGTCGCGCTCCTCCAGCGGCACGCCCAGGCGCCCGGCCAGCACAAGCACGGCGTGCATGACGCTCTCCCCCTTCTGCTCCGGGAGCTGGCCGATCTCGAGGTCGGACAGCAGCGCCTCCTGCTCGCGGTCGTTGAGCTCGAGCTTGAGCTCCGCGACGGTCCGCTCCAGCCCCGCGACGACGCCCGCCTCGGCGTCCGGGTCGGCCTCCGCTCGGCGCCGGTCCGCGGCGTCCAGCCTGTACTCTACGGCGTCGATGCGCGCCCCGACGGCGACGCCGGCGGTGCTGGCGGCCATTTCGATTGCACGGACACGCTCCTCGACGTCACTTAAGCGTCCCTCGCAGCGGACAACCCTGCCGGAGAGCGTTAGCACATCATCGCGAAGAGCATCGATCCTGGACTGGGTCGCTTTCGCCTCCGCTCGCATCTCTTCCCTGAATTGGCGCATTTCCACCACGAACAGCTGAAAGTCGGTCAGCTCAACGGACATATTGAGTGCAGTGTCATCAAGCATAGATGCGTCCATCTCTACCGGCCTGGATGCCCCGCGTCGCAGGGTAACTCCGTCTTCGCTTCCGACGTCCGCAGCACGCACGGGAGTGTTAGTGTTGTCACCCTTGGGCCGCTTACTCTTGCATGAAACGCAACTCCAGGCGGCCCTGTGCTCTCCCGTTAAGGTGTTGTAGAAGCGCTGTTCCGACACACCCGCGCACTCCAGATCGTAGTGCATCTGGCATAGACTGCAAGTGAGGAACCGACGGTGGTCTATTTCCTGCCTGCAGCCACTGCAGCATCTGCGGTCGCAGACGTCATCCAAACGCGGCATTTCAAAAGCGGAAAAAACACTGTCACGGCGATATATTTTGGAAGTGATAATGTGTGTTATGTTTGCACTTTACTTGCACTTGTGTTTGTTGTGATTTTTAATTACGTATTATGCTGTTTTTAAAAATAAATTTGAGGAGCAAAAATAAGGTACGTCTTTACTCTACCCACTTTTTTTTTTTTTTGAAAGATGCAACTAACACCAATAGAGAAAAGAAGAGTAGAGCAAAAAATATTTAAGTAAAGGTGCACTTTTAATTTTTTTACCAGAAATGAAAATATTAATTGCAACACACAAACATAGCTCGCGGGGCGTTCGTGAGATGGAACATCATACTTACTAAACTCAAGTTCGTTTGCGAAACAAACACTCTGACAATTCAACGTATTCAAACACTCATCAAAAGAATATTAAATTTGTTTTGTATAGAAAGAAAATGTAATAACTCTTCAATTGCCCTGAAGAAATAATTTTATAAAACATACATTTAGAAAGAGGGGACCTATCTTTTACCTATATAAAACTAATTTATCCTATAAGCGTAAATAAGTCACAGACCCCCTCGATCGAGCATCGATGCAGTCGCGCGTTAGTATCGATATAGTCACCAAAATACAGTGCATAATTTGTCAATTTTCAACTTCTGCATCGCAACCGCATCGATGCTAACGTGCGTTAGCATCGCGACTGCGTCGATGTTAGAAGTAGCGCAGTGTGTAATGGTTGACAGTTTGCAACTGCATCGATGCTGTAAGTCGCAGTGTGTAAGGAGTTTTATATATCTTATCATAGTGCATTGTTTTTTTTAGCATAGTATCTATCTTTTGTACTTTATGTTTTTATGGAATATAGTTATTAACTATCAAAACATTTGCCATTAACAAATACGTAATGCAAGGCAAGTGACAAACTCACAATGAAATACGTGATGGAAATGTTTTTTTATTCGAAAATTAACTTTTAAATGTTTTATTTTTTACTTACTAAATTATGTTTCTGTATACTGTTGTGTCTGATACCAGAAAATAAATGATTTGGTTTGATGTGAAAATTCCACGAAAGATTACGCGATTGGTTTCACATGTTTAACAACATTATTTCGCAAAAACTGGGACTAAACATCAAAATTAAATAACGTTCAAATCATTTTTTTTTTAAATGGGGAACGTGGGAAGCGGAACTTCCAAGGATCGTCACCCTTTTGATCATTTTCGAGTTGATTAACAGCCGACTTCAAAAGAGGTAATTAAGCATCGATTATTCAGAATCTCGATGTGAAATTTTATACCTCGAAAAATGCCAACATTTTTGAGCTATTTCAGGCTTTTAATTATAACAAGATACAACCGATTTCATTCCATTAGAAAAATTGGGCTTGTAAGACCTCAACGCCCCTGCAGAAGCAACCCAGATTTGGTCGCTCAGGCGCAAACTGACAAAAAGATATGACTCCACGTAGGTGAAACAGAAAGAAAACGAAAGAGAAGAGAGAAAGAAGAGAAAGTAACGTCTGATTCCATTAATTATCGAAAGAGTTTCCACTAGAAATGTTTTATCTGTTTTTGTGAACTTTCTCTAAAAGAAAGTTATTAAAATATATGATTTAAAAAGGTATTAAAACATAAACAAGTATGAAAAGGTAAATAGAGCCATCAGTGCCCAAAATCCATTTCATAGTATTGTTTAAATACGTCTTTAGTTTTTACAGACTTAAAAATGAGCGTAATCAATTAACGCTTTCACATTTAGGCGACTTTAGCAGCGGCGCATATCGGCGCTGTTTTTTTACCGAGTTCAAAAAAAAGGAGTTAATAAAAGGACTTAAATAGTTCAATGTGTATATTGTGTGTAATACCGTTAAAATTTGATAATATTTGAGTATTTCGATTTATTAAGGCTTCCAAATCTCGAGAAAACCTAAACAAACATAGAGTTGACCACGGTTTTCTCGAAAAAAAGAAGTCATAGCGAAATTATCCTTTTAAGTTCAATCAGGTATATCTCAACTTAGGGTTCAGTGTAAGTTTTATTAAAACCGGTCTAGTAGTTTTTGAGATATTAATAACTAAAAATCATAAAAAAGGTATTTATAAATAAACCGCCTTCAAAAAACTGACCAAAAAGCTCAAATTTGTTTTGTTCGATAGAGTAAATCTTACAAAAACCAAAAACAAGGAATTAGAAGAAGAGCTTGTATCACCACTGATAAAAAAAAATACTAACCAACGAATAAAATAAACATAAAACGTGATTTCATATGAAGTAGTAGACGGATAACTTTAATGGGAACTTATTCAGTCATTGTGAATCAGGCCGTATAGTCCGTGTTTCTTTGCTTGTCGATTTATTATAAACAATCTTTAAAATAGTGCCCATAAATTGTATCGTGAGATTTCAAAACGCCTAGTTTTGTATTCTCACGATGCAAAGGCTAGCCTCTACCTTGGCCAGCGTATAAGCTTGGCTATTCAAAGAGGCAATGTGGCCAGCCTCATGGGCACCTTTCCACGGGACGGTGACCTGGGTCAGATTTTTTATTTGTAGGTTGATAATAACTTACAAATGAAAAATCTGACTCAGGCTCGTTTTGAAATTTTAGTTTAAAGTTTTTTTGTTTTATTTACTATTTTAGTTTAAAGTTTTTGTAATAAAAATATCTTTAAAAATAATGTCAAAAATAATGCCAGTGAACAAAATAAATAACATTTTGATTTTAAAAGGTTTCAGTTCACAAATACAGCACTCACAATGTTTATTTGAAACCTTTTTTAGGTTGTGTTTTGTGTTCATCTTTTTAGGGTTCCGTAGCCGAATGGCAAAAAACGGAACCCTTATAGTTTCGTCAAGTCTGTCTGTCTGTCTGTCCGTATGTCACAGCCACTTTATTCTGTAACTACAAGCATCACACTATTGAAATTTGGTAGGAAGATATATCCTGTTATATTCTGTATGGAATATTTTAATATATCCTGTAAAAAATATAATGTAGATCTTAACAAATACTTTCAACGAAAAATAGTTTGGACGGGATCGAAATAGCAGTTCTTGAGATATAGTCCATTTTCAACAACCGCGTACATAACTTTGTTTTTCATACAAACTATGAAAAGCAAAGTTATATTTTCTGTAAACAAAATATTGTGGTATTTAGCTAAGTGAAAGTAAGTGGATTCCGTAATTCACTTATAATTGCCACGGAACCCTCAGTGCGCGAGTCCGACTCGCACTTAGTCATTTCGTCCAAAAGGAATGTCAATATTGAAATAACACTAAAATATGATACTGTGAGTGTCAAACATATTCTAAACCATTAAATATCCCTATTGTTTACAATATTTGAATAGCAAAGAAAAACGGAGTTTACGTTCGTTTATTGTTTGTTAGATCTGCATCTACAATAGTTGTGCAACTGTCATTGGTTTTTTTTTTTACTAAAAAATATACTAATTCGTATGCTAAGGTCTTTGGACCTAAAAATTGGTAATTTAAGATCAATTGAAAAAAATGCTATTGAGGTACGTAATAGCTTCGTCAATCAGCATAAACCTCCTTTGTTAGCTGTAAATTATTCTCAATCCCAAGAGAAGATTCGAGGATTTATTCCAATCCACGGAGAGTAAGGAATCAATTCTCATTATATTCGAATCTGTTTTAAAAGTGCTTTTTGATTTCTTTTTCATCCCGATGACTCAGGACTAAATCTTGAGTAATTTTCACCTCATATTTCAAATCTTAATTTAATTTTTACTTTTGCACTCCTATTACGAAAATAATATTTGATATAATGGTTTAAGTCAAAACAATTCACATACAAATAATTTAAGCGTTCTTAGGGATTAAAATAGAAGAAATGAATAGGGTTTAAAGTTATGTTTGCGGTTATTGAAAATGTCCTCTACCTCAAAAACTACTAGTCAAATCAATATTCTTTGAAAGTCTTTGTTAAGACCTACATTATGTATTACTAGCGACCCGCCCCGGCTTCGCACGGGTGCAATGCTGATACTAAATACACTACAGAAAAACTGTGAACGTTGTATATATAAACATAGCGGCCCGCTCCGGCTCCGTGTACCCTATGTTTCTTTACGATTTCGTACAGGATAGGGTCTTCATCTTTATCCGGTAATTCAGATGAAATAACCCTGTCAATTTGGTTTGGTCTAATTTTGTTCACTAACCACACCAACAGGTGTACATGTGGCAAGCCACGTTTCTGCCATTCTATTGTGTATGAATCATATGACAGCGCGGCGGACATCTGTAATATCCTCGAAAATATTCACTTAAATCATACGGTGTAAAGGGCCATATAGATCTATACTAAATGAACAATGTATTTAAGGTATTGAATTGGTTCAGGATTAATGCTGTATTGGTTTAAATCGCTTCGAAAATTAGCCCTTATTTGTCGTAAAAAGTAAATGACAAAAAAAATGTTATGGGTTATCCATAAGAGATATACATATACCATCACGGACTTTTCTGTAGACCTTTTCAATGTGTATAATACTTAGTACATTATTTTGATAAAACTCGTAGGGTTCAGCCTGCGTTTGCAATGTAAGCGGAAAAAATGAAATTATTTACGACATCACATTCGAATACTCAAAAATAACAGTACTTCTCCACTATTAAATGAATGTTGTTATACATATAAACCTTTCTCTTGAATCACTCTATCTGTTAAAAAAAACCGCATCAAAATCCGTTGCGTAGTTTCAAAGATTTAAGCATACAAAGGGACATAGGGACAGAGAAAGCGACTTTGTTTTATACTATGTAGTGATTTTCAAAATTTTCACTCGCTTAGTTTAAAAAATGGATCGGGGGGCGCTTATTTTATCACTTTGAAAGCGTCTATCTCTCAAAGGTAAGATTTTTAAAATGGTTTTAGAAACCTCGATATCATTTTAAAAGACCTATCCATAGACATAGTTTTTTTTTTAAAAAGGCTTCAATTTCATGTCTGGGAGGGGTCGGGGCTCCCTCAAATATCATTTTTTTTTATATTTTGTATAAAAATCGTAAAGCAGTTAACAGGATACATCTACTTACTAAGTTTCAACTGTGTATACTAATAGCAGACAGACGGACTTGACGAAACAATAAGGGTTCCGTTTTTTGTCATTCGGCTTCGGAAATCTAAAAAAACGACCGATCTTAAAACGGCATTTACAAAAACGATAATTAAAACATCGGTGACGTTTTCAAATAAGGCGTATTGTATTTTATTTGGCGATTATCTTTATCTGACGTCAAAAAAGTCGGGCCTAAGCAAACAAGTCTGTGGAAATTATGTTGATCAACATCAGTATCTAGATTGCATCTGAAATACGAATCCCGCTGGGGTAATACCAATCACAACATGCAAATAAGTCTGAGTGCATGCGTACACGTTGGTATCGTAAATATTCGAAACGCGTTTAAATTTAAAATATCTGATTTATAGAAACAGTCTGAAAATGAATATGCACCAGACCACACACCACAGAACTATAAGGTCTGTGCCACACACCGATTCTCTTGGATTGGATATCTCGAAGTAAGCAATTTTCTTGGTTGTTGTATCACGAATACAACACTAACGATTATGAATCGGTGGGACCTATGTTTAGCAAGAGACGTCCTTTGGCTGATAATGTTGATGAAGATAATGAATCCTATAAATACTTTAAAATATACAGGGTGTTGTTTTGTTTAGTGACATCCAATTGAGTGATGTGATGATGATATGAATTATGCTTATTTAAATAAATATGTTCTGTTAATTAAATGCAAGTTTTATAAAAGAAAGCCTCTTTTACAACATTCTAAAAAAATCAAAACAAATGGGAAAACTCGCACCCTCGCGCGTAGTTCGCGCCTGTCTACAAAATACTACGCTGTAGCTAGTAAGCTGCAAAGAGGCGACCTAGTGTTGGTAGTTTTGACTCGCTCACCATTACGCAATAAGAAAAATATTTTTTGGGCTTTATTTATTAAGAAAATATTTATATTTTGCATCAGTATCGTTTGAACATCCACCACTGAGTCGCTCGTCGCTGACCAAAACAATACCTTGCATAAATATCCATGACTTAGGGTCGGATTCATCTTCGATAGTTACATTTACGACGGCTATAACTGTGCAAGTTTTGACGAATGATACCTTAATCAATTGACAGGAAAGATCATTAAATTCGTTTTAAGACCAGTGGCTTAGGTATTTTTCATTTGAAATACGCACTATCTTAATTATTCAACCAACGGTAAAGACTTTCAAACATTAGTTAATTTAACTATCGATTCCGAAACCGGCTCCGAGACATAAATGCGGTGCTCATCACATAAATATTTGCCACTTGCGGGTTTCGATACATAAAAGGAAATAGTTTTTTGACTCCAATCACAACAAAAATCTAATATTTTCATGGTGATTCAAATTCACACAGCAACATGGTCTAGGGATATTTCAATTAAACCTAAATAAATGAAATTCTATTAAATTTCTGTTAAGACACAAGTCCTGCTAAGATCCAAGAAAAGCTGATTTTCATGCACAATACTTGTATATTCAGGGGCATTCCAAAGAGCTCTTCTCTGAAGCATATACGAGGCATACGCAATAGGATTTAAGTCAGGGGATTATGCAAGCCAATCTAAAGCTTGGATATCATGTCGTCGTAAACAAATGTAACGGCGATGCAATTGGTTCAAAGGCTAAAGCCTTGTTTTGTTTTGATATTTCAAAAATAAAGTTAAGATTGAAACTTTGTCTGAGCTTTTCCTCTTCTTCTAAGTGTTTTTTTTATTATTTAACTTTATCTAAAAATTTATAATTAGATTAGATAGGCTATTAATCAAAGTTTATTTTAAAGTGTAGGTGTCTTAACAGAAAATTTTTCGATTTTCAGTCATTTAGGTTTATTTGAAATATCCCTAGACCATGTTGTGACCATATGTGTACTTACAATATTTTTACTTTGATTTTTAGAATGAAACTGAAAAATTACAATTTATTTTAAGTGAAATTTACATATTATTTTGTCCCAACCCATACGTACGTTTTCTCGGACCCAAGCTTAATGACTAACCAAAAAATAGGAATATCACATTACTAATTGCCAAGCGTACCATTAACAAGCTTCATTAGATAATGAAGAAGAAACTAATTGTTTGAAACTTGGTATGCACTACACGCTCATTCTGTGAGCTAATTACTTAGTTATTATAATGAAATACTAGCCCTTTATTAAAGTTTTACAAAGAGGTACAATAAATCATCATAATACTGCGGTATTCTAACCTTTTTTCTCAGTCAATGTTTCTTTAACTCTAAAATGTAACTTTGAGCCCTGAAAATGAATAATACGCCTAGCGGCCATTTTTAACACATTCTTGTTGTTATTTCTTTCAATATTTTGTATATTCCTAAACTCTATCTTATTGACAATGTTAACTGATTACTACTAATTATAAGAAAACAATATAATAAAATTAAATAAACAGGTTCCGCAGTATTCCTTCTCCATAACTTCATAATGAGCAGTTCTCTGTATTGCGATGGAAGAATCGTGCATGTCAGGGACGTCGACGCGTTTGTGTACCTAATAGAGTGTTGACATATTCTATAGACAGGTTATGGGACGAGAAGTTAATATAGCAAAACGGAATAAAGACTTAAAAGACTTTATTTTTATATAAAATATGATATCCATCCATTTATTTCGATAACAACAGCCTGTGTTTTCATTCCATACTCTTCAGAAATTAATAAAAGTGGAGCTGTAAAAGTGATTTATGAGATAAATACTTTCACGGCAAAAATGCTTCGCCCTTATTAATTGTCGAACGTCTCACGCCAGAATCCTTTGAGTGTAGAAAATTAAAAACACAAGACACGAATTTATGAACACCGAAAGAAAAACAGCCTCTTGTATTTTTTGCGGAATAAATCATCTGGTAGATTTCTCAAAAAAATAAGTAACTACCATTTTAATAACTGAAAACAGACTTATAGGCGTTTTTTTAAAAAAAATGATAAGCTAGTGATTCCAGCAAACTGTGCCCGTCCCGCCCCGGGTCCATTTTAGTTTGATTGGAATAACGAGTAAAATAAATTAAACCCCTTTTTAAAAGATAGTTAAATTTATAATGGCAGCACGGCGCAGCAGCCCGGCGATATAACGCTCTCTCGAAAGAGCGTCGTCCGCAGAGCAAGAAAAGATCATAAGTGCCAGTAACCTTATTATTTATTCTTTTCAGGATTCGGTAAATTAAATTTAAAAAAAATTAAGAGTGTCTGAGGATTTGCGCATTTTACATTACACGTTGTTTAAGAAGAAGAAGATTTGTATTGATTTTACTCTAGCCTAGACCAGACGTGGATAAGACAGAGTCGACGATAGAGCGAGTTCAACCAGAAGAACCCTGTTCACTCCCACTTTTTAAATCTTTGAATTGTAATTATAAAGAGTTCCACCCTTCGATTGTGTGTAAATGTCGATGAGAAGCGGTTTGACACACATTCGCAACAATTAATTCGTGAATGTCCGACAGATGATAAAAAATATAATAACTCCTTAGTAAGCCTACAATGACGCTTATACACGTATTCGAACTTGATCATATCAGATATGTAAATTGTTACGTGATAAAATCCATAATAATCCACAAACAGAACACGTTACTAGTAAATTGCAACGTTTATATCTGTGCTAATATTGAGATGCAGAGTTTGTTTAGTTATTTGAACAAGCTTATCTCAAGAACTACTGGGTGCAAATATTCGCGAAATTCGTATACGAAAAAACTTTCACCGATGGAATTTTCGATTTTTATTCATTTCGATTTCGTCTGTACGGAAATTAATACGTGGGGATATATTACTTGATTATTAGGTAAAATAGTAAAACGTGCAATCGAATAACCATACGAAATAACATCGATCGACACGAGCATCGCCGACCTGGGGGCGAATTCTCGTGAAGTAGTACTTTTTCCGTGTGGTAATTCGTATACGAAGTTCACAATTCTATTGTAAAAGTTCGAGTGATACATAAAAACTGCTATTCTCATGCACCGATAGACCATTGCAGAGATCGTACGGGCGTTTTTAAAAACGCCGAAATAAATTATATTTAAGTCCATCTAAAAAATATATTTTTGGTGAAATTAGACAATAAATCTATTTGTTTGTTTAATTTGATGTATATATTCACAAAACTATACATATTGTTAAAATATAATAACGGTAAATCAATTATTAAAATTTTATTATTCATGCATAGCATGAAATGAAACGCAGCGACGCGCCATATTACCTTACTCTATGGCCCTAAATGTCAATGTGTGTGTGTGTGTGTGTGTCAAAATTGTTCCAAATATCGATTTTTCAGTGTCGGAGAAAATTTATTTGTTTTCTCAAATTTTGCATAAAATAAGAATTACAATGCTAAATACAAACAAAATCTAGATATTTTCTAAGGTTGGTATGACGCTGTTTGTTTAATAATTTGCTTTTTTTATTTACTTAACTACAAGAAAGAGGCATTCAATTATAGTAGTAATAGGTTCAGTTAACTAACATCACAGATATTAGTGCACCTTCTTAATGTAAGCCCTGGATAAAGTTTTTAACATCCTTTGTAGATATGTAGTGTTCTTACAAAACAAACTATTTTTATTTACAGATAGTCTGGATTATGTTGTAGCAGGGAGAATATTTAGTTGCCAATGTAATGCAATAAAAGACTGGTTAAAATACATGGGAATACTTGAATACCTTAATTCTCTGATATCTAGGTAAGTACCTAATTACCTAGACACATACATAATGATAGTTTTATTTTCATAATTTATAAATCAAACCATCAGATTTTCCATTTACAATTTAAATCTATGTGTGTTATAGTATTGCTTATAGTTACCTTATTATAAACGAATAGTACATTAGCAATCTGTTCTATGAGTGCTTGAATGTGTTCAAATATAGTTTATGAATTCCACCTACAAGTATCTAAAATAATCATTATTATCCCAGAAAAGAGATACCTACTAAGCTAAAAAAATGATGGTGTTCAAGTTTTGTTTTTATTTTGTGTGTAGTAGGTAACTTTCTGTGATATTTATGTTGGTTATTGTTTTTTACAGAAGTGAGCAGTGCAACAAATTATAATAATCCAAAAGGACGGTGCGCCAAATGAAGGGATTTTAAATACTCCTGGGAACACAACGGCATGCATTTCACAACAAAATAAATGATTAGTTAGAAATGTAAGCGAGTTGGATTAAAGGATGGAAACTTTCCTGATATGACCAATGGCTTTAAATTGTTTTTTTTTTAACAATAACATTATTGCTTCTTTAATGTTTTGTGTTTTGACTGATGTATGAAGAAAATAAAACCACTTGCTAAATTGGTATTTTTATTTGTATGAAATTTATTTATTTATACTGTTTAATCTTCCTAAGTCATTGACATTAGGAAATTTAAATTCAGGATTGTTTTCAATACATAGGGGCAATCCATGTTCATGAGCTTGAAACAGAGTCAAAATATAAAACCAGGGTCTGAGAATGAAGCTGAAGGTGACCGAAGGTACTCCGTAATAAGACAACAAAACCTAATCGAGTTGGGCTCGTAAGATTCGACTTGTAAAGTACTTTGTCTCTAGATAGTATCCAGGGTTTGATAGCTCTTAACATAATATTAAGTCCTATCGAGGTCACCGCTGCCTAACCATCTTAAGAGCTGAAATCGCTTGCACCTTGTGTCGACTTTTGTTTAAACCGACGCCTGTTTTGTCACGTGTGCAAGCGATATTCTTTTGAAAGTGGTAAGTCGGGAGTGACCACGGTTTTTTGTAAGTCAATTCATATACTCGAACTTCTCTAAAACGCATTTGATGCGGTTTTCAGAAGTACTCTTCTGAAAACCGCATCAAAATCGGTTTAGCCAAACATGATATAATAGACGGCAAAATAACATTATATATTGGACACATAGAAAACCTTCTTTATTTGAAGTCTACTAAAAATCATTCCAAGTCAATATAAATTTTCTCAATTTTAGGTTAGGTAATCATTTTGCCCGATTAGAACCTCAATAGTTCGTATACGAATTTTGAAATCTATTGGTCTCCAGCAATCGAAATGTTCGTGTGACGTTCCATCGAATTAGTTCGATTGTGAAGGTCTGAGAATACACAAGCCTTGTTTCCTTCGAAAAAAATTCGAGTGGTGAACTTTTTTACATGTGTGAACTTTTTTCGATCATGCGAGAATCGGCCTCCTGGTGAATTTCATTTATACTTTTGTATAAATACTATTAATGTTGGCTGTAAGCTATACCTACTACCTTAGATCAAAGGGAACGGAGGGGAATAAAAATGCGCGGACAAAATAACGGTGGAATACAGTGTGAATATACAGCTAATCACAAGCAGAACCTTATATTTTCTATTAATATGGCCCAACTAATCCGCTCATCCTGTCATAAAGAGTTGATATGGGTATCACTTGAACAGATGTCATAATCATAAAAAAAGCACATATCACTTTCTTATGTTTTGAAGTTGTGTAAAAATCAGAGTGATGTTAGTAAACGATTGTGATCAGCCGTTGAAGTCTGA
Source organism: Pyrausta purpuralis (assembly GCA_963924145.1). Lineage (NCBI taxonomy): Eukaryota > Metazoa > Arthropoda > Insecta > Lepidoptera > Crambidae > Pyrausta > Pyrausta purpuralis. Next base: position 18,818,033 of record OZ001662.1, read on the forward strand.
AGCAATTTTTTTGACATTTCGCATTTTTTTTCTTTACGTGGCTACCTTTAATAAATCATAAAAATCAATGAATTTTTAACAGTTTCATTGAAAATTCTTTGTAAGCAATAAATACATGAAAACACCAATTTTGTCTTAGCGTTGTCTACGCGAAATGTCAACAATTTAGCTTCAGACTATAACTTTATTTTTTAATCACTCCCGTCATTGTTGTGAATGATTTTCTTTCGCCAATCAATTACAAGTCACCTAAAATCACACTAAATATGGGCGTGAGGGGTTACAAAGTTTTTTGAAATTACTTCCATGTGGATTTTAATTAATTTTATTTTCTATTTCGCAAACATACCCGGATAATAAGCAGGTACGAGTATATCGAAATAATGGCCCTGTCACTGTCATTACTATTATGTGGTGTCAAGTGTGCGAAAATCAACTGTATTTACATAAAACGGACAAACGCGGATGGGTGAGCGAGAAAGCGGGTAGAATGTGACATGTTTGACAGATCCATTCTTATAATAACCGGGAAACACTACCCCGCTATCATAAGGAAATATATGTTGTTAAACACGATCTTAATGAACTAATTTGAATTAATTCATCATTCACTTTTTAATAAAATACTAATCAGTGTATTTCTCTAGTGCGATTTAATTGCTTACATTGCCATCTATTGTCCTGCCCATGAAACTAAACATTTGGACTATTTCGTATTGTTTAATTACGACAGATTGACGATCTTTAACAACTGTCATAATAGTGGACAGCTACTACCGCATACGAAATGACGTTTCATAGAAAAGAATAGAATATTTTTTTTGTATTTGAATAGGGTACATAGAAGTTCTTACAAATTAAAGCAATTTAGGGCCGGTTTTTCAATGGTCATATAAAACTAATCAAACTGATAAATTATAAAGCGACAGATTTTAAAAAATGGTAGTTACGTATGATTGCTGACAATTAGGTGACGTTTTCAAATTAGCCATATTGTATTTTGTTCGACAAATATATCTTATCTGTGTATTGAAAAATCAGCCCTTATTATCATATTTGGGTTATTCGTTGGTTAGTACTTATTAGTATTTAAAACATTAAAGTACTGATGTTGGTTCAGAGATGATGCAACCATCAAAATACAATTTAATTAATTTGTTTGATATCGAAGAGTACAGTATTGAGTCGGCGATTGCTTGATCAGACAGGCGCCCAATTTTTTAAATCCCCCGGGTTAATATGATGTACTCGTACAACACTGGAAACTTATATGTGCAATACAAAATAGGCCGTGAATTTTTCAAAGTAATGCTATGTAGGACGTAAGACGATATTTAACGTGTCACAGTGACAAGTCCGTACACATTGTATTGGTTACGCGCAACAAGCATTTACGCAAGCAAAGCTTAACCTACGTGAGCACTATTCCCATTTAGGCACCTAGTCGTGCCTATTTCACCCCCCTTCCCCCTTTGATTCACTACCGTGATGTGTTTCCAATTTCATTAAGATCATTGGAGTTGTAAGCTTCGATTCAATTATCTTTCGGTAAACGTAGACGAATTGACATCGCACCTTAACGAAACAATATCGAAGATTGTCATAGTCAACTAACTGACATACAAATGAACCAATTAATAAAAAATAATATTTCAGATAAATAAATACAAATTGCAATGATATACACAATTAATTAATAATTAAGATACAAATTATTCTTTCAGCGAAAGTGTCGTCAAATTATTACAATATGACAAAAACAAACAATTGAACCACTTATAGCAATCTCATGCATCTTTTACTGTCGAACTTCGCTATATACTCGTAGTTATCAAAATATATACATAAATAAATATGTGTATACTTTGTCTTGCCTACTGACAATAACCGACTTCAAAACCAAAATGCACTAAAAAGTCTTAAAAAAACTCTTCACCATTGAAAGGAAAGGAATTCGTTTTAGGCAAACAATTTGTTTTTGGAGTCGGTGCTGTGATAGTTGATGCTTGATGGTCAAAGTGATGGCACCGACTCCAAAAAGAAATTGTTTGCCTATGAGTACAATGGTGAAGAGTTTATTTAAGACTTTTTAGTGCATTTTAGTTTTGAAGTCGGTTTTTACTTTTTTTTTAAGTTTATTTTATTTCTTCATTTTTAGTGATTACATAAAAGGGGGGGGGGGGTGCACCTTATGATTCTATTTTTTAAGAAGCTACAAATTACCTATCATAAGTTCCGTCATTATAATTACTGAACTCATAAGCGTTAAGGAGTTCCACCATCAGCTCAGCCCCACAAGATGTTGACTATCAGACGTAACAACACGTCAACATTAAGATTCTAGTAAAGAAACACTATACCTGCCTTTAAAATTTGAGGGTTTCCCTCGATTACACCAAGATCCCATCATCAGATCCCAAAATGGAAACCAACTAGAAGGTACACCTTCTAAGTAGGCGAAAAAATTGTTTGATTCGGTCGACAAACGACTGAGATATGAGGTAACATACATACAAAAAAAACATACAGTCGAATTGATAACCTCCTCTTTTTTTGAAGTCGGTTAAAAAAGAAATAATAATGATGACCATATTATTACCTTTAAGAACCTCGCAATCTTATCGTAATGAAATTAAGACAAACATTTGATATTTTTTTTCAGCAGTAAAAGTTTGCTTCATTAAGGTAATAATGTTTCCAATATAATTGCTCTGTAATTGAGTACGAAGGACTTTTAATTGTTATGAAATGAGATTAAAAGAAAATATATTTTTATACAGAGGGCTAGCAAAAGATATTAATATCGTGTTTTTAAAAGAAACCTTTCAAAAGTTTATTTTAAAAATGATGTTTTTATCAGTTGATATTATAAGACAAATAAAAGTAATACCAGTTACGCGTGTTTGTACTACTTTTTCCAGAAAGCTATTCGTATTCTTTTTGTGAGAAACAAGAAGTTACTTACTCAATATTGTTTTCATTAACATTTTCTACGTACTCGAGGTATCTCCCGCCTTACCATTTTTCAATGATGCACATACGAAACTACCACGGGCGTCACTCCCAACAAAACAAGGCGCAAAGAGCAATAGATTTTAGCATTTTTAAACTCTTTATCAAGGTTAGCCATGAGAAAAGCAAATGTATGTGCATCAGAGGTGGAATTGTGTAAAGCAATCGTATTCATTTGAAAGTTCAAAAAGTACAGTTTTATCTGTTTTATCTAAACGGCAAAGAACAAAGCGTTTGATCTCACCGTACGAGTACATGAGTACGTTTTGAACTGACAAATAAATACGATTGCTTTACACAATTCCACCTCTTAAATAATAAAACATACCTTTCCATCAGGCATCAAGGGTACCTTGATACCTTGCAGGTGTTCAAAACCAAATAATTAACTTTTATCACCACAATCCAGAAACACATTTAAAACTGAGGGTAAGATAAGATAAGATAACTCTTAATTGCATATAACATAAACTATTTTATTTATTATTCGTTTAAAGGAAATGTACAATTTAGGCGGTCATATCGGTACAAGCGATCTCTTCCAGACAACCTGTGGGTTAAAAATATATGAATGAGGATATTTGAAGTATCGCAGCCAATCTGCATGAAATAGTTTTTATTTTATTTGCTTTTTATATATAACTAGCGGTATGTTTTATGTAGGGGTATGGCAGGCCTCAAGCTTTCCTCAATAAATAAACTATCCAGCATTTTTTTTTAAATTGGTCTAGTAGTTCCTAATATTAGCGCGTTCATACAAACTCTTCAGCTTTATAATATTAGTATAGATTAAAATATAAGTACAGATTTCTTTTAATCAATCCACTTTGTGCATTGCCTTGTTATAAACTTAACAAATAAGTGTCATTCATGAGAATAAAAATCTATAAACTGTGAAACACTTCGTCAACAATCTATTACAATACATTTGTTGGCTGCCTTGTCGTAAACTGACAAAATCAATAGGAGGTCTTGAAGTTAGGAAACGCTAACTTAAGTTAGGGTTAGGGTTAGGTAAACTAAAAGTTAAGGGCTCTCTGACTGGTACCCGAAATCTATTTTAGGCTTTTTTCGGGCCAGCAACCTAACTAACAAAGGTTACCTAACAATCATTGTTGTTTTTTTACTAATCGTAAAATTATCTTGTTCAACTAAACCTACATAGTATTTGTAAACAGTGATTTTGAATCATTTTTGATGTTTGACTCAATACTTAAATTTCTGTACACTAATTATGAATACGTTTTAGTTACGATATATTCTTTCACATTCATCATGATACAGGCACAAAAAAAAGGATATAACACAAAATGTTTTAATAAAACCCCAAGACCTACGGTGGCTCTGTGAAATGCCAGCAAATCTTCACTTATATTGCTTACTGTTTAGATGCTTGAAGCGTTTAGCCACAAATCGAGAACAAAATGCTTCTACAAATGCCGGGTAAAATGACACAACATTAAGATTGTGAGGCTCATAGGGCAAATTTACACTGTCGCAGAAAAAACAGCTTCTTCCAATTTTCTTTTTATTGCCATGGATAATAAATAAATATCTGACCTGGGTTAGATTTTTATTAGTAGGTTGATAATAACTTACAAATGAAAAATCTGACTCAGGCTCGTTTTGAGATATTAGTTTAAAGTTTTTTTTTGTTTTTTTTATTATTATTTTGGTATATATTGATTCAACTGTATATAGTTATTAAATTAATATTTGACAACATCACATACAGTGCTTCTATCCCAAGCTAAGTCTAAAGCACTTGTGTTATGGAAATCGAAAACAACAGTGGTACCACAACACCCAGACCCGAAACAATATAGAAAAGATCTTTTTCTACATTGACCCGACCGGGAATCGAACCCGGAACCTCACGAGATGGCGACGCTTGAAACCAGCGTGCTAGCCACTCGACCACAGAGGTCGTCAATAATGGTAGCAATGTCTTTGTCCTAGGTCAACTTAAACTTTCAGGTACCTTATAGTTAAAACTCAAGAGTCCTAATACATAATAAATTAAGATCAGTTTAATTAACCGGTCATAACATGTATTTTATCAACATGTTCGAAAACTTTCAAAACAAAGAAAATATTTTTGAATATCCTTCCCTAACTTGGCCCACTTACGTAAGGCTAAGCTTAACAAACTGGGCATACTTGTTAATCGATTTTGCTAACATAATTAGCGTAATGATATGATAGTCACATAATGAAATAATTTTCAACTCGCCCCAAATGGGGTACCTATAAGATCACTAGAGCCTAATTTGAGAAAGAGAGGAATTTACTAACTCGATTTGTGGAACGATTTGGCAAATGCGTATTGTGTGTATACAGCCCTATTCTCTGCTGAAACAAATAGGGAATTGAAAATATGCCAATGGGGCTTTTAAGGCAAATCGCCCGGAAATAAGAGATGTGTCGTCAAATGAGGCTATCTCAACTGTGTCATGTTCTTATTAAGGAATACTCGTGGACTCAAAATGTTGTCATATTTGTGTAAATTTATATAACTTAGGTATCTTTAGGGTTTGCTGCTCTTTTTTGCTGCCTGCAAGCACCTCAAGGTTTTCGTAGCGCAGTGGTAGCAGCGCTTTGGTAGCGATACCGAAGTGAAGCAACCTTCAGCGCAGTCGTGTTTGGATGGATGACCGTTCCGCCCAAATAAGTGACTTTTATCATGGGCATCTCCGTGCTTCGGAAGGCACGATAAGCCGTTGGTCTTGGCTAATCCCGGTTGATATTAATCGTTAAGCCAAGTTGATATTAAGTTAGAGGCCTTATGGTAGGCTTGAAAACATCTGACAGCAGGGTAAGTCGCTTGCCTTGCTAACATCCCTCCACCAATTCGCTCTGAGCCCGCGCGGTGACGTAAAGTCTTTGCCTAGCAGTGGGACTTTACTGGCTAACTTAATTTTTTTTCTTTAGATTTAGATGATTAAAATGATGATGGCATTCCAACCAAGTAAATAGCAGTGTAGGCAGAGCTATGTATTTATTTAACGCAATTGGTTACATTATACGCTTCTGAGGTGAAATTGTGTAAAGCAATCGTATTCTTTTGACAGTTCAAAATGTACGGTATGATATGTCAAACGTTTTCTTCTTTGCCGTTTGACAGATCATACCGTACGTTTTGAACGGTCAAATGAATACGATTGCTTTACACAATTCCACCTCTGGCTTCCTCTTACTTACATGATAAGGTGTCCGTGATATAGTGGTAGCTTGAGCGTGAATCATGTTGATGACCTTATGTTCGATCAATATTGAAAAAAAATAGTTAAGGATAATTTTAAGTATGAATCAATCTTAGATTCTTATAAAATATCAAAGGCCGATTAAGCTTAGATAGACGCTTATATTTTTATATAAGATTTAGACGCCTTCATGGTCGTCAAACCTACACGATTGACTTTCAGAACTGTAAAGAACTGTTTATCACTGTTGTAAGCACCATGATCACGATGTTAACTCCATGATCATGGCGCTTGCAACAGTGCCGAAATGTCAATAATAAGGTGCATGGTAGCAATCCCGTATCTAACTATGCTAACGTTAGTGACCATTAAAGTTTATAGCATTATATTGTGATTAAAGTATATGACGTATTATCGACCCGTTTGGTGTAGTGGTCGAGAAATCCCCGCACAATACAAGCATTTGTGTGCATTAACATGTCTATTTGTATTGGTCTGGGTGTTATCTATGTATATCATGTATGTATTTACAATCAAAAAGTATTTAAGTATTATATCCGTTGTCTGGCTCCCATAAAACAAGCTTTGAGTAGCTTACTTTGGGACTAGATGGCGATGTGTGGAAATGTAAAAAGGATATTTAATTATTTATTTATATACTCACCAAGAGCAAAATCGCAGGACGGCCCAAAGAAGACATGAGCACAGTCGTTGTACGCGTCGATGGCTGATATTACCGCGTACGCAGCGTCGCAATCGGTGACGTCATACGTCGTCAGATCGACGCTCAGGCCGGGCGGAAACGCGGCTTTTATCACTGGGTCTGCTAGTGCCAAGTCGAAGACAGGTCGGACCTAGGAAAAAGAGGGAAAGATGAGTAAGGGTTATATGGTAACTTTGTCAAAGAAACTTTAAAGTCCCGGTTGGCGCAATATAGGTACGTATAAAGTGGAGCCAAACGCTATTCAGAGGAAACGGACTTCGCTTAGAGTCTGTTTTTCTTTGCTAGTTGAATATTTTAAACTATCTTTACATTCCTTTTTACGAAATAATTAATTTTAAAATAAGATAAGCAGAAAAATAACATCCCACATGGGTAATTCATCGTTAAACACTGAGATATTTTTAAATCAAATAGTCAACTATTTTTTTTTTACTGATATTATTTTAAAAGTCATATAAAGATTGTTTACATTACTTGACTAGCAAAGAAAAACAGACTGTACCTCTGTTTTAAAGACTTATTAGACTATATTTACATAATTTTCTCTAGTCTCATATCACTATAGCATCATTCAATTGGTATCCGATAAAATCGTGATGTAATCAATATTTAGAGCAAATTCTGCTTTAAGTAGTGGCTTTCTGTGATCATTCTTAGGTTGAAATTGGATGCATTTTGATAGAAAAGTGTGGGTTGATGTGTGTACTTGCAGCTGTCTCATGGTTCATCTGTGACGTCACTATACACAGAGGGCAGTAACTATTAAGCTATCATCACTAACGAGGGACCCAGATAGTGGAACACTTAATGATAGCTTTTGATCAATATTGTAAATCAAGAAGGTATTCAATCTGATACTTGAGACGTAAGATAAGCCCTGCCCTTATTTGCTTTCGATTAACATTAGTTTAAGTTTAACTCTCAAGGTATTTTCCCACTGCGCCGTACCATACTATAACCGTACTAGGAGCGTGTTAGGCACAAAAAGCAACACGTTATGCTGTACCTTGCCCACTGAACGGATTGACAGCGTTCTGTCTCATCGTTATAAGAAGTGAGAGAGAGCGAGAACATATTATAGACCGGCGCTGACACGCTCCGTGCACGGCACTCGACGGTGTAGATCGGTGACGGATCGTTCTGGAACGGAAGGTGTCTTGGTTTTTAATAAAAAAATTTCCCCAGACACTTTGTAAGCACGGTTATGGAATGCTAGGATGCAGTGGGTAAAAACCTTCTACAGCGTCTATGAAAGTATTTTTAGTTGGCTTGTTAAATCGTAGCGGTTATAAACGTATTCATAACAGTAGAATAAAAAAAAATGTAATAATATTGGACACCAATCACATACATTGCTCTGATCCCACAGTAAGTAGCCAATGCATTTGTGTTATGGAAATCAGACACAACGGTGGTACCACAACACCAAGACCCGAGACAATATAGAAAATAATGATTTCTACATTGACTCGACCGGGAATGGAACCCGGGATCTCGGAGCGGCAACGCCTTGAAACCCAGCGAACTACTAAACCACGGAGTTTGTCAAAAGAATTAACCCTATAATCTCATAATTCCTTTACACAAAGGTTGCCTGGAAGAGTAAGATTAAAGCGATTACCCCCCCCCCCCCCCCCCCCAAAAAACCCCTAATTGTATTTTCTTTAAACAAAAAAATGGATACTGACGGGAAGTGCACTTATTAGTTACGTTATGTTTTAGAATGCATTTTTTAACACTTACAGTATTATTTATAGAAGGGGAGCCCAAGAGGGCATTTTGGGATTTACTAAAGTGCGGCAGATTAACATATAGGGAGGAACCTAGTACCCCATTAAATACCTCCACCAAGTATTAGCCCCGTGTATGTGGCCGCGCGTCAAGGATAAAGGATCAGAATAGTGAAAAAAAAAAGATCATCTGAAATTATCGAGCGCGTAAGATTAAGGAAGGGGAAGTTAGTTATATGTTAAAAAGTGTATATTACACTAATCTGTCAATTTTCGATTACCGATAAGAAGTAGGTGGGTTACAAACTAGTTAAAAAAAACGTCATCTCGACTTTCTCGAGCGTGGCTTAATTTTTATTTATTTTGAAGGTAATAATTCAACGTCCACGAATAATATATAATCTGACAATTTCCGTAAGCCGAAGAAAGAGAAAATAATCGATAAAGTTTAATGCGTGCAGCTACGTGATGTAGGTATTCCCCTTCTCGCGTTTCTATTCCTCTCTCACTCTTTCTCTATCTATGACTCTCTCACTCAAAAAGTCAAAGTCAACAGTCAAAAATTCTTTTGACTCCGTCCCCACTTTGGGTTCTGTTGCCATGATGCCATGACAGCTGATTGCGCTTATGGTTTTGTTTACAACGTATATGTAACGCCTAAAAATATTTTTGAGCAAGAAGAGGAAGATGATTGTACCGGCGAAGATGATGACAGCACGTTTAAGGTATGTAAATGAACCATATATACCTTAATCTGACGCGCTCGAGTATTTCAAAATGGCGTTTTTTTTGCACATTGTAATAATGGCCGCGAGTTTGGGTCACATCCAAATCGTCAGATTATTACATAAAAGCTTTCTTAAAGGTTCACTTAACATCCCCTTTGAAAATCTGACGCGCTCGATATATTTTTTTTCCGTTTTAACCACCCCTATCATGGAATGAATCTGATATGGATACTATTTATACGCGCTCGAGTATGTCCATGCAACTGTTTTTTTTACATTTATGTAAACTTATAGCCGCTCCTCCCACCGATGAAAGTGTATATATTATATGTTTTTTTTTTCTTCTTATCATCTAATCTTCGCAATCCAATAGGTCTCTTTGACGCTCGAGTAATTCCCGATTTAGCATCCTGGGCTCCCCTACTATTATGCATGCTTATAACTTTTATAAGATATAAGCAAAAACTAGTCCCACCCATGGTAAATTTTGTTATTTCATCTTATTATTTATCTATTCTTATTGATATGCAATGTGTCTGCTATACACTTACCTACTTACGTATATAACTATCCGTTATACTTCTAAATACATTTGACTTAAATAACCACTAACTTGTTGTGAAATCTATAAAAAAAGATGGAGCTAGTAAGCCTTCCCAACTGACCCAGTTCTTGTCTTGTTTTGTATTAAGACCTGCTTAGTAATATGGGCAACTGGAGCTTTGAAACACGTGCGATGAGACACTTCAATCTGTTCGCTTGTTGGGTCTCACTTTGTGTAGAAAATCATGAGAAAACTGCTTGGATTTTTATTAATGTTGTCTTTTTTTAACTATACATAGAAGGAACATTTACTACGTCTATTTGGCACAGATTTTCACGATAAAATTGTTAAACTGGGGCGTTATGGTGGCGACCTATAACTTATTTCAAGATCTTGGCAAAATAACAAAACGGCAAATTTAGTTTTTTTTTTTGTTTTTTTAGCTTCTTTGTATGTAAAACAATTTACTTTAACTACTTTATGTAATCACTTTATTATTTTGAAGCGCTACATTTCTTGCAATTCTACCAGAGATTAATGTTATTCTGAAGTCTTAAACGAAAAACTAGAATAACTTATTTGATTAAACGTAAATATAATAAATAAATATATTTCACTAACAAAGATAACATTCAATGAAATAATGATAAACCTAGTAATCAAACAGGAAAAATCATATCAATAAATTACTTACAGAAGGCAAATTAGCCAAATACGAGCTGTTTTGCGGCAGTAACAACGCCGCTTTAAGCGTGCAGTTCTTGCCATCCTTATCGCACAGGTTCTCGCACTCCCCCCTCATCCGTGGGGGGTCATCCCCCCTACAGTTCTGGCTCGACACTAACGGGACACACAAGAGGAACACACACCAGCGCATTTTATCGACACTTCACCGGCACATCACTACACTAACACTTAATACCACTGACTCCATATCCGATGTGTATCTGTAACAAAAAATATATATTTAAAATACGTTTTTGTAAGAATTCACAACTAACCTAAGCTGCGATCATGGTCAAATATCAAATTAGAAAACACTGGTAAAAATTGCCCAAGTTAAGGGTCGATTCGACCAAACATGGACTTAAACGCGCGTAACTATACGAATGATAATTTTGTTTTTCGATTTTATACTAGAGTAACTAAAGGTTGCTTTTCAACGTTAAATTGAACTTGGAATAGTTTACTAGTATAACAGAACGAATGATGGAATAAATTATTATCCGGTTAATCAACGCTGTACCAAAACAGTATGGTGTGGAAGTTAAAATGCTGTCAGCTTAACAGTGTCGTATTATAACGAGGGAAAGTATTCAGATGTCATAAGTCTAAATTTGACAACATTTTCTGACATACTGACTTAAATTATATGGCAAGCGGACGTCATTGTCCACACAAATAATATATAATATCACACTTGGATTAGCTCTTATTCCATGCAATACAGCAGGTATAGGATTCACACCCGTATAAATGCCATATTCTAGAACAGTAGATGGTTGAATTGAAAATAGACTTACTCCCGGATAAGTAGCGATTTATACTAAGGTAAACATTATTATTGTTTGATCAAATCCGGCCTCAATCAGAATTCTGTAGAGACAATTTAAGTTTTGATATTCATTTATTTAAAAGATAAGGAATGATGTAACATCCTCATGAGCTTTTTCTGGCCCCCCACTTTGGAGCTCTATTTCAAGCCTTATTTTCAATATATTACTAACATTTTTAATCAAATTTTTACTTAAAAATCCTTGTCTTTGTTTAGCTCTCACATCACGCTGTATTAGCAATGCTGAGTCTGCGCGGTGGAAGCAATCGTATATCTTCAATGGTGGAAGTAAGACAAATGAGTTTTGTTTATGCCACTATTTTTACCGACTTCAAAAAAAGGACCGGGTCATAATCAGTTTAACTTGTATGTATGTGAGATCGTCAGAATCGGGTAACATGTTAGTATGTTGTCTATTAAGATATAAGATTTAAGAGTAGCATATTTAGTAAGCTTGATGGATAAGCTAAATAAATAAAAAATATTTGACCTTAAAAAAAAAGTTTTTCTATACATGAGACCGGTTGATAAATATTTTTGAAAAGCCGTATTAAAGTGGTCAGCTTAAGTTACCGATAAATATGATTTTTACTTTATTAGATTCGTATTTATTTTGAATTGCAGAATAATCAATAAAATATTAATATTATGGGGATATAGATGATATACGACCGTGACCTCTAGTTTATATGTAAAATAGAAAAGATGGTCGCACTTTAAAGCGACGGCTGCACCAGAGGTCCCGGGTTCGATCCCCGGGTCGGGCCCCAAAAATATGTACCTCAGTTTTTCTGTTCAGAAATTTTAGGGTAGCCCGGAGTTTGGAAGTTGGCGGTGTTTCACCCCCGTGTCTCGGAAAAGCATGTAAAGCCGTTGGTCCTGCGCCTGATCTCTCTCCGGTCGTGTTAGCTCGCTATCACATCGGGCTACGAGAGTGTAAGGAATAGAGAGTGTACCTGTGTTTGCGCAGACACCTGTGCACTATATATCCCGCGCAGTCGGCCAGTGGTTGTGACTGGCCACCGTAGTCGAAATCAGCCAGGGGGACTTTATTAGTGTAAAATAACGAATTGTCATAACTTCCACAAAAGTAAACGTATTGATGAACAATTAATTGACTTTCTCCTTTATTTGTGTTTACTTATCATCAATATTAAAAAAAAAACTGAGAACAAGTTTTTTTTTTGTGAGAGGTGTTATTGGCGAAGTCACATTATGGCTGGGATAAACAGTTCAATATATTCTAGTCAATGCAATGAGGTGCTCGTAGCGCAGTGGTAGTGATACCGAAGTGAAGCAACCTACAGCGCGGTCGTGTTTCGACGGATGACCATTCCGACCATATAAGTGACGTATATCACGAGCATCTCCGTGCTTCGGAAGGCATGTTAAGCCGTTGGTCCCAGCTAATATCGGTTGATATTAGTCGTAAAACCTAGTCATAGGCCTTATGGGCGGCTTGATAACATCTGACAGCGGGGTTAGTCGCTTGCCTTGCAAACACCCCTCCACCAACCCGCACTGAGCCCGCGTGGTGGAGTATGGTTCGAACTACCCTCAAAGTTGAGATAAGGCCTTTGCCCAGCAGTGGGATGTTACAGGCTAACTTAACTTTACTTTGCAATTAGTAGATGTTTGGGGTAGTATCTCACTGTGACTTTGACACAAATTACAAAATACCTATTCATTTTGTAATAAGAATGTAGATGTCAACTTATCGAAACTCGCAACGCTTGAAATAACAGAACCCTCTTTAAGATTGTATGAACACAACAGCCAAATTATTTCAGTGCTATCGTCCTTTGTTACATTTCAAATAATTCATAGAAATGCGAGAATGAAAGCTGTCTGCCACAAGTTATTTAATTAATACACAATACAAGATCGATATACAGAAGACTTACCCATATCATTTTTTTATTTACTATGTTCTTGATTGCACAGACCAAATAAAATACCGTGAAGGACTTAATGCTTATAAAATTATCTACCAGTCAACCATTAGGTGAAGCAGAAACGATTGAAGCGGCGTAATGTAACACAAAAAAGCGACAAATTAAATACATAGTTACATAAATACTTAAAAAATAAACATACTTGAATCAATACATAAGCTAACAAAAATTATAAGGGAAACAGAGAAAGTCAAACCTTGACTTTCAAGTATCACGGTAACATAATATTCTTACAAAAAAACTCACGAATTGACTTTTTAAAAGAATCTTTGGCGATTACATTTTTACATGTTGTTGTTTTACATGTTTGTTTTAAATGTTGTACTGTTTTTCGCATAAAATTTACCAATAATATCGGATCGTATTATAAAGTTAAATTGAAAATAAATGGCAAAACCTGGGTCAGTGCACATAATTAATAATATTGGTCTAACTATGTCGCCAGATAGCAGAGACAAGACGATACTCGTATATTGACGCAACACGCACGCACGCACGCAAGTGAGTTATTAAAGATGATGGAACACTAAAGGAATATAAAAACAAATCTTTCAAGAATATTAAGCGAATATATTTTTCTTCAAAAATTACCCTATAGACATGGTAATTAGGCTGGGTAGGAATTATTAGCTTGATTGGACTTTCTTTTTAGGATTCCGTAGGCGATTGGCAAAAAAACGGATCTCTTATAGTTTCATGAAGGTGTATGTCTGCCTGTCTTCTAAAAGTCTAACATTTGAAACACTGACGTCACCAAAGTGGTAAAATGGGCTCTCTCTCCCCTTTAACTTTTGAACAAAGCAAGTGAAAATTTTTAATATATTCAAATATGACTTTGTCCGTCATATAAACACAAAGAAAAACATATTTACTATTGTTGTCAACAAAATACTGTTTGGCTAAGTAGAAGTAAATTTCTATTAAAGATTCTTATAAGAGGCCTACTACTGCAAATCAGCTTTAAGCTTAGCTCAGTGTAAATATCATCCTATTGCAGATAATTTCTTTGATGTTGACAGAGATAGAAACAATTTATTGAAATTTTACCCTCAAGATATGAATGGCCTTAGAAGGCAAAGCGTTTAGAATCAAAGCTACTATTAGAGCAGTCCTACTGAATTTACTTCTTGTATTTAATTTATGCTTGGCTAGAAATGAAAAGGTTCTATTACTCTCAAACAAAGACAAATTAAACTATCCAATTATAATTTAATTTAGCTGCAACTGTTAAAATAGCCCTCAGGATTAATTAAGAGTACGTATTTACTATGAGAAACAAACCGCTATACTCTGCTATTTAAAACAGCAAAGCTAAACCACAGAATACAAAAAAAACATACAGTCGAATTGATAACCTCCTCCTTTTTTGAAGTCAGTTAAAAATATAATAGAATGAATTTTTTATTCTAGTTAACTCGAGCGTTCTTTATAGTACATACACGAAACTCTAAATGTTGTTTTAGGGTTGTTTAATTTTATTGACTTCGTACATGTACGTACTTCAAATAATAAAGTGTAACAAATAGAAATTATAATAATTAGGTTTACCAATCTCTGTAGTACTGTAAAAACATAAATAAGAAAAAAAGTTTATGATATTAAAAATCTGTTTTACAATTGAGCAAATACCAATGATTATTTTAAATTGGAAAAGTCATTTCGTATGAATATACGGTCTGATTAAATTACTGGTATCATATAAGAACTTTGCAAAATAATATTTTTAAATAAAAGCACCTTCAAAACACTGAAAGCATTAAATGCATGATGTCAAGCAGGTATAGGTAATACCTGGAGGTCGATTCTCGCGGCATTAAACTTCTTCCGTTTTAACTATATAAAATCAAGTAAAATATCTACACGTAAAAAATCTATCACACGAACAAAACCTAAATACAAAGAAATCGTGACCTTAAAAAATCAAAGAATTTTTTTCTTCGGTAAAGAAAATTCGATCGTTGAACTTTTTTCGTATAACTACAAATTGCACAAGAATCGAACCTGAACAGTATACGCGCATCATGCACCGACTCCAAAAGAATTTGTTTCTCTAAATAGAAGACGAATGCGTTTTTTTTTAGTCAGTTTTGTTAAAGCGGTTTATTTTTTTTTATTCCATATTTTTTAGTTATTACTCATATCTCAAAAAGCCGATTTTGATTAACTCACACTCTACCCTAAATTTGAATTTACCTAATTGAACTAAAAGAGAGTGATCTCGTTATGACTTACAAGCTAAGATAGGAATCAAATTAAAGAAAAAAGATTATTTACTAACAAGAAATGTTATACTTGGTATCTTAACTTAATTTTATATAGAGTACACAATTATTAACAATAATTTATAAAATCTGCCATACTATGTTATTTGCGTCCTAAAATGTGAATACCAATGGGATCGTACATTGCTTTAGAATCCACGTCACGTTACAAGGCTTTCTAAACCACCCGGACGTCGATGGATCACTTGTTTTTCCCTCTCACACTAGGGACAACTAATATTTATTTAAGAAACTGTGGCAGCTACGGAGAACAGCAAACACACGCTTTAAATAAATCTGATTATTTTAAAATGATGAATTATACAGCGTTTTGATAGCTAAGACTAAATCTATCTCTTGGTTTCATAATATTGTGTAAAATATTGTCGTTATAACATTTAGGTAACAACATTATGGTTCTGTTTGGAATAGAAGCCTTGTAAATAGTTTTTTAAAAATTGATTGTGGGTTTTCAAATTCCTTAAATTCTTCAAAAAACGAACTCCTTTCATTGCCTGAATCATTATGCGATTATAAACCAGCTACACTTTTTTGCTACATCTAATAAAAAAAGTACAAATCACTTTGTACTATCAAGTGCAGGCGAAGCAAATCCTAAACTATGATTGAACATCTTCATTCTTTTTTTAAACAAGGCTTGATTGGATAAAAATAAACGAAATTCTAAAAAGTTTTTGTGAAATTTTAAAAAAAAGTAAAAGATTTGGTTCTTATATTTACAGAAAAATAATAATATTTTAAAAAAATCAAGACCTAGAAGCTAAGTATAGGATGTATAAAAACAAATGAGCCAAATTTATCTTGTTCCATAAATGTTAACGGGTTCGAAAACTTTTTCGCCCGTAAGCATATTTCGACCGCAAATGTATGCAATGCCGCCGACTGCGACACAACGCTATGAAAAAAACATATTGCAACTCAATAAACGAATACGGTTAATTCAATTGTATTTGACCGTAAACAACACAACTTTTTTATGCAAAATTAAATGCGGTAAATTCAATTTTAGTTAACCATAAATTAAATCGACGATGTCTGCTTTTCTTAACCTATGGTAACCCCTTTTCTAACCACAGAACCTTTAGTCTTGAACGGTCTAAAAGCGTTAAACAAACAACGTTTTCCGTGATTCTCGGTTGTGCCTTCATTCTATATTAGAAAACTGACTATAGTTCGTTCCGCATCAAGTCTATAGACTTGTTGCTGCAAAAAGGTGTTTCGATTTATCATTACTATAGAGAATTCAGGTACAATATGGGGTATGCTGCATTAATTTATAATTAATTATTAATTATTTATAAATTAATTATTAATGCACAGGGTAGCCGATATGTTTGTTAAAAATGTAATTCTGGTTGCAATGTTGAGAAAAAGGTTTTTCAAAGTACAATAAAAATGAATTAAACGAATTTAGAGTTGATTTTAGTCTAGGCACAACCTACGAGATCTCGGAGTGTGGTGGAAGCTGTACGCGAAAAAAAACGCAAATCGATGTGCATTTAAGCCGCTTGGTACACGTATGCTAGAGGTCAAGACAGAATTATTGACCCGAAATACCTTTAAAAAATCTAGGACGCTGGTTCAGTAAAATTTCCCATAGTAATATTATATTATGGGAAATTTTAAAAAACTCAGAGACCTATCGTATGTGGTATCATTTGAAAGTACTTATAAAGGCGCTTTCATAAATAAATCACAAAATTAAACCAAAAAAAATTTCTTTTTAAACCATATCTAGTTAAGGGGTTTTAGTAATAATCGATTCGCGGGTTTTCTTTAAAATTGGACTCGTACGACGTCCACTAAAACAAGATACAAGAAAACTATCTCCGCGCGCTGACAAGATAATTTATTTTATGTACATTATTTTTTATTGCGATCATGTGCACGCTTTAACATGGCAGTGGCTAAAAATCAGCATTGACTTCTGCCAACACTAGCTAAGCCACATCAATTTGCTCTCGTAGTTTAGGCTATAATTTTAAGAAATTGTGATAGAGATAAGTTCTTTTTTGTATGGGAAGCAATAAACGCATTTTATTTATTTATTTAACACGTGTCACGCGCTTAGCGGAGGTTGGGTGCTTGTGTTTTGTAAAACGAATCCTTACATAGTATATTTTAGCTGTATCTACGAGTGCTTGTAGCTTAGTAGATAAAACTCAGTCTTTTGAATGGGAGTCAACAGCGTTTTGTTTTACCCTAGAGTGGGCCAGAGTGTCTAGAGTCCAAAGTGACTAAAGTAGACCACGGAAAAAAAAGGATATAAAAGAATTTGAAATAGTAGTATTTAGTAAGTCAGTTCATGTTAGGTTCTAGATATTATCATAGATTGAACGTAATGTTTATTAATATAGCTTGAATGAATATTGTTACAAATATATATATTTTCTTTGAATATTACTGTTGGGCTTATTTCACATATCCTGGTGAGTTTTCGTTACCATTATTTTTGTCCTATACTTCATTAAAATGACGTTAGGTACATGTTATAATTTACGACAGTTAGCTCTTATTTGTTGATGGTGAAACAGGTCCAACAATCGCTTGATCAAGGTTACTTTGAGAAGAAAGATAATGTTTATTTTAGTATGTAACTGATTTTCTCACAAGTGGATATACTTTTATCGTTATCGACATGTTGCAGACATCTTAAGATGACATTTCGATTAGATAAGCTACCTTTCGTCTATTATTAGACAAGAAAAACTGTGGATGGAAAAAATTGGTAAAAGTCTACCCAAAAAATTTAATCAGATTCGTTTTTTCTTCTATGCAATATTTTTACATAATATCATATAACTTTTGATCATTAACGCTAGTACTTAAAAATAAGAGTGTGAACAAGACACCAAGGCTTCAAAGTGTTTGCAAGTGATATTTCTATTGGGTGTTGGGTCTGATGACTAAACAGAAGTTTCGCCACCGACCATCACCGTAGCGTGCCATCCGCGAAACGTGTCGGCACCGATAAACAATAAAAACCGGCCGAGTGCGAGTCGGACTCGCGCACTGAGGGTTCCGTGCCAACTTTAACTGAATTAGGGAATCCATTTACTTCTACTTAGTAAAATACCACAATATTTTGTTGACTACACATATAACTTTGTTTTTCATAGTGTTTGTATGAAGTACAAAGTTATGTTTGCGGTTGTTGAAAATGTGCTATATCTCAAAAACTACTCGTTTGATCCCGTCCAAACCAATTTTGTTGAAGGTATTTATTAAAATCTACATTATATTTTTTTTCAAAATTTACACTTGCTTGGTTTAGAAATTAGATGGGGGGGACGCCCATTTTACCACTTTGGAAGAGTCTAGCTATGAAACGTTTGACTTTAAAAGAAAATGGTCTTAGGAACCTCAATGTTATTTTAAAAGACCTATCCATAGACACCCCACACGCATAGGTTTGACAAAAAAATTTTTTTTTGGTTTTAGTTTTATGTATGAGAGCCCCCCCTTAACTGTCATTATTTTTTATTTTTTGTTTAAGAATCGGTAAGCGGTTAACAGGATACATCTTTCTACCAAATTTCAATTGTGTGATGCTTATAGTTACAGAATAAAATGGGTGTGACATACGGACGGACAGACAGACCGACAGACCGACAGACCGACAGACAGACAGACAGACAGACAACAGACAGACAGACAGACAGACAGACAGACAGACAGACAGACTTGACGAAACTATAAGGGTTCCGGTTTTGCCATTCGGCTACGGAACCCTAAAAACGATCCCGCTCGCACTCGCTCTCGCTACTTATAAAGGTGAGACAGAATGCTGTCAATTCGTGAAGTGAGCAAGTTAGAGCGTAAAGTTCGTTTCTTTTTGCTTGTCGAATGTTTTAAACAATCTTGACATTGCTTTTTACCGAATAAATTGACACAAAACTACCGACCTCCGTGGTCGAGTGGCTACCACGCTGGTTTCAAGCGTCGTCATCTCGTGAGGTTCCGGGTTCGATTCCCTGTCGGGTCAATGTAGAAAACGATCTTTTCTATATTGTCTCGGGTCTGGGTGTTGTGGTACCACCGTTGTGTCTGATTTCCATAACACAAGTGCATTGGCTACTTACTTTGGGATCAGAGCAATGTATGTGATTGGTGTCCAATATTTAAAAAAAAAACTTACCTACTACATTGGTGATTCATCGTTTAGAACTGAGAACTTTTTTAATCAAATATTGTTTACATTATTTGACTAGGAAAGAAAAACGGACTTTATGGTGTTAGTTTTCTAGCCTGACCCTGTGTCAGGCTAGAAAACCAACACCATTCCACGTTTCCTGTCAGGTCATTATATGGCCCGGTGCAGTGGGAAAATACCTATATTCACACTGCCGTAGTTTCGGGGATATTCCCAAAAAACAAATAAAAGACATGATTTTCTGCATAAAAATAGCATCAACTTTCTGCAAAAAGGGTTTTATGTCTGCGGAATCCCAAAAACACAATTTATAAACATGTCTAAGTCATTGATTGACCGCTCGGGCTACTGATAGATGAGATTGGTAAGAAACATTTTATTTTTAAATCGAATAAACATCTATGCCGTCTTGTGAGTAATAGATCCACTTTTAACTCTTCCAATACAGAAATTGAAAGCAATACTATAAATATCGTAGTCCAATATAAACGGTTATGCTTAAAATTACATTTTTGTTTTATAGTGTTTTGACAGCAACTTTGGCTATGACAGACAAGGAATCAAACCCAGTAACTTACGCTATCTGGGCGTATGCCTATACCACTCGGCCACCGTCACATTAGCAAGCCTGTTGAATTTTGCAAGCGCTTACTGTAACGCGAAGCTGCGTGACATTATCTATGTAGAGAGATTTCTCTCACAATATTTGAAGGAAATATTGTCATAAATATTTTGACAATCAATTAAGATGAAGGAAGCCAATTTATAATAACATTTTTAAAATTAATAATATAAATTTCACTTGTAAATAGCAACTTTGGCCGTGACAAACGATGAACCCCGTGTCTTACGCTATCAGGGCGTATGACTATAAATTAGCTTCCTTCATCTTAACCGATTGTTAAAATATTTGTAAAAATAGTTTTTTATTTTTATTCAGGAGATCTTCTTTTAGGTCGAAGTTGCCAACGTCATATAAGACTTATGCGGCTGATGCCCAATTTTACCAACGTTAAATGAGGAATATACGTCGAATATGACGACGATACGAATATGATTTTCGACCTCCGTGGTGTAGGTAGTGGCTAAGCACGCTGGGTTTCAGGACGTCGCTGCTTCGAGGTCCCGGATTCGATTGCCGGTTGGATTAATGTAGACATCAAAATTTTTTATTTGGTTTACTGGTCTAGATGTTGTGGTACCACCGGTGCGTCTGATTAATACAAGTGCATTGGCTACTTACTTTGGGATCAGAGCAAGGTATGTGATTGGTGTTCAAAATTTATTTTTTTATCTAAATTTTATATAATACAAAACGCCTTATTTGAAAATGTCACTTATTTGTCTGCAATCACATATGTAAATGACATTTCAAAATCAGTTGTTTTATAGTTACTCAGTCGGAAGTATTATCGGACGTGTATAACTGTTTGAAATTACCAAAGACAAAGTCGTATTGCTTTTTTTTAATTTCTGCATAATTTATTAATGATGGGGTGAATTTTATTTGTCTGTCATAAATGGTTTTAAATTTCCAAAATATTCGAGATACTAGATAAACACATGGGTTGTGTGAGGCAAACGTTTCTGAAGCGTTTTGAAAATTGTTTCTATGGATTGCATTAATGAATTTTAATAACTTTTTCACCCTCAGCGCCATCAGACTTTGGAACTCTCCCAGATACGAGTATGATCAAGACATTAAAATCAAAATATGTGTACAAATAAGAATAAATAACATAATATCTGTGAAGCGTGATGTAAGATGTTTTTTTTGTATTTAAGAAGAATTTATGTAGGTATATGTAGTTCATTCTTTTTGTTCTTTGACGCCGCCAACTGTTTCTGCCTTACCCAATGGGTGACTGGTAGAGAATGCTTTAAAGCATTAAGTCCGCCATTTGTACTTGATTTTGCTTGTGCAATAAATAATATAAAATTAAATAAAGAAAATTAATATAATGATCAATATCTGCCATGTGTCCAGATGACATTGTAATTTTCTCTCGTCAGCTCCGTAACTATTTTTAAGTGATGCTTGCCAATTAAGTGAATTGTATTTTATTTGATGAATTTATCTTATTTGTGTTTGGAAAAATCAGGCTTTAAATAAGTACCTATTAAAACCTAAATATGAACATTTTGAATGATTGAAAAATTACGGTATTTATTGAATTCTTCTTCTTGCTTCTATTCAAGTATCACTATAGTATAGGTTTTAAACTGGCAGGGCACAAGATCTCGAAGATCTGATGGCCTTTGGGGCAGAAAAGTTCAAGATTGGAGACCCTTCCACCGAAGATGCAGCGTAGGACGTTCACCGACAAGATGGACAGACGACCTTGTAAAAAATCGCAGGACCAAACTGGATACAGACCGCTTGAAATTGGACGCTGTAAAAAACCGTGAGGAAGGCCTATGTTCAGCAGGGGACGTATGTTGCCTGAAAATGATGATGATGATGACTTTCTAGCTTAGCTTTCTAGTCACTTTTAAGATATTTTGACTTCACAATTTCAAATCAATACATATGAAAGAAAATCGTGTGACACAATTTATAACTCAAGAACGGCAGAACCGATTCGGCTGAAAATTGGTGGAAACGTAGATTAAAACCAGGAAGGAAGACAGAAAGGACATTGGATACTTTTTATGCCATTCGACGGGGTCGGGGCTGGGGCAGGACAGGGTCGGTGTGAAACAATGTTCGTTGCGACCGCTTAACTTTTAAAATTACGGTGCTGGGCGGGACGGGGTCGGGACGGATCGGGGCTGGGGGCGAACCAAAGTTCGCTCGGGCTGCTAGTATAATATACAAAATAAAACCATTTTTCACGTGATAATACGAAAATACTTATACTAAATATTGCCAAAACGTTTCAGTTTGTTTCTCCATTCGCAGTTCTTGCTCAACAATAAAGTGAATTTAACTGTCAAACGCAAACACGTCATCACGAGAACAAAGCTTGGCGAAATGCAACAGGGAAGTTACGAAAAAAGAATTTTGAAGGTACAATGCGACAACGATTTTCTGGCAGATAGATGTCATTGACAGGAGGCCGCTTGCATTTAATCAGGGTAGCCATTGCAAATAAATCTCTCTTGATTTAGGGAGTTTAGGGAGCTGTTTAACTAATAATTTTACCCAACCATGCCAAAGTCAAAGAGAAGGGTACTAATTTTAAGTAGTATAAGCATATGTGTTTATATAAGGTATGTTCCACCAAGTTCCAAGTTTGCCAGTTATTTGAGTGTGCTTTATTTTGTGCAAACTTTATTTAATGAGAGGTTGTAATTTCAGATCGTCAAGTATATTTTTATATACTTCACGATCTGTGTCGGAAGTCTCGACATAGTTCCCTGTAAAACCACCAGGTGGCGCTCGAAAAATTAGCGTTTTCGTGTATTTATTGATCGAGAAGAATTTTCGAATGAAGCTTAAAAAATACAAATATTTTTTAAGATTTATTAAACATACAAGCTACATAAGTTAAAATGGTATTTAATGAATTAGAAAATCATAAAATTGAAATTGTCTACGCGAAATGTCAAAAATGTTACCAGCGCTGAAATTACAACCTCATAATAATTAAATATTTATTTATTTATTAAATCTTATTTCTCACTCCATCCACACGCTATTGTTTTCCTATGAACCGACTTAAGGTTCGGATTCCATCGTATATACATTGTTTGAATTAGCTAGAAACAGGATTATTTAGCATAAAAACACATCACATTTATTGTGCGTTTATGAGTAAAATAGATATAGTGCTTACTCCGTCCGCCAACGCTAAATACTTAAATATTATCTTTTGCTTAGTCAACTAAAAAGACATAGTGAATATTTTCTTTTGTGCAAAAATACTATAAAATTTTCGTTTGAACACAGCTTGATATTTCAATTTACTTTAAAATATGAACAAAACTTAAGAGAATTACATATAATATGTGTTTCCACGTGACAACAATAAGATGACATTTATAAGACTGGGTAAATTGAGCAAATTTAATTATCACATTAATAGTACATTATGATACAAGTGTGCTAAGTTGACCATTATATACAAGGCGATATTGTGTGCGCACGAGCGAAAGCGAGTGCGCCATAAGAAAGCCGCGTATATAATGGTCACAGGCACACGTGTTTCATACGACGTTTTTCAACACACTTGCGAGGAAAAAACAAGACTCTTCATTTACTAAGTTTTTAATTGTTAAAACAGTAAAAATACATTTCACTCGATTTTGATGGCAAAGACTTTCGCACGCGTTTTACGCCTTGTTACGTATGTCCGGCGGAGTTAATAGAAAATTTTAAATGAATTTGAGTTATTTTTAGTAATAAAGCTGGATTTACCATTTATTGAAATAAATATGTACATACTGTTATTTTTCGCATAAATACTGTTTGTTGCTAACATAAAAGTATTGCTTTAGAATGCTTTTAACACTCACAGTGTCAAATTTTATATTCATAAAGATAAAATAAGAAACCAAAAATTTGCGCATAAACAGACGGCTAGATGGCGCTAAGCGTCACGCAATTGACGTTTTCATAAGAAACCACAAAATTCGCAGGGTCGGACTAACAGCACGGTAGCTCAATTGGTAAGAGCGTTTGGCCCGGTTTGCCAAAAGGTTGCTGGTTCAAGTCCCGCCCGTGCGCAAATTTTTGGTTTCTTATTTCATCTTTATGAATATAAAATTTGACACTGCGAGTGTTAAAAGCATTCTAAAGCATTAGATAGCGAAGCGACATCAATTTCCAAGTTGAATTTATTCTGTAAAGAATAACTGCTTGGGCCATCTGTTTCATAAACAGACGGCTAGATGGCGCTAAGCGTCACGCAATTGACGTTTTCATAAGAAACCACAAATTTCGCAGGGTCGGACTAACAGCACGGTAGCTCAATTGGTAAGAGCGTTTGGCCCGGTTTGCCAAAAGGTTGCTGGTTCAAGTCCCGCCCGTGCGCAAATTTTTGGTTTCCTATTTCATCTTTATGAATATAAAAGTATTGTATAACCCGACTAAATTAAATCGCTTCTTCTTCTTACTTACGACTTGGTACTAGGGTACAGATGTAAATTGGTCGGGTTAATAAACTAAAAGCACTAGTGCAATAATATAATGAAAAAGCACGCGTGTTTAATATCTATGATTATGAGCCAAAAATCGGTGGAATAAAAACGTCGTTTTGAGCAAGTGTGTTGAAAATAAACGAATATATCTCAGTCATTTGTGAACCGATTTAATACACATAATTAAATCTAAAGCTGCTAACTTGGTGGAAACGCACGTTATAAAATTTGACTTATCGGGAGAAAAACAACGAGAACCTACAAACCATCATAAACATAAACAGCCAAAGGACGTTCTCTGCTGAACTTAAAGCTCCCCAACAGTTTTCCAAAGCGACCGATATATCGCGATAGAATAACATTCGATAGTATTTCTCATAAGCTTGATGCAAGCAACGGGTTTCATTATTCATTATTCATTTATTTGCCAACTAAGTGTTACATACATATAGCAGGTCTTATGCTAGACAATTGCACTTATGACTCAGTAACCCTTTCAGTTTGGGTATTGCAAAATTATTTGAGGGCTATATTAAATCATGTTATAATTATCTTATAATAATAATAATAAAACTTAAAAGTATTACATTTTGGACTTACAATTACAGTGACTACTTAAAGTTTTGACTATATCAGAGCAACTTTAGCAAAAGAAATAAATAAACAGTTGGTTATTTATTATTTATATGGTTGAATATATTCTGTTGCTCCATGTCCACTCTGACGTCAAATATATGAATTTTTTCGTGAGATGGCTTTGCAAGTTGATCATTTTTCTGAAATCCAACACACAAACATGTTTTTCTCTCTTCTGCTTTCATATGTATAAGTTTTATTGTTTCTTTTAAGCGACGAGCGACGTTTGTTTCATACAATACTAGCGGTCCTCCGCGACTGCGTCTGCGTTTTTTGAGCTTCCCCTCCCGTCGCAGCGTGATGTTTTATAGTCTGAAGCTCTCTTCAGTAATAAGCTATCCAGCACAAACATATTTTAAAAAAATCGGTCCAGTAGTTCCTAAAAATAGCAATAAAGCTCAAATTGACTACGTTTTAGTTAGAAAACATTTGTATGGGAAAAAGAAAAGGGCTGTTTTTATTTTCCGGCAATTATTTCAAATGTTTTTCGCCGTAAAAACCTTGAACTTTAACGAACATTTTAAAAAGATCTAGCCGAATTGGTTTGGGCGTTGTTAAGTTATGCGCTTACCAACACATTCTGCGATTCATTTTTACATTATAGATAAGTACTAACTGCAAGTAGATTAAGTTAAAAAAAAAATGATTGATTGCCATAATATTTGAATTTTCACCGACTTCACCAAAAGGGAGGTAATCAAATCAATGTGTATGTATGTGATGTCGTTAGAATTTGATGTTGTGAGTTTGTGAGTGAGTATGTCGATCTATTTCGTAAGTGTATAATATGTTTGTATGATTGCCCATGGATTTCTCAAAAACGATAAGTTAAAGCGAGATGAATCTTTTTATGGGCAGGAAAGTTCTAGATTGGAGACCCTTCGACCAGAGACGCAGCGTGGGACGTCCACCAACAAGATGGACAGACGACCTTATAAAGATCGCAGGATCAAACTGGATGCAGACCGCTAGTGATCGGTCGCTGTAGAAAGCCGTGGGGGAGGCCTATGTTCAGCAGTGGACGTCCTTTGGCTGATAATGATGATGACGATGATGATGATTCTTTTTAAGTTCGATCAGCTATATTTTAACTTACACAAACAGTGTAAGTTTCATCAAAATCGGTCCAGTAGTTTAAGAAATAAGGGTAATAACTAAAAATGATACAAAATCGGTTAACTGTTTTTTGAAGGCGTTTTGTTTTTTGTCATGTTATTCTACCCACTTATATTATTAACGCGAACGATTATGAGGATGGATGAACCTAGGGGTGGGTGTATGGATGTATGTTTATTACTGATCCACACGAAAACTACTGAATAGGTTTTTATGAACCCTTCCCAAAAATATTGCTTTTATAGGTATTCGAATATTATGTATATACTATTATTTACAATTGTATTTTGTGAGACATGATATTTACGCAAATGATGCAACTGCTAGTTTTATAACCTATTTAAAAATATCGACAACCAGTGCTACGTGAATGCAGATATTTAAAACGTTCCATCTTTCAAAATTCGCATCTCTTCTACGCCTAGCTGTAAAAAAAGTGATGGCAATCTGAGATTCCATTTGCTTTGATGATATATAGCACTCAAGGTCGGCAATGCGATTAAAATAGTACAGTTTACACAAAACAGCACATCTCACTGTTATGATAACTCAATTCTATTTGAAAGGGCTATGAATAAAGATAATGCTCGTGAAATGGCTATTGTTTCGGTGAAATTGTTTTTCTGCAGCTCGTAAAAACAACAAATTGTTGATTTCTTGGGCTAGATAAACAGACATTTGTTTTTAGGAAAATTAATGGAAAAGCGGTTATTTTCTTGGCCTATACGATATATTTTGGCTTAGGTATTTTTTTATCTTCTCCTGTAACCAATTATTGTACACAAAGTTTTCTATTCTCTGCGTGTCGAATCGATGACAGCGCCCACAGTGGCAAAAAAAACGAAGGAGGACGTCGCACCATTTTTATATCAATTGATTTTAGATCACATATTGTTTTCGTAATGACAGCCAGCCATTTGCTATTTTAGATTGAAAAAAAGAAAATGAGTTTATTAATTAAGGGCATAACAAACACACACACTCACATGCATTTAAACGAGTTTGCAAAATAATAACATACAGAATCACATAACGAATTTACAAATTACAAGACACAAAAAATACAACCAGAAGCAAAAAAATATGAAAACTACGCCAACCATGCAGTGCATTTCACGGTGGTGAGTGTTTGTGGTGTCCAAATCAAGAGGACCTTACTCAGCATGATAGCTTTTTAGTAGTTTGTAACATCATCGCGCACGGTCCAAGAGCAGCACTTGGCTTTCACGGCAGCGAACAGTTACGTTGACAGCAAGTCGACGGCATATTGACTGCATCTAAACCGCTGACTTCGAGTACTACATTGTACTACCTGTTATAAATAAATATAGATATTTGACAACATCACATACCTTGCTCTAGCACTTGTGTTATGGAAATCTGAAACAACGGTGGTACCGCAACACCTACCCCCAAGACAATATAGAAAAGATCGTTTTCTACATTGATCCGTCTGGGAATGGAACCCGGAACCTCACGAGATGGCGATACTTGAAACCAGCGTGCTAGCCACTCGACCACGGAGGTCGTCATACCTGTTACACACGGGCGTGTTGTTTACATTACAACGAGAGTTAAAATTTGCAATTTTAATAACGATAAAACGTCAAAAGACAACTCCAATTTTTTCATCACAAACATTGACTAAATTGGTTTATCCATCTGCACCACCATTATTTGCTTATCGTGTTTGATGGATAGCACGTTTGGAATGATTTATTAATGCTTTGGTAAACAATTCCGTCTATATATAGAATTCGACGCCAATGTAAGGTGGAACCGTAGTTTTTAACAGACATTAGCTACGGAGAGATCTATTTATATTTGTTGTGTAAAAATCAAAGCAAGCCAGACTGAACATAAACTTAGAATATTCGGGTAACGAATGATTCTATAATTACTTGGATTATATTATTATAACAAGCGACTTTGTGTGCGCGTTTTGGTTTTACTCTTAATAGGTTTTAATGTAATGTTTTATAGCTGGCAGCCAGCGACACACATGATATTTCATATTGAACTAGTAGATTCTGCAATTAGTGACTGCAAACAAATAAAACATACCTTTAGCATTATAATATTATGAGAATTGACAGAAGTATAGATTAAGTTTTGCCATATTTTATGAGCACGTTGTTCGGCGTCTTAATAGCGTAATACTTTCGTCAATATTTTTTACTTTCACTAGGTACTACTAGGTCACTCCAGACTACACCATAATTGCCACATACAACCATAAAACGGGCCAGTGCCAGGGATAAGAAGCTTTCCCTCGCTGTACCTATCTTAGGAGTTTACTCTTAAGCTTAATCGTTGCGTAGTAGTCTTTGATGTAAGTCTTATACTCTTTATATTGAACTTGAGTAAGTAATTCGCTACGCCTAAGATAACCGCCAGATCACAATATCGATATCAATAAATATTTTAAAATTAGAACAAAGTAAAAACCGACTTCAAAACCAAAATGCACTTAAAATTCGGTGCTCTGATAGTTGATGCTTGATGGTCAAAGTGATGGCACCGACTCCAAAAAGAAATTGTTTGCCTAACATGGCTTTCTTTGCTCTCATGGGTCAAGATTTTATTTAAAAATTTTATGTATATTTTGGTTTTGAAGTCGGAAGTAACCTTTTTTAAAGTTCATTTTATTTCTTAATGTTTAGTGATTGCAGGAGAAGGGTTGCACCTTACGACTCTGTTCTTTAAGAAGCTACAAATTACTTGTCATAAGTTCTGTCATTATAATAACCGAACTCCTAAGCTTTAAGGAGTTCTACCATAAGCTCAGCTCCACAAGATGTTGAATATAACACAAAGCAACACGTCGACATTAAGATCTAGCAAAGAAACACTATATGTGCCTTTAAAATTTGAGGGTTTCTTTCGATTATACCAAGATGTGAGATCATCAGATCCGAATTGGCAAAAATGGGACCAACGTGAAGATAAACCTTCTGGGTAGGCGAAATTTTTTCGAATCGGTCAATATATAACTGAGATATAAGGTAACACAGATCCAAAAAAACATACAGTTGAATTGATAACCTCCTCTTTTTTTGAAGTTGGATAAAACGCCCAAGTGCAAGTCGAACAAGTATGATAAGTAGGCTTATTTTTCATTATTTATGTAAGTATATTAGTAGCTTAAAATGAATTTGTTGCTTTTCTGTTTTCTTTCACGCCGCCTCAATCAATCGTTTCTGCTTCACCCAATGGTTGACTGGTAGAGAATTCTTAAAGCATTAAGTCCACCGTTTGTACTTTATTTTTGTTGGTGCAATAAATAATACCCCAATATGTTATTGTCTGCAAAAATAACTTAGTTTTTAATAGTATTGTATGTAGGACAAAGTATAACTTTGTTATACTTTGCGGTTGTTGAAAATGTGATTTATCTCAAAAACTACTGGTTCCATTTCGTTCAAACCAATTTTCGTTGAATACATTTGTAAAGATTAACATCGTGGAGGTCATCGTACGCCCATTTTACTACTTTGGAAGAGTATATCTTACAAACGTTTTACTAACAGATAAAATAGTTTTAGAAACCTCGATGTCATTTTAAAAGATCTATCCAAAGTGCAATTCCCAATTGCATAGATTTGAGCAAAATTTTTTTTTGTTCCATGTAGGGGATTCCCCCTCAGATGTCATTATTCTATATTTTTTGTAAAAGAATCGAAAAGCGGTTAACAGGATACACCTACCTACCAAGTTTCATTTGTGTAATACTATAGCTTCAGAATAAAGTGGCTGTGACATACGGACGGATAGACAGACAGACTTGACGAAACTACAACAAATTGATTGAATTTGACCGTATTTGACCGGTCATGTATGGTTCATGACAAATGTGACCGGTCAGATACATTCACTTTACATTTATTACACAAAACCTCAAAATTTAAACTAAACCCAAACCCCAGCCCAAACAAAGTACCTATTAAGAACATAAACTTTTCCTTCAGGCAATTAAGTAAGGAAAATTATAACAATATTTTTGTGTACTCAAAACAAATATTAATATCCTCAGAGATGTTCTTAAGGTTTTTTCAATTTAAATAGTTGTAAGCGAAATTCAGGGTTTTTATCTAGCTATAACTTTTATTGGGGAAGTTCAGTATAAAATATACTTCTCTAATTGGTATTAAATTCGATGCTGTCCTCCAATACGGCCCAAATCTTCTACGCAAGTAGTCAATTGCCTTTATACAAGAACTAGCGACCCGCCCCGGCTTCGCACGGGTGCAATGCTGATACTAAAAACACTACAGAAAAACTGTGAACGTTGTATATAAAAACATAGCGGCCCGCTCCGGCTTCGCACGGGTGTAAAATATATAGCCTATGTGATGAAAATCGATCCAGTAGTTTTGATTTATTCATTATTGCCCGTAGCCCGCACGCGTTAAATTTGGAGTAAAACAATCCCCCTTTCCCCATACCATGAAGATTTCCTGCTATCTTTGGTATATCTAAATTCATACACTACATTTTTATTTATTTACTTTTTACATTTTTAACTATTTATTTTATTTTTACAACATATTACAGAATGTACTAAATAATATGTAATAAACAACGTTCACAGCTTTCTTGTCATTAGACAATACAAACATGTTTTCTCTGGAGGTCACTCTTGAAAAAGCGACATACAGTTGTCCATGTGAAAAACAGTCAACGCTCAAATCTAAGCCTGCAACGTTGAAGGTTTGACCCTGCGATTTATTAATGGTCATTGCAAAAGATGTCTTTACCGGAAACTGTAAACGTTTAAATTGCAAGGGTAAATCCGATGGTATCAGAGGGATATAGGCACGCTCTTGCCGCACCGGGCGGGCCGGTCGGTACCGCCGCAAACGCTACGTCCCGCAATTTTTAAATCTGTAATATCTTCGAAAATATTCTCTTAAATCATACGGTGTAACGTACGGTGTAAAGGGCCATATAGATCTATATTAAATGAAAAATGTATTCAAGGTATTTAATTGGTTAAGGATTAATGCTGTATTGGTAAAAATCGCTTCGAAAATTAGCCATTATTTGTCGTAAAAAGTAAATGACAAAAAAAAGTTATTGTGGGTTATCCATAAGAGATAGACATATACCATCACGGACTCTTCTGTAGACCTTTTCAATGTGTACAATACTTAGTACATTATTTTGATAAAACTCGTAGGGTTCAGCCTCCGTTTGCAATGTAAGCGGAAAAAATGAAATTATTTACGACTTCACATTAGAAACCTCAAAAAAAAAGTAAAAACCGACTTCAAAACCAAAATGCACTAAAAAGTCTTAAATAAACTCTTCACCATTGAAAGGAAAGAAATCCGTTTTAGGCAAAGAATTTCTTTTTGAAGTCGGTGCTGTGATAGTTGATGCTTGATGGCATTTTGGTTTTGAAGTCGGTTTTTACTTTTTTTTAAAGTTTATTCTTACAATGTGAACATGGTTGCAAACTACTGTATAAAAAATAGCACTCAGTCATGTCTTTGTATGAAATATAAGGGGGGCTTCCATACAAAAAACTTTAGCCCGAGATCCATATGATGTATAATATTTTCAGATATACCCAGTAAAATACGATAGATAAACTTGATGAGTGAAATAGCAGATTTTTTTAAATACAAATTATACATAAAACTTTCGTACAAAAACAAGTTTTGATGCGAGTTTTGTATGCAGAATTTTGCACTCTGGGTCAGTCAGTGAGAAAATTTTCGTAGTTCTTTAAATGTTTTCATAAAAGTAGCATACTTTTACCATTAACACAGTTCAGGGAACTTTCCATGATGTCCGACGATTCCAGTCATTTTTTGTTTATTTTTTTCAGCCATATAATTTGCAGGTTAAATTTGAGTTGGAAAATTGTGGGCCGAAACTTTGCAAGTAAATGAATAAAGATCTAGATGGCTTGTGCATGAGATTTTAATGGTAGTAAAACCGCAAAATAATGCACCATAGCATACAAAAATAAGGCGCAGAAAAACAAAGTAAACTAATATTTTTAACCTAAAAACATTGATTTCAGTATATCTATATATCTAGTCTTGCCATAAATATTGTCAAAAAAGAAAAAAAAAGAAATTCAAATACTATTTATTACTTTTACAGTGTGTTAGTTTAATACATAAATATAAAACAAATTAAAGTATAAAAAGCTTATTCGAAGTGGTCTCCATTGGCTGCGATACAGTCTTTTAAACTTGAGGTCAGTTAGTACCGCTTCAGTAGATTTTTCGATTTTACCACCCTATTCTTTTTTAAATTATCAGTTAAAAAATGACCAGTGCGTCTCTTATAGGCTGCAACTCCTAAGTCATCTTTTAAAATATGTGACATGGTTCTGGGTGCTATCTTCATCTCCCGAGATAAAATCTTTTGCTTTCGGACAGGATTTCTGCGTTTTTTTTCCCGTACTGATTTGACCCCCTTTTTCGTACGAACAATACGTGGACGGCCAGATCTTATTCTGCAACAAACAGAGGAGGTCTCATTGTACCTATTGATAGCCCGGTACACAAACATTTGACTAATACCAAGCGGATGGAGAGTTTTAAAAATTGCATTTGGCTTCATACCAACTTTGTGTAATGCAATCACAGCGATTCGGTTCTCTTTATTACCCCACTCCATTTTAATATCGCAAAAGATTATAAAATGTATTGGCGCCAAAATTAGAAAACACAATGGGCAATCGTATAAAAATGACAGATTCCGAATTCAAATGTAATATTATTTTTTTTAATTGTTACACTATTTTTGGCCAGACTGTGTATAAAATAGAGGACCCAGCGAACTTTGTTTCGCCCCCATTCTCATATCGCCCCGGCCCCGTCCCACCCAGTCCCGTAATTTAAAATTTTAAGCGGTCTCAGAGTAACTTAAAAATATATATATGGGTATGAATAATAGAGACCTTACTCTCTATGCTCACAAAATTTCATGAGAATCGGTCAAGCCGTTTCGGAGGAGTACGGGCACGAACATTGTGACACGAGAATTTTAATGTATATCTTATTTATAAAATTCTCGTGTCACAATGTTCGTTCCCGTACTCCTCCGAAACGGCTTGACCGATTCTCATGAAATTTTGTGAGCATAGAGAGTAAGGTCTCTATTATTCATACCCATATATATATTTTTAAGTTACTCTGAGACCGCTTAAAATTTTAAATTACGGGGCCTGGGTGGGACGGGGCCGGGGCGATATGAGAATGGGGGCGAAACAAAGTTCGCTGGGTCCTCTATTTTATACACAGTCTGGCCAAAAATAGTGTTACAATTAAAAAAAAAATATTACATTTGAATTCGGAATCTGTCATTTTTATACGATTGCCCATTGTGTTTTCTAATTTTGGCGCCAATACATTTTATAATCTTTTGCGATATTAAAATGGAGTGGGGTAATAAAGAGAACCGAATCGCTGTGATTGCATTACACAAAGTTGGTATGAAGCCAAATGCAATTTTTAAAACTCTCCATCCGCTTGGTATTAGTCAAATGTTTGTGTACCGGGCTATCAATAGGTACAATGAGACCTCCTCTGTTTGTGACAGAATAAGATCTGGCCGTCCACGTATTGTTCGTACGAAAAAGGGGGTTAAATCAGTACGGGAAAAAAAACGCAGAAATCTTGTCCGAAAGCAAAAGATTTTATCTCGGGAGATGAAGATAGCACCCAGAACCATGTCACATATTTTAAAAGATGACTTAGGAGTTGCAGCCTATAAGAGACGCACTGGTCATTTTTTAACTGATAATTTAAAAAAGAATAGGGTGGTAAAATCGAAAAATCTACTGAAGCGGTACTAACTGACCTCAAGTTTAAAAGACTGTATTGCAGCCAATGGAGACCACTTCGAATAAGCTTTTTATACTTTAATTTGTTTTATATTTATGTATTAAACTAACACACTGTAAAAGTAATAAATAGTATTTGAATTTCTTTTTTTTTTCTTTTTTGACAATATTTATGGCAAGACTAGATATATAGATATACTGAAATCAATGTTTTTAGGTTAAAAATATTAGTTTACTTTGTTTTTCTGCGCCTTATTTTTGTATGCTATGGTGCATTATTTTGCGGTTTTACTAACATTAAAAATCTCATGCACAAGCCATCTAGATCTTTATTAATTTACTTGCAAAGTTTCGGCCCACAATTTTCCAACTCAAATTTAACCTGCAAATTATATGGCTGAAAAAAATAAACAAAAAATGACTGGACTCGTCGGACATCATGGAAAGTTCCCTGAACTGTGTTAATGGTAAAAGTATGCTACTTTTATGAAAACATTTAAAGAACTACGAAAATTTTCTCACTGACTGACCCAGAGTGCAAAATTCTGCATACAAAACTCGCATCAAAACTTGTTTTTGTACGAAAGTTTTATGTATAATTTGTATTTAAAAAAATCTGCTATTTCACTCATCAAGTTTATCTATCGTATTTTACTGGGTATATCTGAAAATATTATACATCATATGGATCTCGGGCTAAAGTTTTTTGTATGGAAGCCCCCCTTATATTTCATACAAAGACATGACTGAGTGCTATTTTTTATACAGTAGTTTGCGACCATGTTCACATTGTAAGAATAAACTTTTAAAAAAAGTAAAAACCGACTTCAAAACCAAAATGCCATCAAGCATCAACTATCACAGCACCGACTTCAAAAAGAAATTCTTTGCCTAAAACGGATTTCTTTCCTTTCAATGGTGAAGAGTTTATTTAAGACTTTTTAGTGCATTTTGGTTTTGAAGTCGGTATTTACTTTTTTTAAAAGTTTATTTTATTTCATTATTTTTAGTGATTACATAAGAGGGGGGAGGGGGGGGGGGGAGTTGCACCTTATGATTCTATTTTTTACGAAGCTACAAATTACCTATCATAAGTTTCGTCATTATAATTACTGAACTCCTAGGCGTTAAGGAGTTCCACCATAAGCTCAGCCCCACAAAATGTTGACTATCAGACGTAACAACACGTCAACATTAAGATTCTAGTAAAGAAACACTATACGTGCCTTTAAAATTTGAGGGTTTCCCTCGAATACACCATGATCCCATCATCAGATCCCAAAATGGAAAAAATGGGACCAACTAGAAGGTATACCCTCTAAGTAGGTGAAAAAATTTTTCGATTCGGTAGACAAACGACTGAGATATGAGGTAACATACATACAAAAAAAAAATGATGATAAAAAAAACATACAGTCGAATTGATAACCTCCTCCTTTTTTGAAGTCGGTTAAAAATAACAGTACTTCTCCACTATTTAATGGATGTTATTATACATATAAACCTTCCTCTTGAATCATTCTATATATTAAAAAAAAACGCATCAAAATCCGTTGCGTAGTTTCAAAGATTTAAGCATACAAAGGGACATAGGGACAAAGAAAGCGACTTTGTTTTATACTATGTAGTGATATCAAAACACCATTGAAAACACACGATAAATAATATGTACCGCCTTGACGTTTTGTGCTTTTCAATTTGACAACTGAGCGAAAAGAACGGCAGTAGATGTACGTGAGATAAATGAATATAAAAACTAATTAAAATCAAAAGAACTAAGGAGTATTCATATCAACTTAAGAGGAAATCGCCACCAAAATAACTTTTTATCCCTTTTCAATAGAAACCCCCCTGCCCCCCCTCCCCCGTAAAGAGGTACATTTCAACAAAATAGTAAACACGGATTTCGTCAATTCTTTGAAAGAATATGCATGCAAAATTATAAGTGTATTGGATCATGGAATTACTATAAACTTTGCCCCCATTCCGCTGACAAAACTGGACTTATATTCTATGGTTAGTTTTTCCCATGTCAAAACAAGCATCTGTGATTTTCCGACCGGCTATATTTTTACTCTGATGCGGATATCTAAAAAGAGGGAATGTATTATTAAATATGCAGATAGGAGCTGCTGCTCCCAGTGTACAGTCAGCGACAGACAATTGTTTTTATTACATCTTTTTCTCAGGTGACATTTTGGAAGGGACTTGCAATTTTAACCTTTGTAGGTGTGCCGTTTACAAAGTTTTTTTTGGGTATTTTATAGCAAAGGAATTTAAGAGTTGAAGAAAACTTGGAGAGCAACTGTTGATGGTGCTTTGTTGACACTTTTATTTGCTTTATAATACTTGCACGTTGATAAGTTTATAACTAATTATTTTGAATTTGATGTTAACACTAATGTTAATAAGACCCGTATTTTCCACCTGATCTGGCCACCATAACCACCATATTTGTCTGTTTCACTGATTAGATTTTTTTAATGTCAGTCCGGACGAAATAATGTCTATGAAAAATCACTTCATTTAGCAAGTGAACATGGTGGACTTTATACAAAATATCCTAAGAACTTTAGCTTAAGTTGTGTAAACATCAACTTACCTCAAAACCATCGATTTTGAAACATATTGGGTTGGTAACGAGCCAAAATTGGTTGATTGTTGCAGAAAATATACTTTAAGCATACCTTTATCCCGGGGGAAATTTCTGGAATTTATGTTCCTTATTATTTATGCTTTTGATTGTACATCTTTCATCCACGGTACAGTTTGATTTATTACGATCACGTGCATAATATTCACACAATAAAATAATGCTCTTTCATCAAAGTGATATTGGATACATTTTCAAGATGGGACATGTTTTGCATTTTAATTATGCATTTTGATTAATGGAGATGGCGAAATTAATTATTTTAATGAGATACCCGTAAAGTAAAGCGCTTAGAACTGTATATAAATCTTCGTACTTATACTGTCATGATAAATAAGATTTCTCTTAACTATCGGTATCGTCTTATGTATACGTATACGAGAATCTCGTGTTGGTACACCACTTACAACTTGAGGAATTTTCATGTTCTTTTAAAAATAAGTACTAACGGACCCAGCGAACTTTGTTTCGCCCCCAGCCACGTCCCGCCCCGGCCCGCTCCGTAATTTTAAAAGTTGAATGGTCCCAGCAAACACTGTTTCGCCCAGGCCCCGTCCTGCCCCAGCCCCGGCCCCGTCTAACGGGAAAAAAGTATCCTATGTCCTTTTCCTGATTCTCAGCTACCTACTCACCGTTATACCCGGCCCCGTCTCACCCCAGCCCCGGCCCCATCTAACGGGAAAAAAAGTACCCTTTGTCCTTTTCCTGGTTCTAAGCTTCCTACCCACCGTCATACCCGGCCCCGTCTCACCCCAGCCCCGGCCCCATTTAACGGGGAAAAAAGTGTCCTATGTCTTTTTCCTGGTTCTAACCTACCTACTCACCGTTATACCCGGCCTCGTCTCACCCCAGCCCCGGCCCCATCTAACGGGAAAAAAGTACCCTTTGTCCTTTTCCTGGTTCTAAGCTTCCTACCCACCGTCATACCCGGCCCCGTCTCACCCCAGCCCCGGCCCCATTTAACGGGGAAAAAAGTATCCTATGTCCTTTTCCTGGTTCTAAGCTACCTATCCACCGTTATACCCGGCCCCGTCTCACCCCAGCCCCGGCCCCGTCTAACGGGAAAAAAGTATCCTATGTCCTTTTCCTGGTTCTAAGCTACCTATCCACCGTTATACCCGGCCCCGTCTCACCCCAGCCCCGGCCCCGTCTAACGGGATAAAAAGTATCCTATGTCCTTTTCCTGATTCTCAGCTACCTCCCAACAAATTTTCAGCCAAATCAGTTCAGCCGTTCTTGAGTTATAAATAGTGTAACTTACATTTATATACGGGTACACGGCTTAACAAAATTAACTGCATTCCTTTTTGGTGGTGATTCTGTTGCTAAAATACAACATTTCTTTAAGATAAGATAAGATTTATTTCTCACCATAAATGTTATAAAACAGTGATACAGTTATGAACTATAGCTATGTTAGCCGAGTTTTTACACAAAAAAAATTGAACAAATTGAATCGAGAGTAACATAAAATTAAAAACATTCACTACATTCTTTGTACGGAACCATGCGCGGATACACCGTTGTGGGCATTGTGGGCATGCCAACAACCCTAATCACAATCTATGAATTATTGCATGGTAGAAAGTTTAATACTGACAAACGTTTCTAGTAGAAACTGTTTACAACAAGACTAAGCGTTATCATTTTTTTGTTTTCGCAAGCGTCGTCAACCAAATTTTAGCGCGCTCGCTCTGTTCGCGCTTTTGTTTTTACCAAGTCCTTGGTTTGAGAAGCGTCGTAAACTAAATTGTCGAGCGTTCGCTTCACTCGCGCTTTTTGTTTTTACCATGTCCTTGGTTTGAGATAAAATTGTCACGCGCTCGCTTCGCTCGCACTTTAAATTTTAACATGCTCTTGGTTTATTAAACCAAATTTTGCGCGCTTTCGCTTTAATATGTAATTTTGCATTGAAAAACTTAAACTTTTGTGCCTTCATGTTTTTTGTTCCTTTTTGGAGGGCTGGATCCGCGCCTGTACGGAGCCAACATCGTAATCTCAATCAGCTGATGCTAGTTTGTATGGAGAAGTTAATTTTTTTGGAATAAAAGTTGTTGTATTTGAGCACCAGAATTAGCCCCAGAAAGTAATGCAGTTAAATTTGATGGACCCTATACAAAGATTTGTCCCGAATAGAACAAAGGGATGGAAAATAACTTTGCCGGAACCACAAGTGCAGGTTAATGCTAAATTTCTGTTGTTCACGACTGCCCTCTGTCAAGTTGAGAATCTGTCCACTTGCTACGGAATTGAATTTATAGCATAACACTCATAAGTTACCAAATTAGGTTTGATTTTTTTAAAAGCCCTGCTTTTATCAACTATTATTGGGACATTTCTTTTGTTTTGTTAACACACCACAATAAAAAAATATTTTGAATATCAGATTTATTGCAAATTAATTTAAATTTAAATCACAGAATACAGAATTTGTTAAACAATTAATTAAATGAATAAATTGAACACTATTAGATAAAGCCGGTCTAGCCTACGGCAGAACACAAAGGGAGTTGTGGGTAAATTTTGGGGTGAGACCGGAGCCGACAAGTAGAGCGTTCCATTATGGAGCAATCACAAATTCTAACTTATAATATAGTAAAATTAAATATATAAGAAGGTGTGGGCGCCAGGCACTGCTGAAAGCAGAACCGGAATTATAAAAAAAATAAGGTTCCCTGTACGGGTTACCGGGGTAGATGCCTCGGGCCGGAGAGAAATCGGAGACCCTGGAGCTTAATTGGCAGGCCGGGGTCGTCCGCATAGGTAGAACCCGAAGTCACCCGAAGTGGAGGTAATAGGATTAAACCAAAACAAAAAAAAACCTCAAAAAGGGTTGGAATAACGGATTCCAGCGCCTAGTCTATTGCTGGATCACGCCTGCCACGCCGTCTCCTGTGACCTCCAAGAATTGATTAAGAGATAAATCTGAAATTGAGTAACGGTCTCGGGGACTGATCTCTGAGGCTGGTGGCACTGCTTGGCGGTAGTCAGGTTGATGTGAACTTTACGACGCACCAGTACTTTTATATCAACAACTGTCACTGTCACTGCATTCGACCAAACGACCATAGACACGTAGAATAAAAACTCATAATATTTGTACTCTGAATTAATTGGAAGCAAATTAAACAAATTCAGAATCCAAACAAAAATAATTGGAAAGATGGAATTGCTGAGCTAATGAGCTCAAAAACCGAATCGCTAAATAATCTGTGGCAACGGGAAAATAATACTTCTAAGCTCTCAGCGCCAGTGTCAAACTTGATGAAATATTTGTTTTGGAAGCTAGCTACAAATCAATCAAAAGATTCATGAAATAAATTCAATTAAATGATAAAACGAATTGCAGTGCAGTAATGAGACAAAAGAATGCCACAAAAACCTTAAACTATCGCAGGAGGTAAGTTAAAAGAAAGGTTCCATTTTTACTATGTAACAGTTTTTACTTTTATTTAGGAAATCAACGGCGATAGAATATTAAATTACATTATATTATCTTGGCTTGCAAGTACGACTTATTATAGATTTCCATAAGTGTTCATACAATAATATGTTGAAGTTAGAAAACCAAAAATCTTTGCACACCAAAAACAAAGTAAAGAAATAAAGATATAGTAAGATAAATATTTACATAAGATCGATGAAATAACGCTACCATCACCTTTTTACGTACTTATTTTGCTATACAAATAATTACTGTCTAGGCATATTTGATAACTGTGCGCAGTATTGCCGAGCTAGGACACTATCTTACCAAACGAACACATAAATTAGATTACCTATTTATTCTGTGCCGAGTGTGATCTCTTGGCATATAATGAATAATGATATAACGAAGGCTATAGCAATTCCAAATACAGGGTTTGGCCTGTAATAGGAGCAAAAAAAATAATTATTGATTCTACATACATACGTTAATCTGATCATAGTCCTCTTCAATGCTGAGTGAGGTCCTTTTGGGTATAGGCGTCATAGACACACACACACACACACACACACACACACACACACACACACACACACACACACACACACACACACACACACACACACACACACACACACACACACACACATGGAAACTTATATCCATCGTAGTGTATTTTTTTTTCTTCTCATTTTTGTTTTTTTTTGTGTTTAGTTTTCTTTCTTGGTTAGTAATTTATGTGTAATCTTGTGTTAATAAATACTTTTTCTTTCTTTCTTCTTCCTTTCTTTCAATGCTTTTACTCAGAGAAATAGTAATGCACAACTACTAATCAATGTAAATCGAAATCGCTTACTCGTTGTAATAAATGACAATATCAATTTCTGTCAATTGACACATTTGTTTGCATTGTTGCAATACATTTTGATTTGTTTTGTAAGAAAGTAACAAAAATAATTATTCATTATAGTAAATAAAATCCATGTAGAATTAAACACTGGTAACTAAAAAACCTAAAAGTAAAGTTAAAGTAAAGTTAAGGCCTGTAACATCCCACTGCTGAGCAAAGTCACTATAAAGTAGTTTGAGCCTTACCTCAACTATGAAGTAGTTTGAGCCATACTCCACCACGCGAGCTCAGTACGGGTTGGCGGTGGGGTGTTAAGCAAGGAAAAGGACTAACCCTGCTGTCAGATGTAATTAAGCCGCCCATAAGGCCTCTGACTAGGCTTAACGACTAATATCAACCGATATTAGCCGGTACCAACGGCTTAACGTGCCTTCCGAAGCACGGCGATGCTCGTGATGTACTTCACTTATATGGTCGGAATGGTCACCCATCTAAACACGACCGCGCCGTAGGTAGCTTCACTTCGGTATCACTACCACTGCGCTACTAACTAAAAAACCCATATTTAAAATGTTTACTCTTCTTAAACTCTGTATATCTAAACTTTTTACGTCACGTTGCAGTTACGACTGTTAACGACAAAATCATAGAGAGAAACCAATCAAGAGAATTTCAATCCTATACATGAGCGATAGCTTAAAACTCTGCAATAAGTAAAATAAGTTATTTGTGTACATATTATAAATGTAATTATTTTTGGTTTTACGGCGTATTTAACACATAATTTAGTTTATTTGCTGTGTTTAAACTATATCTAAGCTTTTTACTAACAAACTGGCGATTGAAGTTAATATTTGCCTTTTACAAACAAATGATCTTAAGTGAGCTAAGATTTCGCTTTTGAATAAATATATCATATTACAGGTTTTGTGTTAGAGGATATCGAAGTATTTGACATATCTTAAGCATTTCAAATATGTATGTATATTACCGCATTGGTTATATACTTACCAAAATTATCAAATAGGATAAACCAAATGATGACTCTCGAATTTTGTTTTCAAACAATCTACGAGTATTTCCGTTATATCATAAAACATTTCATAAACTAGACACAAACAGTGTGTAAAAATGATTTATTTTCGTCTTACGTATTAACTCATTGAAAAATTACAGTTCCTGTTTCTAAACATACGAGTACCACCACGCGGAGAATCATAAAGATGTTGAAAGTTTGACTACAACACCATATTTTAATCCTTACCTCAGTTCTTTCTACTTTGTCTTTGTCAGCGGCCAATGACTCTCAATCTCTCGCGAAGCTGGACAAATAGCTACATCACCTCTTTTTACCGACTTCAAAAAAGGAGGAGGTTATCAATTTGACTTTTTTTTTTTTTGTATCTATGTTAACTCATATCTAAGTCATTTGTTTCCGATTCGAAAATTTTTTTTTGCCTAGCTAGAGGGTATATCTTCTAGTTGGTCCCATTGTTGCCAAGTCAAGAGTTTATTTAAGACTTTTTAGTGCATTTTTTTTTGAAGTCGGTTTTTACTTTTTGAAAGTTATTTTTTTAGTTTTACTCCTTCTTTGGTATCTATCGCGTGTCAATTT
Organism: Pyrausta purpuralis; assembly: GCA_963924145.1. Lineage (NCBI taxonomy): Eukaryota > Metazoa > Arthropoda > Insecta > Lepidoptera > Crambidae > Pyrausta > Pyrausta purpuralis. The sequence goes on from OZ001662.1 coordinate 18,861,102, forward strand.
AGGCCCACTTTTCCGGGTGCATTCTACACACATGCCCCACTCAGTCGTATTGTGGTATTCCGGATCTAGCAATCCTTTTAATGCTTCTTTTTGGGATATCTCTGGGGCAAACCTTGAGTTTGGATATTTGGCTTACGGTCGCTTACCACGATTGCACTCCGTAAGAAAGTACGAGCAAGATGCAAGTATCAACGAGTTTGCGTTTCAGTGACAATGAGAGGTCTCCCTTTATATACTATACACCTTCATGGACCAGAAGCTCTTCCAGGTGTTATCGATACGACGACCGATCTCCTTGTCCTGCCTGTTTACGAAGGAGACTGTCTGGTCTAAGTATACAGGGTGTAAAAAAAGTACGAGTCAAATTCAAAATTCAAGGGGGTGGCAGTCAATTGAGAATAGAATACAGGAAAAATATTTAAAAACAAAAACATTTTTAAGAAAATTAAATAAAAAATTGCCCCTTTTTTCCTTCCTTTCCATGTATTCTAGACGCGACACTTAACCACCTCCTTGATACTGCCTCGGTGGCGCAGGGGTAGGAGGGTCGCACTTTAAAGCGACGGTTGCGCCAGAGGTCCCGGGTTCGATCCCCGGGTCGGGCCAAAAAAAATTCAGAAATTCTTAGGGTAGCCCGGAGATTGAAAGTTGGCGGTGTTTCACCCCCGTGCCTCGGAAAAGCACGTAAAGCCGTTGGTCCTGCGCCTGAACTCTCTCCTGTCGTGTCAGATTGCCGTCCCATCGGGCTATGAGAGTGAAAGGAATAGAGACTGCACCTGTGTTTGCGCACACACTTGTGCACTATAATATACGGTTAGTCGTTGTGACTGGCCACCGTAGTCGAAATCGGCTAGGGGGACTATTACTATTATAATATACAAAAAGAATTGACCGAAAGTATAGAAATATAATTAACAGAATCCGCTTGGGGCAAGACACCCCTCATTATTTTCATTTATGACGTAAGAACAAAAGTGTCTGTATAATTTGTTTTTTTCTGACCGTAATCCAGTTTATTTTTAAGTAAGTGTTATTCGTTGCCAAACCTTAATTACTTTTTGGAAAAGTTCTGCAAAGCATTGTTTTGTAATCAAATCTGTTTGTTACTACAATTAATGTTTATTTTCAGTAAAAACATTTTTGTAACAAAATCTTAGTTAAAAAGCATTTAATATCATTGAAACACTTTGTCAGTAAACAATACATGTTTAATTAAGCTGATATAAAAAAAGAGTGTGAGGGAACATATTAGTGCATCGAATAAGACTAAACGTGATCTTATAACTAAGGTAATATCAAAAACTTTTATAACGATCCTCTTTTGCCGACTAACTTATGTTTTTATTGGCTAGGGGGACTATTATTGGCTCCTACTTTTTTACTCCCTGTTTTGAATTTAAAGTATCAAACATTTTATCTGTTAAATATGGTTTTTCTTTTGTTATACAGAATGTAAATAAAAAACAACCAAATTCAAAGATCTAGAAAAGGTTTTTTTTAAATTATTTTCTCTAAAATATATTTTAATATAAATAAATATCCTTTGGACATTTCCACACATCGCCATCTAGTCCCAAAGTTAGCTACTCAAAGATTGTGTTATAGGTGCCAGACAACGGATATAATACTTAAATACTTTTTGTTTGTAAATACATACATGATATACATAGAAAACACCCAGACCAATACAAACAGTCACGTTCATGCACAAAAATGTTTGTTTTGTGCGGGGATCGAACCTGCAACCCGCTGCGTACTATTCGATTTCTCGACCACTACACCAGACGGGTCGTCTATATTGTTCCTGTATTCCAAACACGACTGACTACCACCCTCTTAAATTTGGCTCATACTTTTTTTACACACTGTATGTACTCGTCAACATACTCCATTCTCTGCCCGCTTACCACTTTGTCCTTTTCGGCGGCGTTGGTCATGATCTATTCATCATCTATTCATAGTTTATAGTCTATTCTTTTTATTTCTAATTTCGTTATCTCAACTTCAATTCATAGATTGGCGGAACCGTCTCTAGATATCTATATTTCGAGTGTTAGATAAACAATCTGGAGTGTCTCAGCTGCCCATGATAACGGTATATTAACGGTTTCATCCAATATTGTTTTCATGAATTGTGGTGTCATTGTTTTCATCAAAAAGAGTACCTATGTACCCCTAGTCGTATTGTACTTACTTAAATGCGATAATAAGCTCTTATGCGTTCCACTTCAGCATATTTTTATCAAAATTTCATTAGATTTAGTTCCGTCTTTTTTTCTAATCAAAGTAAATAAGTGATAACTATTTATTTTCAAAAGTTGATTCAAGTTGCTTGCTTAGCAATTGTGATTGATGTTACGTTACTAAAATCGCAATTTCAGAGATCTTGCCATTTAACAACCTACTGGAAGCCTTCCAGATCATCCCAAAATCTACCACTCGGTGCTACTCAAATGATCATGTCACATACCTGTGCTCTGTTTGATTAAGTACCTATATCAGATTGCATTGACACAATTACTGCCCAATGAGTAATTGCTTGTATTGACTGTGAGTAATAGTAAAGAGGGTAACTTGTGTCGGTGCGGTGATGTTAGCGATATCTTTGGAAAATAACCGTTATTATTGATTGAATAGTTTTGGTAATTGTCATCAGTACTTGCTTTGTAATAGCACGGGTTTGGAAGTCTGTTTTTTGCTTGTTGCATATTGTACACAATTTTATTTAAACTTTTAACTAACATTTTATCATTATTGACGTTCATAAGTGGCATTTTGTGTCCTTAAGTGAATAAATTATTTTTGACTTTATCAGTAAATAAAATTAATTAGCTATTCGAGATTAACAGATCTCAATGTTTCTCGTTGAATTACCTAAACCCATAAATGGGTTGTGAGATTTTCGTTTATCTTATTTCACAATCAATCATTTCATTAAAATGGGATGTCAAGGTTGTTTACATTATTTACCAAGCGATGAAAAACTGAAAGGTAAGATGAAAAGTAAGATAATTTCAATATTGAATAGCAATTTAGTTAAGTTAAATACATTTGTCAATTCTAGCGACGTTAACAGAAAGCTACTGTGACATATCTATCGTATCACACCGTCAATACCATAGAGGGTAGAATAAAAAGCTTCGCTTGTCAATTTACCAGACACGTATCTACGTTTTCAATATAATCCTGCAGCATTCATATATTTGCTATATGAATGCTGCAGAATTGAATTGACGACCTTTTCAACGAATTATCGACGACCTCCTTTGTGTAGTGGCTTCAAGCTGGGTTTCAAGGCGTTGCCGCTCTTAGGTCCCGGGTTCGATTCCCGTTCGGGTCAATGAGAAATCATAATTTTCTATATTGTCTCGGGTCTGGGTGTTGTGGTACCACCGTTGTGTCTGACTTACATAACACAAGTGCATTAGCTACTTACTTTGGGATCAGAGAAATGTATGTCATTGGTGTCCAATATGTAAAAACAATATTTAAAACAAATGCTTTAGAATGTTTTTAACACTTACAGTGTCATATTTTATATTCATAAAGATGAAATAAGAAACCAAAAATTTTCGCACGGGCGGTACTTGAACCAGCAACCTTTTGGCAGACCGGGCCAAACGCTCTTACCAATTGAGATACCGTGCTGTCAGTCCGACCCTGCAAAATTTGTGGTCTCTTATGAAACATCGTCCATCAACAAACGTCAATTGCGTGACGCTTAGCGCCATCCAGCCATCCGTCTATGAAACAGATGGCCCAAGCATATTAAAACAATAAATATATATATATATACGTGTGGCTACATCACGTGTCCTTTCAGCAAAAGGAAAAATATCGTAAATCAATTAATAAAAAAGGTAACACACTCAGAAAACTTTAGGGACGAAAACTTCTTGCACAGGATTCTTACGCAAGAAGGGGCCAAAAGTTTTTCCCTCGGGAATTCCAATAACAGGATTCCGGGAGTTGCAAGTAATCTATTATAGAGTGCCACCATTTGACTTTGTGATATCGTCTTGACGTCCTGCAAAGTTCTCAATTTGGTGCCGGTTTTCCGATAGATTAATTGCATCTTGGAGAAAAAACTGAAAAGATTGAATAGAAACAACATGATAATACATATTTGTGACCACTACTACTGATATTAACATATTTTATACGCATAGTTTCAAGTAATAAAGTGGTTCATCCCCCTTTTAGCATGACAATAATAGGTTTCACATAAAGTCAAATCATTGTTAGTGATAATATTTTCATTGTGTCTTTGTATACAGGGCACTTTCATTTATTTTTATTGGAAAATCAAAAATCGTTTTTTATCTATTTCTCTAACAAAGAAAATATTTTTTTTAAAACAGCACCCTGTCAATCTTAAAAGCTATCAACATTATCGGTTTCGCCTCTCTCATTTCAATGTCCCTTTTTCTCTAATTAAATAACAAAATATCTGCGAACAATTTTACCTTAATCTCTTATTTTCTTAAAAACTAGCGTATAAAAACCCAAAGTGTTTCAGACACAAAAATATAAATTAATTGAGTTAAATCGACCCCTTAAAACGAGGTGACCTTATACAAGCTTGGTAGTTCAAAAGCAGACCAGTAGGCTCTCAATTTTCTGCTTTTATTTGTCAATCAAGAGACAACAGAAAACTTTAGTAGATTTTTAAACATATGCAGTATAACGTTGTGTAAAATATAACACTCAAAGGGTTCTGGAAACGATATTTTAAAGGAACAGGCTAAAATATGTACAGTCAGCCGTAAACACAGCTTAAGCAGAACGTTTTCATTATCTTAATTACAATTGGGACTTCCCTCATTATAATACAACGATGTTAACATACCAGCACATGACCCGGACACGTTTTACCCCGGGGTATTGTTACGTGACGTAGTACAGTCGGATATATATGTCTACTTTTAAACATTATAAGAAAGGCCCTTAAATAAACCGATTTTTTTTTGAAACTGGGTATAACCAGAATATAATACAAAGGTCTGGGTAGACCTTTGTTGAAACCGAATGAAAAAATAACCGAGAGAAAATATACGATTTCTTGCAGACTACAGTTATCAATCAATGACCCATCATTTTTTACACTATGGCCGGTTTTCATGGGTTTTTTAACTTGAAATCTTACTGGTTCCAAATATATTTACCCTCCAATATTTTTTCTTTCAAACAAAAGATAGATAACTAAACTATTTCTGAGGATTTAAATGGACCAGACTGTACTGGCTTATTAAAATACCTTATTTAACAATAGATGAAAATCTAACATTCAGGAAAGTTTTCCCTTTTTCTATTCCATTTAAAATACAAAGTTTGATATTATATCCTATTTTGATGAGTTTGTAACGGAGTATAATGATATGTTGTCCCGAAGGATGTTTTGATTATCAAAATTCTAATTGGAATAGTTAATGATTACATGGAAAATACCAAATTAATTGAAACTAAGGGTTTTAAGGATAGGTTGAACCAAGTAATCTTAACCGTAAAGAAAGTCATGACAATAAAATTGCGCAAAAAAGTCATGAACGATTTATTATGTTGGTGCGATTAAACCTTATTATTTATTTTAATACGCCATCTTTAAGTTTGAGAAGTATTGATATAAACACACTTTATATATAATTCCTTAAACCAATCATTACCAGATCCAATGATATAAAGTGTATTCCTAAAATAGTCTAGATCCAGATGCCAGGGCATATGATCTTAATTTTAGTTTATACATGTATTCTGTTAAGTGTACAAACTGACATTTACGAGGGAATACCAACTTTAATAGTTGTTTTAATTTATGTGTGATAGATCACATAAATTAAAGCGTAGGCCTTTGACAAATATATGCAAACTAAACATGCACAAAATCGTTAACTGTAGTAAAATGAGTGATATAATTCTGTGAAAGCCAAAGATATGTATCACTCATCTAGTTTATTTAGTTCAGTAGAGCTACTATCATAATATTACTCACTACTTCAAATTAATTCAGCTCAATTGTTAATGTGTCGCGTACGTATCTATTCTTATGACTAAAAAATAAACACTCTTATAAGAATTCGGCAGATTATAAAACAGCTATTTGATTACAGAAAAACAACAAAAATAAACAAATATTACTCTGAAAACCACCTCAAACATCAATATATCAAAGAATACTAAATTCTAATTCTTATTGTAGAAACGTTGAAGAAAATGTCTTTCTTCTTTTTCTAAAAGGTTAATTTGCTTGAAACTCGCGTGATCCGAGCCGTGCAGTTGTCTCGCTCTTGCAGAAACTAACCAATATATCCGTACGCTTCAGTCTTTATCACTGAGCTTCTGAAGCAGTGAACTACTGAGCCATATTGGATGACAGTGAACGAGTGAGTGAAAGAACAGGAAGCAATTATTCAGGAACTACCCAATTCTAATGTTAACCTCAAAAATAATTCGTATATCGTATTATAGAATATAAAATATTCGTCAGGGTAGGCTCATTGAGAGTATGTTACACCACACCACGGAGGAGCATGACAACCTCCGTGGAATAGTAGATAAGCACTCTGGGCTTCAAAGCTTCGCTGTTCCAAGGTCTCGGTTTCGGTTCCCGGTCAAATCAATGTTGAAATCATAATTTTCTACATTATGTCGGGTCTGGATGTTGTGGTACCATGCAACCACACCATAGTGTTCCTGATTTCCATAACATAAGTGTATTACCTATTTATTTTGGGATCTTAATAATGTACTCGTTTGGAAAATGTTGATTATTTTTACTAATTTACTTATTGTTTGTTACATTATTTGCTAAAATACAGAAGCACACTTTTCATGATTTTATATATACTATTATATTATAAAGCTGAAGAGTTTGTTTGTTTGTTTGAACGCGCTAATCTCAGGAACTACTAGACCAATTTTAAAAGTACTTTTTGTGTTGAATAGCTTATGTATCGAGGAAAGCTTTAGGCTATAAACCATAACGCTGCTACTGGAGAGGAGGGACCAAACTCAAAACGCGCAGACGAAGTCGCAGGGGTGGCTAGTCACTCAATAAGCGAGGTTGTTGATAAAGAAATATTCACCGGCGCCGTCCACGACGATAATGGGCTAAAAATAGAAACACTGTAATAATTACAATTATCGATTTGTACTTAAAAGATAACACGTTAATCTATCTCAGAAGTAGGTGAAAATGAAAATCAATAACGTAAGATACTGTTTCGTTGGCAATGAACTAATAAAGCACGGATTTATTATTACTTTTAGATGTATGGAAATAGACATTCTATTCATGACGTCCACCGACAAGATGGACAGACGACCCTATAAAGATCGCAGTTTACCTCAAAAGGAGTCCATTCCTTCAAAGTCAGTCGGTTATTAAGGACAAAGCGCAGATTTCTCAATAGTCAGATAAGAAATATTCGTCGAACAAAATACAATAAAGCTAATTAATAAACGTCACCTCATTGTCAGCGTAACTGTTTTTTTTTTTTAAATCTGTCGTTTTATAATTTATCAGTCTGATAACTTTTATCTGATCATTGAAAAATCATATCATGACATTGGTAAGGAGAAAAGAAAATACTTCTTCCATATTTTAAGACTATTTTAGTTCCTACGGGAACAGACTGACTGCTTTTGACGAAAGTGGACAATGTTTTAATATTATGCTTAAAGAAGCACAGACTCATTCAGTCGATATAGAGAAAGAGATAGGAAATCTTCCTTATGGAGTATGAAAGTAAGGAAGGTAAATATCAAAAAACGGCCATTGAAAACCTATTACTAGCGTATGACACAGACACCACAAACAAATTTCGTGCTATTATGAACTGACGCCACTTGTTATCAACTCATACAAACAGTTTCATATTCGAAGTTCCAAGAAATACGTCACAAACTGGTCGCAGTATTTGTGACACATTTCTTGCTTGGCATAGCTTCTCTTAACTTACTTAGTTAAAACAACGCACTGCATAAGTACTTCTCTTCATCTTTTATAATGCGCACAGAAAAAATGGGGAGCACTCTTCTCCCTATCAGTGTTTCGAATGGACTGTATAACCCTAAAATTTTCAAAGTGAGAGTGAACAAACTTCTTCTGTTTGAGTGAACTCGCTCAATTGTCGTCTCTGTCTAAGCCACGTCTGGACTATTCGGAGAAAACAGCTGACCGATTTCGATATAACAATATACGACCTACTCGAGCAAAGAGTTACCTACCTCCCAAAGCCTTCTCTGTGTTTGTGTTTTACCAAATACGTCTTTAAGATAATGTTTTTATCCTCACGGCAAGGATCGCAGCTTGACGCAGTCGATAGTGACAAACATACTCGTATATCTATCAATCAATCACTTATTGTGCTTGTTATACCATTGCAGTATTAGCAGATCTATTCTATCAGTTAGAGTTCTGTATGGATTAAGCTTACCTTCATAACCATTACCGCCATAAGTTTTCTGTGCATAGCCGGCCTACATAGAGCATTTTGAATGAATTTCTTACACTCGTCAGACATACATCGATAAGATTTTTTATTAGATCAATACTAAAACGGCTACATTATTTCTCTATTTCACTATAAGTCTGTCTGCGGCTCCTGGTGTGACTAAAAAAGACGCCTATGGCCAAAAATATTGCCATAAAAATAGATTGTAACGGAATTGCTACCATGTACCTTATTATTTTCGATCTCCCGATATTAAAAAACTACGAAGGAGGGTAAACCGATATGTCTGTCAATAACAGCTTACTCGCAACAACTTCAGTTAAGCCGTGACCATGGAACTTACAACAGTGCTGAAATATTGGGAACTCAACAATAATAACGTACATGGTAGCAATCCTGTTACAATTGATTCTAATGTTAGTACCATGTAAGTTTAAATACATGCAAAAATACTGCCAATTTATCACATAAGGTCACCGGATACAATTTGACGGACACGATTCCATCCCACCTTCTGAACATTTTTGAAATTTACTGAAGCGAATTATCCTTGTGACTGACTCGGTGACCTTTTACTAAATTCTGCCGACATGTGGCAGACACGACTTTCTATATGCTAAGGATTTGGGTCTAGCGGGTGTAGTCTAAAGCAAAATTTCTGACATTTCGCGTTGAAAACGCTGAGACAAAATTGATGTCTTCATGTAGGTATTTGCTTGAGAAGAATTCTTCAATGGGGCTTAAGAAATATCATTGATTTTTTAAGATTCATTAAAGATGTAAGCTACGTAAGTAAAAAATATATTTAATGAAACAGAAAATTGAAATTGTCGACTCAAAATGTCAAAAATGTTGCTTCAGACTTCAACCGCAAGAGCTCGTATGATTGGACAATACGATCTTTTTAACAGTTCCGGTCCAAAATTACGAACAATGGTATGGTAAAACACTATTAAATAAAAAATAAAGGCATCTATTAACTCTTTGTTAAAATGTATTTTACGGTTGATTCTTCATATAGCCTACAATTCAATTTCCTACTCTTGAGCCAAGTCACAGTAAAATTTTTAATTGATGTCCTAATGTTGTTTAAGACTAATTAAACGATTTAATTACTGTCAGCTTAAGAAAAATATATACGTGAAACCGTAGTTATAGAAGTGTAGGTGATTCTATTAAATATATCAATTCCTTCAGAAAATAAACTATTAAACATGTATTTGTGAAAAATAAATTTATCCGTATTCAATTCAATAGTCCCTCGTTAGAAACAGCTGCAACATAGCCAAAAGCATTAATTGACGTAATAAAAACTTTTAAACTCATCCTCAAAATTCTTGAACACTTTGGCCTTCAATAAATCAAACTTTCGTTCATAAAAAATATGTAAATTACATAGTAAATTATTTAAAATAACGCTTGATAATAGATGTTATTTATTTTATTGTTTTGATTGACTTTAATTCAAGATCCAATGAAAACTCCTCTACTTCAAATAATCCATTATACAATGTGTTAATTTCACACTGGATCAAACTTCCAGGAAGTGCTCTACTCACGGTTTTGAACAACTTTTACTATGGGACCAACTTTGAAATTGAGAATCAGCTGTTCCATATATTTGTCCGCGATGAAATGATTTTTTGTATGGAACAGCTGATTTTTTTTCTCGATTTCGATGTTGGTCCCATAGCAAAAGTTGTTCAGTTGTATTCCCTATTCACCAGGCCAAGTCTATAAATGTAAACAAACAGGGCGGCTTGAATACTATAGACAAACTTTAGTGCTGAGAAAAAGTAGAAGAATTTAGTCAATTAAACTCATACAATATAGAATCGATTGCAATCGCTTCAACACCCAAACGGTCGCATGAGACCGCATAAAATAGAATTTCTATTATGTATCGTTCACATACGCTTGAGGGATTAATGAAAAAAATGAGAAATTAGACTTTGCAAATATTTTATACTGGTCTTATTACATGTACACGAAACATGGGAAATTGAGAAGTGATTTTATTTTAATTTATATAAGATACTTTAGTCATGAAGACTTAAAATCAAATGTTTTTTAAGCTTAAATGTCCGTGAATATAATATCTTACTTTTAGAAACGAGATTCACATCCAAACAAAAAAAAAGAGGAACAGTCACATACAATAAGTAATATTTAAATATCTCTTATTCGTACTTAGAAAAAATAATTACAGATCATTGAATAAAAAACTCAAAATCAAAACCTCAGACACCCCTTATCATTTTTATTTTAAATGACATAATTCTAACAGAAATAAATATATTTACACATAATTTAAGTTTTAATGGGGTGTTTTAGTTTTACTGACACTTCTGATCATTTCTCGCTCTGCGGAAGACGCTCTGTCGAGACAGGATTCGGTAGGTAGTTATATCACCAGCATAGTTATATTACCATAAGCTTACGGCGGATTTACTCGCTAGCAACGACGTTACTTTTTGTATGGAATATTTTAGTTCCGCAAGTGACCGCTTGGGGTGCTGTGCAATTTTCCGTAGACTTTTACGTCGTAAACTCATGGTTAAAACATAAGCCGTTGCGCCGTTCTGACGTTATTATTATTACTATCTACGCTCATAAAGAATGAACCATTGCTTGTTTACTTATTTGGGCTTCCGCACCTAATGGCTTGTTTAATAAATAATAAACAGGGCAAAATTTTAATTCATGAAGATTTTTTGAAAAATGTGACCCATATTAAAAAGTGCATCATTTGATTCTGCTCCTTATACCAATCATACTAGTTTCATATTTTGCGCATATAACGTTACGCGTTGTATATCCAATTATATTTCTTCTTATCGTGTCAATGGTAAGCCGACTTAATTTTTTTGTGCCCAGTAATAGGCGACGCGGATTGCCTTGTCGTTAGCACACATAAGGTCTTCTAGCAAGCACGAATCAGGGCACGCAGGACAAGACAATAAATGGGACATGTTTTGTGGAGTGAACCCGCAAACACAGAACAGATCAGTTCCGTCGGAAAATCCCCACTTGTACATGGAGTCCTTGCATCTACCCACTTGGGTCCGGAGTCTGTTAAGGGACTTCCAGGTGGACCATGGCAGTTTGTGTCCTGCAGGAGGATGTTCGGAAGGAGGAACAAAAGGAGCAGGCGGTAAGGGGCCATTCTCCCATAGGACACGTCTCGCAGTAGAGGGGTCGCGGTCAAGAGGGGGAACGCACTTCATGAAGCTTCTGCGGCTTTTAAGTCTTTGACTGACCGTACAGTAAGCGTGCATTGGATGAAGTGCGCTCGTCTCCTGCTTACGACGCTCCACTCCACTAGCCGAAGGCGCGTCTTCGAATGTCCGGTGGCGCGATACCAGCTAGTGGATTCGGTCTTAGATGGGTTGGGTTTTAGTGCATTCTGTGTGTAATAATGGTCGAGAGCACTAAGGGCAGTAGTCAAGGCTGCCTCAACCTGCACATAGTTCTCGGCTTGTGAGGTCAGTGCTAAATCGTCGGTGTACAGGAAACGGGTTGTATCCATAGTCATTGGCTGGTCGTTAGTATAAATGTTGAACAGCAACGGCGCCAATACGCTCCCCTGTGGGAGGCCGTTTTTTTGTGTTCTCCATTTACTTTTTTCTTCTAGAAGATGAACTTGGAAACGCCTGTTGTGTAGCAATTCTCTTAGGATCTGCACAAATCTACGGTCTTGAGTAATAGACTCTATCTTCCACAAAAGGCGTCTGATATTTACGGTGTCATAGGCTGCAGATAGATCTACAAACACCGTGCCTGTCACTTTATGTGTTTCAAAGCCGTCCTCTATGTGTTGGGTAAGATTAAGAGTCTGACTGCAACACGACTTTCCCGGACGAAACCCCGCCTTCTCGGGTATTAACTTTGGGTCTATAAAGGGGGCGACGAGCCAGAAGCATTCTCTCAAACAATTTATAAGTGTGGCAGAGCAAAGAGATGGGCGATAGCTTTTAGGGTCTAACTCTGGCTTTCCTGGTTTAAGAATAGCAATGACTCTGGATTTCCGCCAGAGTGGAGGGATTTTATGTGACTCTAAACAGTTATTGAAAAGCTGAAGAAGCCAAGCCACCGCACCCGGACCAAGGAACTTAATTTGTTCGACAGACACATCGTCAAAACCAGAGGCTTTACCAAGCTTCAAGTTACGAATTTGAGAGGAGAGGTCTAACTCAAAGGGATAACTTATGTGGTTCGAGTCAATTTGATCAGTCGAAATAGAAACTTTTTCGGGCCGCGTTGTGGGTTTGCCGTTATGAAGAAGTTGGGTGGCAATTTGGTTAGCTGTGACTTTCCCAATTGCTTTTGATGGAGGTGGATCAGTCTGTCAGTTTCCTGATAGTAGTCCACGCTTTTTTGCTATTATGGGTAATGTCTATGCTTGTGACCACATCTAGCCACTTTTCTCGACAGCTCTCATTTACTGAGAGCAGCAGCTGTTCGCCCATGCCAATCGTTTCCTGAGAGAAAGGGTCAGCCTCGTATAGTTCCTCGTACCGTCCTAACAATTCTACAGATTTGGCGTGATAGGGCCGGGATAAAAGAAGTCCTGCAGCCTGGTAAACCAAAAGCGACCACCCATAGGTCCTAGCAGTCCATTTTCTAAACCGGCTCTGCGCGTCATTTCAATTAACATTGAAGGGTTCTCAGATGAAAAAGCACAAATTCTTGCTGATTTGTGCAAAGTTAAAAATTGTGACATTTTATGTGTCCAAGAAACCCACCGAGATGACAAGCAGAGTCGACTATACATTCCTGAACTGACGCTTGTCGCCGAGATCTGTCACTGTTTGTTGCTCCCGGCGTAAGCATACTCTCGACCAAATGCTCCTTGGAAGTCGGAATCGAATCGATCACCATAGACCTTGGACAGTGCAAGGTTACTTCGGTATACAGCACTTGACCTTACTATTCCGGACCTCTGCCAGTCGAATCACATCATCCAATTATAATTATATTATTTTATATAAAACAATGTAGTGTACATAATTTATTTTTCGAAACTAGCATGTTTCGTAATATAGCGAGTTTCGAAAAACCAATTGAATCGATCAATTGAACGAAATTGGTGTCCCAACACTAAATTAAAAAATACGAAGTTTTTCGCCATCCTCTTCTTATCTTTGTCAAAATGGTGGTATTTTTCGTATGAATCACGATTTTTAGCGTAAAAAAAGGGTGTTTAAATGCAATAATCATATTTGTATCGTTACTGCATAAAGGTTGTTGGTAAAGGTGTTTGTGAGAACTGTGAAGAAATTTACTTGTGTATGTGCCGAGAATTTTCAGATAATAGGGTAAATAGGGGGTATCTATCATAACACAGAATTTTTTGATATCGAATTTCATTTCAAAGAAAACTATTCAATGAATGTTAATATCCTTTTTTCTTGATTAATCGAATAGTTAATAATCGTCGTTTCATAACATCGAATAACAGTTCACCAAAAAAATGTTTCACAACTGTTTTGTTAAGCAGAATAACGATATATCGAACTAATGTTTCATAGAATTTTTAATTTATCGATATAACCTTTCATAAAAACTTGTTTCAATGTGTAACGGTTCCCATATTTTTTTTCCTCCAAACTTTTAATGTTAACTTTTAATGCAAGCAAGCAGGCATGCGCATGCATACGCATGCAAGTAAGAAGGTATACATGCATGCATTAATGCATGCAAGTAAGCAAGCAGGCATGCATTAATGCATGCATGCCAGCATACAGGCAAGCATGCAGCAAGCAAGCAGGCATGCATTAATGCATGCATGCCAGCATACAGGCAAGCATGCAGCAAGCAAGCAGGCATGCAAACAAGCAGCATGCATTAGGATTTCCTCGTCTCCGGCGTTGCGGGAATAGCAGCCTCGTCGCCCTTGCGTAACAAGGCGCAGTCACCCACGCTCGCCTACGCAGCTTCGGCTTTTGAATTACACTCTAGTATCGGGCAGACTAGTACCACGGCGAGGAGACCACGGTGAGTCGGGATTAACGCAGTTTATTTATTAGATCAATATTTATTACATATTTATATTAGTTATGCTTTAAATTGTTGTAAAGTATGCAATATAATATTAGTAACAAATTCGTTTGGAAATACGGACTTTTGTGAAGTAAAATTCGATGTTTCAAGAATTCTGCATGTTGAACTTACGTGGAAATAAAATTATGGGTAACAAAATAGAAAGCTAAGGTTCCTTCGATAAAATATGTAATTTATGAAAGAAGTAACGACGAAGTAAGTTTGTGGATAATAAGCATTCGACCAAATGAAATTGTTATGTAACAAGATTCTAGAATTTGTTGAATATTATTTTGAAACATCTGCGAATCGTTTTATAGGGAATGAAAATCGATGAAGAAAATTGCGATTAAGTGATGGGTTCCCGTTAATTTAACATATTTTATTTTGCAACAACTGCAGAAACTAAACTAATATTACTAGCGTATGGAACTGACACCACGAACAAATCTCGTGCACCATGACGTCACATGTCATCCATTCAAACATATAGTTTTATATTTGAAATTCAAATTTCAGGAAATATATCTTACTGTCGTATTTGCAACACATTTTTTGCTTCTCTATTCGTAGTTATAACAACTTACTGTACCTGGTCTGATAAGCAAAATGCAAAGATAGTCTCGGTCTCGTCTCTCTCCGATACGTATTCAAATCGTATCCGAATTCAAATTCAAATTCCGGTTTGGCTATACTAGTGAAACGCTTTTACTCACCCAGTAATTCATCAAAATCCATTCATCTCTTAATCCCTTATTCCAAAAACTTAGTAGATACTCCAGGCATAGAACCGTACTAGAGTATTAACCGACTATTTGAAAAGTATGTAATGATATCAACATCCAATAATAGATTAATGGGGGCATACAATTTGGCACGGTAACCTTAGTATTGATTTAATATAAATAAATAAATATCGGACACCAATCACATACATTGCTCTAATCCCAATTTAAGTAGCTAATGCACTTGTGTTATGGAAATCAGACACAACGGTTGTACCACAATACTCAGACCCGAGACAATATAAAAAAAATGATTTCGATATTGACCCGATCGAAAAATCGAACCCGAGACCTCGGAGCGGCGACACCTTGAAACCCAACATGCTTAGCTTAGCACCACGGAGGTCATCAAATAATTTAAAATCATCCTTATTTAACAAGGGAATAGGTTTAGTTTTCAGCCTTACGAAACATGAACCCTACGTATCGGACACGGTGCAAAATTACCCGTGGCGTTGCAACTATGTAGCCGCCCTTAGTAAATTATATAGATAAAGAGAATTTCCATCAAGCTGATTGAAGGTGAACCTGTTGACATTGGCTCAATTGATCCCAATTAAATCACCTCGGTGCTGAAATTAATTAACGAATTCAATATCCCTTATCTGTCCAATGATCTGCACAGCAATACACGGATATTTGTACACGTACCTACGAACCTCACCTCACATTGTCATATTTTATATTCATAAAGATAAAATAAGAAACCAACAATTTGCGCACAGAAAAATTGGTAGAGCGTTTGGCCCGGTTAGCCAAGAAGTTGCTGGTTCGAGTCCCGCCTGTGCGCATATTCTTGGTTTCTTATTTCATCTTTATGAATGTGTGTAGATAGAAGTTATATTGCACATCTCAGGCATGTGAAGAATAGTATGCCATTCACATTATCAGCTTTACCATTGCCACAAAACTAATAGCACACAAAAGATAAAGAGATCATTTACAGACAGACCCTTAAAGGCTTTTCTTTCGTTTATTAAAAAAAGGATAAAAACAACACCGTCAGTGTACCTTCATTCAAATCTTATGCCAAGTGTTTTTATTTTTCAGAAGATAAAGAGACCACCAATGTTTTCATGTCCTTTATGAATCAAGTGGCAGGTTTCATATTTTAAAGATGAATTTATTTTTGTGCACGAGATGGATTTACAAAAATCCCATATTTTTATAAATTATAAATTTTATAAATTATAAATTATATTATACAAAGCTTTCCACTGCGATTTTGAATCGCGCATTTTGATTTTGTTTCCTCCCCTCCCATTAAGGCGTGATATTTTATAGCCTAAAACCTTCCCATGTAGGAAGTAAATTATCCATCACAAATTATTATTATTTTATCCAATATGTCCAGTCCAGAGATAAGCGCGTTCAAACAAAAAAGAAACTAACAAACTCTTCAGCTTGTATACAAGGTGTTTCAAAACAACGAGTAAATATTGAAGGAAGTTACTCAGAATCAGTAACTGAACAACTTTCTCCTAGAAACATGGGTCGAAATATGCCAAAAATTAATTGACTCTGCATAGAAATAAGACGGGTCACATGACCGATTTAGTATGGGAAGTCAAATTATTTTTGGCGTTATTCGACCTATGTTTATACGAGAAAGAAGTTCAGTTACTGATTTTGAGTAGGTCCCCTCATTATTTACTCGTTGTTTTGAGACACCTTGTATATACAAATAACAATACGATTTATTTTTTCAATAATCACGCCATTAACAGCATAATACGACTACCATGCTACAATGTCTACTGGTTACAACGCTATACAGAGTGTTGTTTTGGTCAGTGACATCCAACTCAGGAATAATAATATGATTTATACTTATTGTAAAAAAAATATATTTAAATTATATGCAAGTTTTATTAAAGAAAACCTCTTCACAATATTCTAAAAAATGATAAAGCGAATGGAGAAACTCGCACTCTCGCGCGTAGCTAGCGCGTACCTACGAAATACTTCGCCGTAGCTAGTAAGCTACGAAGAGGCTACCTGATGTTGGGAGTTCTGACTCGATCGCTGTTTCGCATTAATTAATTGATTTTGTGGGATATTTCCATTAAAAAAAACATATTTTTATTTTTATGGCATCAGTATCGTTTGTACAGCCACCCCTGCGCCGCTCGTCGCTGACCAAAACAACACCCTGTATGGCATGTGGGTTTGATTATTTCCAATGAATCTATCACAGCGACTCCCTATTTCCCGAGCGATTTCGCGTAGTTTTCGATTTCATTCCCATTCCCAGATGCCGCCCATCACTCTTTCCTACCGTGGAAGTTCAATATCAGTCAGTTTCCTGTAGACTGATGAAATGTTTGATTGAATTGGCCTTTCACTTCTGAGCTAACATAAAACTGTTTGCCATAGGATAAACTTCATATTTGTATCAAGTTTAGGTATGTACGGACGACAAAGTAAACACTGCGGTATCTTATTTAATTGTAATAAGGGATAGTTTACAAGTATATATATTTATTTTAACAAGTATATGTATTTATTTTATCGCTTGCGTTATGTATATGTAATATTTTATTAGATCATATTGTGTTTATTGTAAATTGTAGTTATTTTGTTTCGTTTTATGAAATATGTTTTTCACGTTTTTTTTTTATGTGTGAAATTTATCGTTTTTTCCTTTTAATAGTAACCCATTTCCTTTTTTTCTGTCGCACCGCCTACAAGTTAGCCCAAAGGTTTGACTGGTAGTGAATGCCATATGGCGTTAAGTCCACCTTCTGTACTAATTTTTGGTTGTGCAATAAAGTATAAATAAATTAATAAATAAAATAGTTTGTAACAAAAGTAGGTAACCTGATGTGCTGGCTAAAAACTTAACTTAGTCGGCAAAAGAGAGTCGTAAAGGTTTTTGATATTACCTTAGTTATAAGATCACGTTTAGTCTTATTCGATGCTCTAATATGTTTCATTACACTCTTTTTAGGGTTCCGTAGCCGAATGGCAAAAAACGGAACCCTTATAGTTTCGTCAAGTCTGTCTGTCTGTCTGTCTGTCTGTCTGTCTGTCTGTCCGTCCGTATGTCACACCCATTTTATTCTGTAACTATAAGCGTTACACAATTGAAATTTGGTAGGAAGATGTATCTTGTTAACCGCTTACCGATTCTCACACAAAAAATAAAAAATAATGACAGTTAAGGGGGGGCTCTCATACATGAAACTAAAACCAAAAAAAAAATTTTTTGTCAAACCTATGCGTGTGGGGTGTCTATGGATAGGTCTTTCAAAATAACATAGAGGTTTCTAAAACCATTTTCTTTTAAAGTCAAACGTTTCATAGCTAGACGCTTCCAAAGTGGTAAAATGGGCGTCCCCCCCCCCCATCTAATTTCTAAACCAAACAAGTGTAAATTTTGAAAAAAATATATAATGTAGATCTTAATAAATACTTTCAACGAAAATTGGTTCGGACGGGATCGAACTAGTAGTTTTTGAGATATAGCACATTTTCAACAACCGCAAACATAACTTTGTACTTCATACAAACACTATGAAAAACAAAGTTATTATTGTAGTCAACAAAATATTGTGGTTTTTAACTAAGTAGAAGTAAATGGATTCCCTAATTCAGTTAAAATTGGCACGGAACCCTCAGTGCGCGAGTCCGACTCGCACTTGGCCGGTTTTTTTATATCAGCTTAATTAACATGTACTGTTTACTGACAAAGTTATTCAATGATATTAAAAGATTTTGTTACAAAAATGTTTTTACTGAAAATAAACATTAATTGTAGTAACAAACAGATTTGATTACAAAACAACGCTTTGCAGTCCTTTTCCAAAAAGTAATTAAGCTTCGGCAACGAATTATACTTAATTAAAAATAAACTGGATTACGGTCAGAAAAAAACAAATTAAATAGACACTTTTGTTATTTTATCATGAATGAAAATAATGAGGGGTGTCTTGCCCCAAGCGGATTCTGTTAATTATTATTTTATACTTTCGGTCAATTCTATTTGTATATACTAGTAGAATAGAGTATGAAAAATGATTTTTGTTTTAACATCAATACTAATATTATAAAGCTGAAGAGTTTGTTTGTTTGTTTGTTTGAACGCGCTAATCTCAAAAACTACTAGCCCGATTTAAAAAATTTTTTTTACGTTAGATAGTCCATTTATCGAGGAAGGCTTTAGACTATATAACATAAAGATACGACTCATAAGACCACAGCAGAAATTAAAAATGTTGCGAAAACGGGAGAAAGATATTCCTTTTGAGAGCTTCCGCTGCATACGCTGCGGAAACCGCTTAAGTTACACAAAAATTATGTATGACAGGATTGTTCAGCATTAAGAGTTCTATAATAAAGTCCGCGACAGCATATGTCTATCTTTTATGGTTGACTTACTACAACCTTTTTTATGTTAATAAATTTGTAAAAAAATAATGCATTATTTTTAGAGGTGTATTATACACACAGGTATTTATTCTTATCAAAATAAATACAATCATCATCACGAGCATTTCATTAAGAGCCAAGTTGCCCTTTATATCATTTGATTTCAATAAATATTTTAGGAGCTATCACAGTTTTAACATAACTCCGCACCAAAATAATGTTCGCAGCTTAAGTACAACGTGCGCTTGCGCTAATATATTATAAAGTTTGTTTGTTTGAACGCGCTTAGCTCAGGAACTGCGGGACCGATTTGAAAAAATATTTCTGTGTTGGATAGCTTATTTATCGAGAAAGGCTTTAGGATATAAAACATGACGCTGCGACGGGAGGGGAGGCAGCAAACTCAAAACGCGCGGACGAAGTCGCGGGGGACCGCTAGTTACCTCATATAACTCTTTTTCTGTTTCAATAATTACTTGCAAGATGATACAAGATGGCGTTCTTTATTATCATAACATATTCTTTGGTTACTTTTCGATTGTGTCACAACATGCCTAATACTTAAGAGTGTTGTAAGAGAGAGAGAGAGAGAGATAGAGAGAGAGGGATAGAGAGAGAGGGATAGAGAGAGAGAGAGAATTCCTTACACGTGTTGGTAAATTTTCCGGAAATGGATTTCTAACTTTATGTATTTCAATGCATTCAGACAAGACGGTCAATACGTATATAATTCTAAATAAAAATTAAATAGGTAAAAAAAACTTAATCAAACAAAAATGGTCTGAGTAGATGTCATGAAAATACGTAAGATCCCATACTGTAATCATAAAGTACACGCAGGATTAGCCTTTTTCAAAAATATGTTTTTTACTTGGCATGAATATGTCATGGAAGCCAAAAACTAGGATATTTTGTATCTAACATTTTCCACATCGCTCAACGTCACCCTTTTGCTTCAATGTAGCTTTTATCTTTAACGTTAGACACATTTTACCATACGTAACCGAAAAACAGACTCCTATTTTCTACCCAAAACTAATAAGGTTCCTTTTTCTTTGACCAAATGTAAAAGTGTTTAACAGAGCTCAAAGAGAGACACTTTCAATTGGATCAAAAGAAAATTTATGAATATTGATAAATTACACCGATGGGACGCAAACGAAACGGCGAAACCACATTATTTTAATTCCTCACAGATGTGTTCATCAACAGTCTTTTGTCATGCTTTTGTTTATGCGACCGCCGGTGGCCTTTTGATCCGTAAGCGTCTATCTAAAGTGTAGAGTTTGAGAAGATTTTGAAGTAGGTTTGTGAATAAAGTTAGGACGTGTACCTAGGGTTAGAAACTTGGCTCTAGGGCATGAGATCTCATACCTTTTTGACACTGAAAACAATATGATCTCGGTTTTTAACTACTACGCAGCGGGTTGCGGGTTCGATCCCTGCACAATACAAACATTTGTGTGCATGAACATGTCTGTTTGTATTGTTTTGGGTGTTTTCTATGTATATTGTATGTATTTAAAAACAAAAAGTATTTAAGTATTATATCCGTTGTCTGTCACCCATAACAGAAGCTTTGAGTAGCTTAGTATGGGGCTAGACGGCGATGTGTGGGAATGTCCAAAGGATATTTATTATTATTTATTTATTATCGACATTTTACATGAAAATTATACGATGTACGATACAAATTCAAAATTTAACTCTAAATATTATTAAAAAACCTTATCCTGGACCCAACTATGAAATATCAAATGATTTGTAATAATTTAAAGCTATGTTTAAAGGATATTATAAGTCTTCCATTTGCTCTGAAACTTTAAACTTTTAACTTTGAGGAGTGATGGCGCTGCCGTCCCGTGTACTTCGGCTCTGCGTTTTATTTCAATTTAAAATATAAAAACAGTGAAAATGTGCATGAAAACTGACAAATTCTAAAGATTTTATAGTGAAATTTATGTGACATTATTAACAATTCAAACAAAAGACAATTAATATGGAAAAATAAAACAGTTGTACTATTAGTGAAAATTAGTGCTAACAAGTGTATAAACAGTAAGAAAGTAGAAAAAAACAGTGAAAATAACAAAAATAGTGAAATAAAACCCATAAAGTGAACTTTCAAAAATCAAACTACCTTAAAGTGATTGCGAAAAAACTACTTCTAGTGATTCAAAACAGTGCGAAATTCCAAAACAATGATTCATAATAACCGCCAATGAACAATTCAAACATAAAATACAATCATATGAATCAAAATTTCGTGATCAACGTGTAAGCTTCAGTGGCGCAGTGTGTATAGCATTGGTTCCCTGATTCAGAGAAGCGGCAAACCCTGGTTCAAATCACGCTGGGGCCAGTCGCTTAAATTTTGTTTTTTAGAACAAAAATGTCTTCCAAACAAAATACAAATAGCAAGAACGTATTATGTAATGTTAATAGCGGCCGTAAGATGTCAGGCAAAAAAACGACGACAGTAAAATGCTTTAAATGCAAATCAAATGTAGACCAAAAATCCACAGCACAATGTTCCTCGTGTAAAAACAGATTTGAATTCGACTGTGAGGGCTTATCAGAACCTCTATATCACTTGATGGAACCACAAAAAAAGAAAAAGTGGAAATGTAAAGCATGTACACAAAAACAAAGCAATAACCTCAATAATAACGATCACCGGATAGCTCAAAGTTCAAATACCAATGTTACTGTAAGGAAAAAAGTTGCCAGTACAATACATGCACCCTCACCGTCGGATAGTATAGATACCATCCTAGATACTCACGCGGATACTTTACTAAATAGAAGCTGCCCGGAAACTACGATACACATCTGGGAAGAGCTGGAGGATTTAAAGTCAAGAGTAATTCTTCTGGAAACGAAGTTGGAAAGTGCTGATAATGAAATCGAAAGATTGCTGACAGAAAACTATCAACTTAAAAATATTATATCAAACAGAGACGCAAAAATTAATAACCTTACTCGCATTTATCAATCTACTCCTTCAAGCAGCAATAAAAAAGCAACTACACCAGCTGGAAAACAATTAAATAATAAA
The DNA here is from genome assembly GCA_963924145.1 of Pyrausta purpuralis. Taxonomy (NCBI): domain Eukaryota; kingdom Metazoa; phylum Arthropoda; class Insecta; order Lepidoptera; family Crambidae; genus Pyrausta; species Pyrausta purpuralis. The sequence goes on from OZ001662.1 coordinate 18,883,811, forward strand.
AATAAAAATGAACCGCCCATAGAGAGACCATCAGGCGCCTTAAATGATTCAGCATCATCTTCACCCACCAACCTAGAAACGACACTAAATAATATATCTAAGGCTTCAACACTTCAAAATTCCGTCCAAAAATTCCACAGGATAACATCGACAACCTGCAGTACCAACCACAAAACACAGCAACAGAAGATATGTCTGATAAGTCCTAATAAGTATAATAAAACTAAAGAGATTGCTATGTCAAATTTACCGGGAAACTTTTGTCACTACCTAATGCCCGAATGCGGAGTTAAACGTCTGATAGAAGGAATCGCCACTAAACTTGCGTACTTTACTATGGATGATTATTGTATCATACTCATAGGCGAAGAGGATTTCAAAACCACCACTAAATATCACGAACTAATCTCTCATTTACGAGAAACTCTCGTTGAGATTAAGAATACTAATATTATTATTTGTTTGCCTACTTACAAATGTAGTAATGTTGCTGGTCTTTTTAATTGGAGAGTCGAATTATTCAATAATCTTCTTCATCTTGATGTTACTACTCACGAGTATGCGTATCTGGTGAACTCAAATAGAAATCTAAAGTACAACAAAACAATGTTTGACTTAAATTCCGGTATACTAAATAACTGTGGCTTAAATGTAATACTGCAGAATGTTCATGACACAATTACAGAAATAAAAAAATGGAATTATAAACATAATGAAACACCCGAAATGAAGGGAAATCACATAGAGACTAAACCTGATTGTTCTGTAAATTCAGGTAATTTTTTTCGTAGGCTTTCAGTCTAGTAATAGCTTAGGTATATTCCATCAAAATATTGCAGGGGTGCTTAACAAACAAGAGGAGTTAAATTGTACGATATCTGAACTTGAAGAGAATGGTACCTATTTAGATATAATTTGTATGAGTGAAACTAACATTGCTCGAGGCTTGGAATGTAATTTAAAACTAAAAAACTTTAATGTCGCTGCTTCATTCTGTAGAAAGAAATGTAGACGAGGAGGTGTGGTCATATTGATACGGAACAATATTGAATATTGCAAAATAAATGAACTTGAAAATATTTCAGTGCCTTACGGGTTTGAATGTTGTGGAATTAATGTTGATAAATATGGCTTAGTTGTTATATGTATATATACAAATAAAACACCATCATCAACCTCATCTATATTTTTTAATAAACTTGCTGACATGCTAGATTTGATATGTCAACACAAAAGAAGGAAATTTATAATTTGCGGGGACTTAAACATTGATCTGATGAAGACTACAAAGATTTCCACTGAACTGATCAGAATGTTTGAATCTTACAACTTACATGCTGTCATTAAAGATCCTACCAGGTTAACTGCTACGACTAAAACTTGTATAGATCACATATTTACCAATATCAAAGAAGGGAAAGCTTTTATTCACGATTTAGGGTTATCGGATCATACTGCTCAATCATTCCATATGTTTATTAAAAAACGTCATCCTCCTCCCATAAAGTGGTGGTATGAATATCGAAGAGACTATAGTAATGATAATCGTCTCAAATTTATCTCATACCTATCGTCCCTCTCTTTTAGTGAAGTATTTCATGAATATAATGCATCGCGCGCTTTCTCATTGTTTTACGATTTTTTTACTCTTATCTATAATCTGTGTTTTCCTGTCATTAGAACTAAGATATCTAATAAAAGTTGCAATACTAGATATTTGACGAAAGGTATAAGGACGTCATGTAGTAATAAAAGAAAAGTATACCTCATGAGTCGACATAATAAAAGCTACAAAAATGTGTACAAAAAATACTCAAAAATTCTAAAAAAATGTGTCATATCTATTCAAAAATCGGGTAATACAAAATATATAACCAAGTCCAACAATAAATGTAAAGCTGTTTGGGAAGTAATAAAAAAATACACCAAAAATGACTGCACGCATAGGACGATAAATAGGATAACGGTTAATGACAAAGATATCTCCGATCCACAGCTTATATGTAATGAATTCAATCATTTTTTCATAGACGCTATTAAAAATAACTGTACACCAAATGTAACCAAAACGGATGATATTAATATAGACAATACCGAGAAGAGTATTTTCCTAAACCCAGTTGATATCAATGAGTTGGTAAAAATAACATTGTCTCTTAATAATTCATTCTCAGTTGGATTTGACGGAATTCGGACTGATATTGTTAAGACCGTTATATCGATTATAGCATCACCACTTGCACATATCATCAATTTATCTTTAGCTCAAGGGACTTTTCCAGTTCATCTAAAGCAATCTGTGGTGAAACCATTATACAAAAAAGGGGACAAGTACAAAATGGACAACTACAGACCGGTCACCCTTATACCAATATTTTCAAAAATATATGAGAAAGTTATGTACAATAGATTGAGTAATTTCTTAAATAAAAACAAAATTATTGTTGAAGAACAACATGGTTTCCGCAAAGGCAGAAGTACCACACTTGCAGCTTTTAAATTGATGACTAGCGTAACCAACTGCATAGATAGCCAAACGCCAGTCACTGTGTTACTTTTGGACATGAGCAAGGCATTTGATTTTGTTTCACATGAGCGACTCTTCACTAAACTGACAAAATATGGTGTGCGAGGACCTGCATTACAATGGCTAAAATCATATTTAAAAAGAAGGACTCAATGTGTTGAAATTCAAGGATATTGCCCAATTAAAAAAAGTGTTATAAAATATAAATCTACATTCTTACAAAACAATTTTGGGGTGCCGCAAGGGAGCATATTGGGTCCTCTTCTCTTTCTGCTATATATAAATGACTTGCCCAGACATATATCACAGGAGTGTATTTTATTCGCAGACGATGTCAGTATAATTATAAAAGAAAATAAATTATCAAATTACAATGAGGACATAAATAGATCATTAGCTGCGGCAATTACATGGTTAAATGGCAATAATCTAAAAGTGAATACTGGTAAAACTAATTATATACAGTTTCGAACGACAAGAGGTAATGCACAACGCCTATGCATATCTCACGGTGATGATATCATACAAGAAGTCTCACAAAGTACATTCCTGGGACTTAACTTAGACTGTAACGTCACTTGGAAGAGTCATGTTAATGTAGTTGGTAGCAAAATAAGTAGGTTTGTTTTTGCACTAAGAAAGGTCAGTAGATTAGTATCTCAGCGAGCAGCTTTAATTGCATACAATGGATATGTGGACTCTATTTTGCGATATGGAATCGTGTTATGGGGAAATTCGGTTGATATATCAAATCTGCTTAAATTGCAAAAGCGATGTATAAGAGCTATGTGTGGCATCGGGAAAAAAGAATCCTGTCAACCACTATTTAAGAAACTTAATATTCTCCCGTTGCCATGCTTGTATATATATGAAGTTTGCCTATTTGTATTCAAACATAAGAATCTCTTTCAAAAAATACAGGATACGACACGGAGAAAAATTCGCAACCAATATATACACAAACTCTATAAGCCCTCTGTCAATTTAGCCTTAACCTCAAAAAATGCTTTCTTCATGTGTATTGTAATATTTAATAAATTGCCAGATAGGTTCAAAGATGTTAATATAAATAGATTCAAAAAACTGGTGAAAACATGGTTACTCGAGAAATGTTTCTATAGCGTTAATGATTTTCTGAATTATAATTTTAATTAAGAGTTAAGATTAAGTTAAGTTAAGTTAAATATCAAGTATTTTAATTAAGAGTAAATATTATTAACTGAGCGATTTGAACCAATAATAGATTTAAGTGTGATGTGAATACACCTGAAAAGGTAAAGATTGGCGAAACTACCGTAAGAGCAAATGTAACTGCTAACATTGTAACCCAAATTCTTATTCACTAATAAATTTCATTTCATTTCATTTCATTTCATTTCATTTCATTTCATTTCATTTCATTTCATTTCATTAAATACGTCAGTAGCATCGGACTTGGCTTTGGTTTTAACGCTAACTTCAACTTACTAGCTGTCAAATTAAACCCGATATAAAGCTTTCCATTTATAACTTTGGCCATGGATACGTTTTAGAAGTACAAGTAAGCTAATTTCGTAGTCATTGGTAAACTAATGCAATCATCCACATCACGTACATTAAATATTTGTTAGGTTAAGGTTTACAGAGTATGAGCTTTCCTACACGTAGCACAAATATACCACAACCAGACCACGTGATCGGACGTATATTTTTTGTTGATAATGAATGGAACCATTCACACGTTCCAAATTTTTCCAGAAAAAAACATACAACGAGCGAGGGAGAGGGCTATGCTTGGTGTTTCTCTACGGGATCAAATCAGAAATAAGAAGATACGTAGAAGAACTAAGGAAACGGACATAGCCTTGAGAATCAGTAAGCTCAAGTGGCAATGGTCAGGGCACATAGCGCGTAGAAATGATGGTTGTTGGGGCAGGAAAGTTCTAGATTGGAGACCCTTCGACCAAAGACGCAGCGTAGGACGTCCACCATCAAGATGGACAGACGACCCCGTAATGATCGCAGGATCAAACTGGATGCAGACCGCTAGTGACCCGTCGCTCTGGAAAGTCGTGGGGGAGGACTATGCTCAGCAGTGGACGTCCTTTGGCTGATAATCATGATGATGATGATGTCATTTTTCAGTCGTTATCAACTTCTTGTGTGATACTGACGACATCGCAACAACATCGCAACGACACTAACGACACTGACCGAACTAATCTCCGAGAAAAAACCTAGAACCACATCGACATTGTTGGAAATACAAAGCAACTACAAAAAGCTGCAGCGAGACTATTTCGCCAGTACCACAGCTCGACCACAATTGGACGCTGTGATGTGGTGTGGTTGTAGTACGTGTGGGGAGCCTCTATCTCGGTAGGGCCCACTTAAAACCAGCGTCAGGTCCTCTAGGGGGCCTGGCTCATGCTGAGTGAGGTCCCATTGGTTCGGACGTCACCGACACGCATACGCACTGCTGGTTGGCATTTGTGTACCTGTCTGTTGTATTTGTATGTGTTTTTTTTCCTTGTTAACAAATTTCTAAAGTTATGCCTGTTTTTTATTGTAAAGTTGTGCGAACGTTTGTTTGTGTGTGTGTGTGTGTGTGTGTGTGTGTGTGTGTGTGTGTGTGTGTGTGCGTGCGTGCGTGTGTGTGTATTGTGATGTCCCTGATCAATAAAAGCTTGTCTTTGAACACAGACGAGCGTACAACTTAATAAAAAAATAAGTAACAGGTATATTTATGACGATCAGCCGATGAACGATTTACATTGCGGGTTCGCACTAACATAACAAGGAAAACACTGCGATATCTTATTCAGTTGTAATAAGGGCTAGTTTGCAACAAAAGTGGGTAAGCAGGAGCGGGCAATAGTTCGGCCTTGATTAACGTAGTTACGTGTGGAAAAGACTCCTTCAACACTGCATCGATGCAGTCGCGCGTTTTGAAACGCGATTCAGCATCGCAACTCACGCAATAAACTAATTTAATTTAGCATCGATGCAGTCGCCAAAATTCAGTAGGTACATAATTTGTCAATTTCCAGGTTCTGCATCGCGACTGCAGCGATGCGAAAAGTAGTGTAGTGTGTAAAAGGTCTAAGAGATCATTACGATTTAAATAATAAGATTTAATTTTGTTTATTTTAAAAACACGACAGTCAAAGCAAGATGGTATCACCGATATCTCCTACATTTAAATTTTAAAAAATCAACTCAATTAGTAGATTTTATAAAAGCCGCATTATATTTCTTAAATCTGACTTGATTCATCGAAGCTTTCAGCCCCACTTAAAATCTCTTAATTTTCACGTGATCAATCAAGCTTTAGGTATTTGAATAACATCAAAATGTTTTTAAGGGTTCCGTAGCCGAATGGCAAAAAACGAACCCCTTATAGTTTCGTCAAGTCTGCCTGTCCGTCCGTCCGTATGTCGCAGCTACTTTATTCTGAAACTATTAGTATTACTCAGTTGAAACTCAGTAGGTAGATGTATCCTGGTAACCGCTTTACGATTCCTATACAAAAAAAAAACAAAATGATATACCATACATGAAACTAAAACAAAAAAAAAGTCAAACCTATGCGTGTAGGCTGTCTACGGATAGGTATTTTTTAAATAACATCGAGGTTCTTAAATTATTTTCTCTATAAGTCTAACGTTTACGCTTCTAAAGTGGTAAAATGGGCGTCCGCTCACCCCCCCCCCCCCCCATCTAACTATTAAACTAAGCGAGCGTATATTTTGGAAAAAAATACAAAGATTTTTTGAAATTTGTTTGAACGATTTCGAACTAGTAGTTTTTGAGATATAGCACATTTTCAATAACTATGTTTTTCATACAAACACTATGAAAAACAAAGTCATATTTGCTGTCTGTATTTGTATATTATGGTATTTTGGCTAAGTGGAAGTAAGCATGGAATAAATAATTTTTAAGTTTTTTAGCAAATAAATAATTTTTATTTTTATTTTTTAAAGTGGATCTCTAATTCAATTAAGGTTAGCACGAGTGTGCGAGTCCGACTCGCACTTGGCCGGTTTTTTAACAAGTTATTTCTACACGTACATGCTTTTATAAGACACATAAAGTTCATGTTGATATTACTATGCGAGGCAATGTTTTGATGTTCAGAACATCGATTTGAATACGAATAAAAGCAAGACATGAAACATTCGTCAAACAACCTCACATCTACAGTTAGGATTATTGGATGCAATGAAAATCTCGTAAAACGGCATCTTGGCAAATGGCACATCAACCTTAGCCTTATTTGTTGCTGAAAGATTAAATAATGTATGTGTTACAGTCTATGGTTAAGGATTCCAGTATTGGCAAGGTTAATGTAGAAGTTTGTTGGTTTGGGTACGATGCGTTATTTTTACCGACTTCAAATTTCGTAAGTGTACTCGTATGTATGTTTATTTGTCTGTATGTTTGTATGTTTATATGTTTTACCACGGATTTTCTCAAAAACGAGTAGCCGTAGAGAAAAGGTTCTTTTTTTGTTCAGTCAGGTATGTTTCAATTTAGGGTACTGTGTAATTTTTATCAAAATCTGTCCAGTAGTTTTTGAGATATGAGTGATAACTAAAAATCATGAAACTGTACTTACATACGTACGTCAATAGTCAATGCACATTATGCACCGACTCCAAATGAATTTATTTTTCCTAAACAGCAGATTAAAGCGCTATTTTGAGATTTTTAGTCAGTTTTTCACAGTCAGTTTAACTTTTTAATTATCACTCATTCGGGTCTATTTCGGGTAGACCGTCTATCATGGTTTTTACTTTGTCGAATTATTGTCTTGGCCCAGAATAGTATAATTAACATAAAACGGAACCAAGACGATCGAGGCCCGGGGCGAAACGAATTTCGGTAGGTCCGCTAGTACCAACATAGGTACATACAACATCACGTCAAGGTCATCATCATCATCATCATCATTATCAGCCAAAGGACGTCCACTGCTGAACATAGGCCTCCCCCACGGCTTTCCACAGCGACCGATTACTAGCGGTCTGCATCCAGTTTGATCCTGCGATCTTTATAAGGTCGTCTGTCCATCTTGTTGGTGGACGTCCTACGCTGCGTCTTTGGTCGAAGGGTCTCTAATCTAGAACTTTCCTGCCCCAACGGCCATCAGTTCTTCGCGCTATGTGCCCTGCCCATTGCCACTTGAACTTACTGATTCTCCAGCCTATGTCCGTTACCTTAGTTCTTCTACGTATCTCCTCATTTCTGATTCGAGCACGTAGAGAAACACCCAGCATAACCCTCTCCATCGCTCGTTGTGTGACTTTGAGCTTCCTTATAAGGCCCACAGTTAGAGACCATGTTTTGGATCCGTATGTCATCACTGGTAACACACACTGGTTGAAGACTTTCGTCTTCAGACACTGAGGTAAATGAGATGAGAAAACACTCTTGCGCAATTTCCCGAACGCTGTCCAGCCGAGTTGGATTCGTCGATTGACGTCTTTCTCGAAGTTAAACCTGCCCAATTGGATCACTTAAGTTATCACGTCAAGGTAAACACTGCGATATCTTATACGGTTGTATTAAGGGCTAGTTTGCAACAAAAGTGGGTAACCTGAAGTGCTGGCAACTGTACATGATCAATGCAATGTTGCAAAAGCGGTCGGACGAAGTAGCGGACAACCTCTAGTAAGTTAAGACATTTGCTAGTCACAAGGAGCTTCTAATTTTGTCAAAGTTAAGGCTCCTAAATTATTTCCAAAGATGTTCCAAATGGTAGCGAGTTTAACCAACAAGCCTATATGATATTTGAATAGTTTGATACGGGATTGCTACCATGTACGTTAGTATTTATGAGCTTCTAAAAGTTCGGCTCCGTTGCAAGCGCCATAATCACGAAGTATCTGAAGAGCACTTGCTGATGGGTTTTTGTTGTCAGACCAATCACTCTACCCTCCTTCCAAGTCGTTTATTACGCCGCTTGCCACGGGTCACATTATGAAAAAACTCACTATTTTCTGGCATGACCACAAGACTACTTTGGACGTCAATTAATAAACTCCTACGTATTTAAACTGTGTGTAAAAACTAATTGTGATGAGAACCTTCAATGTTAGAAAACACCGATACTTAATAGTATAGGTTCGGTATACAGCCTGTTTCACAACGTCCCAATAAGTTACATAGTATGTGCAATACTTCATACGAAATAACGTTCCATTTTTGTACTATTCATTGTTTAGGCCTTATTAGTCGATGATGAAACAGGCACTTAGTTTAGGTACTTAAAATTATTATATTTTCATTACTTAGGTATAATCTGTAGGTTAGCAAAAAAATATTCAAATCGATTTACAAATGACTGTGATATGAGGTAGCACAGCCACAAAAAAGACATACAGTCCAATTTATAACCTCCTCCTTTTTGAAAGTCGGTTTAAAATTCCTTTAAAATAATGCTCATGTAGAGAACAGCGCTAGCCGCTATGGTCGCTGCACAGACCTCAGCGAGGAGTTACTGTTCAGAGGGGCAATTTTCGCGCAATAAGTATACGAAAAAAGTTCACCGATTAAAAAGTAAAGTAAATTCGACTTTGTCGAAGAAAAATAGATTTTAATTTCTCAGGGACACGATTTCTTGGTATTAAGATTTTGTTCGTGCGATAGTTTTTTTACGCGTAAATATTTTAATAGTTTTTTAAGGTAAAATAGTTAAACTCGCAATCGAACTACTACACGAAAAATTTCGATTACCGCGTGAATCGGCTTCCTGGTCACTGCCGTCTAACCACATTAAGAACCAAAATCACTTGCACCACGTGTCGTCTTTTGTTTGTAGTGACGCCCGTTTTTATGTGGTATGTGCAAGGGATTTTCATCGTGTTCCTAAGTGGTAAGGCGGCAGAGTCCCCAACCGTACTTTTCATGCAATAGGTAAGTATTTTGCGTTAAAACAATTGACGGGAAATCCGAATTGTACGCGGTGGACCGCTAGTTTATGATTAATTAATTAATTATAAGCTTGCTAATTATATTTTGTGCAGCATCAAATTTCATGAACTTCATGTCAAACACTTAACGTGACGCACACTAATGAATGATACTAATATGACAGGTTTTACATTAACTAAATAATATTATTATACAACTATATGTGCTTACGGTACCTACTATAAATAAATACCTACTTTGTGAGTTTGATATCTCAATAACTCGTGATAAAAGCACACTTATTAGACACATCAAATTTACAATTGAAATTATGTTTTTTTTTAGTTTTATCTCAAAATATATTACCTTAATGCGATATTACCAAAGATAATAATAATAAGTACTTTAGGATTACGATTAAATAAAATTTAACTTATTTACTTATTTTCACTAAAACTCAGTGTTTCATTTAATTACCTTATCAATAGTATGAAACGCTATTCATGCTAATTAAGCATTTTTGTACTGGAAAATCTTCTTTGTATACTTCAGTTTTGCAAATCTAAGCTGGCAAGCACTAAAGGGTTTGAATTTATGCACCAGAGAATATAAACTTTGATAAAGCTCTAAGTAAAATAATTACAGATTCTCGACCATACGTATAAATAATTTAAAAAATTACGTTGTAGTCTGCCGTATTTATGATGCCACATATTCGTGTACGAGGTACCTTTTCCATTTTGATGGAGTCTTATATAATTATACTAGCGGTCTCCCGCGACATTGTCCGCGTGTTTTGAGTTTGCCCCCTCCTTTCCCGTCGCAGCGTGATTTTTTATAAACTAAAGCCTTCCTTGATAAATAAGCGATCTAACACAACAAGATTTTTTCAAATCGGTCAAGTAACAAGCAAACTATACAGCTATTTAATATTACTAGTATATATTTGTTTACTGTGCAACAGGCATACACCGTGAATAGGAGGTTAATTCGTCTTTTTCTTCTATACATATAATCCTTTCCTCAACCAATAAATACTCTTACTTGAGCATTTCCGTGTAAGTGCCGTCAATTAAAAGCCCTTTACGCACCCGTTCTCGGCATAACAAGGATCTCCTGAAGTAGGTAAGATTGTTTTACGTCAAATATAAAAATACAGGTTGTTGTTTTGGTCAGCGACGAGCAACTCAGGGGTGGATATACAAACGATACTGATGCCGAAAAATATATTTTTTTTGAAATAGAAAAAAAACACAAAATATTTTTTTATCTGGTACAGCGATCGAGTCAAAACCACCAACACCAGGAAACCTTTTCGTAGCATACTATCTACGGCGTAGTATTTCGTAGGTATTAAGCGCTAGCTACGCGCTAAGGTGCGAGTTTTCCCATTCGTTTTATATATTTTTTTTAATGTTGTGAAGAGGTTTTCTTGTATAGAACTTGCACAGATTTTAAAAAAATCGTTTTTTTTTAGGATAAGCAAAACTCATATTATCATCCCTGAGTTGGATGTCACTGACCAAAACAACACCCTGTATAAAGAACAAGACATAACGGTTCTAAATATAAATTAAAAATATGAGTTTCTAAACCGTTTACTTCTCAATTTACTACAGGTCCTAGTGAACTTCGGAGCCAAGATAAATCCAACAAACTACTCATGAAAATTAGTCCACCCGTTCTCGAGTTATAAATGGTATATGTAACTAACAATACTTCTATTTATGTATATAAAATAAGATTACATTCAAAGACTGATTTAGTGTACAAAGGTAAACTTTGACGACCTCCGTGGTGTAGTGGCTAAGTACGCTGGTTTCAAGGCGTGTCGCCGCTCCGAGGTCCCGGGTTCGATTCCCGGTCGGGTCAATATAGAAATCATAATTTTCTATATTGCCTTGGGTCTGGGTGTTGCGGTACCACCGTTGTGTCTGATTTCCAGAAAACCAGTGCAATTAGCTACTTACTTTGGGATCAGAGCAATGTATGTGATTAGTAAAGTTAGCCTGTAACGTCCCACTGCTGGGCAAATGCCTTATCTTAACTGTGAGGTAGTTTGAGCCATACTCCACCACGCGGGCTTAGTGCGGGTTGGTGGAGGGGTGTTCGCAAGACAAGCGACTAACCCTGCTGTCAGATGTTATCAAGCCGCCCATAAGGCCTCTGACTAGGCTTAACGACTAATATCAACCGATATTAGCCGGGACCAACGGCTTAACGTGCCTTCCGAAGCACGGAGATGCTCGTGATAAACGTCACTTATATGGTCGGAATGGTCACCCATCCAAACACGACCGCGCCGTAGGTTGCTTCACTTTGATATCACTATCAAAGCGCTGCTACCGCTGCGCTACGAGCACCAATGTAAGTGATTGGTGTCCAATATTTATTTATTTATTTAAACTTAATGTAAAAGGCATACTCTGCCTTTCAAACCTTTAGGTCATGCAGAAAGGTCACAAAGGCATTACACACGACACGTAACGCGGCTGTTGTTCAAATCAAGGGGGTTTTATAATATCATTATAAAAACGTAATAGGGCTTCCTCATTTCCACGGTTTTCCATAGGACTATCAATATGGTATTCAATGATCTTAACTCTTTGACTGCCTCAGTAGCGCAGTGGTTAGACGGTCGCGCGGACACTTTAAACTGACGGCTGCGCGTGTGGTCCCGGATTCGATCCCCGGGTCAGCCCAAAACTACATGTACCTATAAATTCTTAGGGTCACCCGGAGTTTTGGGTGGCATTGAGCAGGGCACATAGCGTGATGAACTGATTGTAATTGGGGCAGAAAGTTCTAGTTTGGAGACCCTTCGACCAAAGACGTGGCGGAAGACGTCCACCGAAAAGATGGACAGACGAACTTGTCAAGATCACAGGATCAAACTAGATGCAGACCGCTCGTGATCGGTTGATGTGGAAAACCGTCGGGGAGGCCTATGTTCAGCAGTGGACCTCCTTTGGCTGATAGTGATGATGATGATGAAATAACTCCCAAAAAAAATAATTCACCTTTACTCTGTTTGAAATATTTCAAGATTAATAAATACAAGATTAAAACTGAATTTCATTTAGTATCTTTAGTGCGAATTATTTTGGTATGTAAACAAATCGTATGGCAATCGTTACCATTTGCTGATAAAGTGATCAAATTCATTGATAACAAGTTTACGTACCTACTGATACATTAAATCTAAATTCGGGTCGCACAAGGCAAGTCTTTATCTTAAAATCATATATTATATATTTGTTTACAGCTTTAAATATTTAAGCAACATATGCATGTTTAGGCAATAACTATTAGTACTGATTTCATATATGCATTAGGTCATCCAAATCTATCAACCATATCATTATACCATATCTGATTTTTATTTATTATTCATTGTCATGATTATATTAAAAGTCTACAAACCAAAATCGGTAACAATTAACGTACCGGTTACCGTAATTTATAAAATGTATATTATGTGAGGAAAAAGAAAACAAACTCATTTTGCAAGTTTTTTTTTTCTTGCAAAGTTAATTTGATCAGATGACAATGCAATATTATTTTGATATGGAGCTGATCTGATGATGGAACCGGCAGGTGGCCATGAGAACTCGGTATTTAAACGACACAACACCATCGAGTTTGGACATTCATGGAAAAATCATTATATTTTTTTCGAAAACAAAAGGGTGTTACATTCTAATTTTAAATTGAGTTACATTTAGCTTATATAAAAAGCTTATAATTTTTGTCAATCACAACAATGTCACACGATTTTATTCATAAACACATATAATAGTATTTTTAACAAGTTAATTTATTTGTATCTTTTTACTTCTTTTAATTAACAAGTTATAAAAGCTTGCTTTTTAATTTATCTTTTACGCGATAGATAGGTACATCGGAAAACGCTGTTAGCACCTACCTTCTCGTAAAACAAATTATTCGGATCCGATCAAAAACAAAAAAGGTGTAATCGGTTATTATTGTCATATTTTTTTATAAACACGTGACATTCTGTATCAAACAAAACAGTAACAAACGCTTTTAGCAGCAGCTTCAAAAACAACCGCACGATAAGCCTATTACGAGTACCCCCAAAACTTCCGTACAACTTATGGTAAGAACTTACCAAACCGTCACAGGATTCCTCAATCCATTGTCAACGTTATCACACAGAACAAAAGAATCGATTCCGCACTGAAGTTACAACGAAACACAAGTTTGTTTTTCGCGAATCGTCTCAAGTCGGGACACGCGACCGCCTCTCCCGCCGAACCGAATGATACTGACTGACTGACTGATAGTATAGTACTAGGAGTGATAGGAGATAAGTCGTATTACTTTTGAGCATGTTCGAAACGCTTTTCCGATTGATATTGGCAATCGGTGGGTTTTCTAATGAAGATCAAACGGCCAAATTATATTAAAATTGTCGCAGGCTTTTGGTATGGATTATCTGGGGTATGGGATACGTGTAGGCATGTTGATTTGTTGCCAGTTATTTTGGCTATTTCTTTCTTTAACTGGTATGAACCTTTTAGAATATTATTTAACCCACTTGTGACTAGCGTTCCTTTAACGGACCACACTGAAGAAAAAAATATTATTCATTAAGTAGGTAGTTTTTTTTTACTTTGATGAATCTAGTGTGTTGTAATGATTGTAGTTAGCAGTTATAAACTTCATTTGTTATTTCGTGTGATTCTGTATTATTATATTGAACTGTGAAAGTTTTTGTATTTTCGACATGAGTGAGCACAGGTATGTATAAGTATAATTTTATATGTAAATGATATTTCATAATTTTCATTACAGAAAGTATGACCATAACCCATTTATATTTCGTAGTTTGAGAAACAAATATTCATTATTCATTTTACAATTTCATGTTTTTTACAAGTGTTCCTTATAAGGACCAATAGTAAAATGCCCTACTGTGATTGATATTACGACCCAGTTCGTCTGCTAATCCACAGGCTGATTTCCACACAATCGAAACGTAAGTTTTGGATTGAAAGTACTCGGCTATATTGTGGTTTGAGCCACACCACGGGCAATCTACTGAAATTCCTCTTGAACACAAAAATATGGGCCTAGAAACTAGTGTATCTTGCAATATGCCGAAATTCTTCGAAAAATTGAATCGCAGGCTCCATTATAAATTTTTTTCGATATTTTTTTTACATCCATACTATTGATTGATGATCTAGGCAAAAGATCCCCAAAGGCAACTGGTACAATCAGGGAAAATAGATTGTCTAAGTGCCCTTAGTCATCAAACAAATAATGGCAAAAGTCGGAGCGTGGGACTTACTCATTTCAATCCAGTAGAGCAGAAGAAATAGTGGTTTGTAAATGGCATGATAACAGTGTTGTAACAGAAGCATCAAACTCATTGAAAATTATAGCCACTAACAAGATAAAAAGGTTTTTACTGCAAAAAAAAAACATATAGTTGATCAACCTGCTAGATTCGGAGCATAAAATGAAAATATGAATGGAGTAGATACATCTGACCAGAACGCGGTCTATATCGGTTATCAATCTATGGGAAAAAGTTGTACTTTTCTCTTATATTTCACTGTATTGATATGGTAGTAAATGATGAGTGACAACTTTATAATAATAATGGAGGATATGAAAATCACTCGAGTTTCAGAAGAAGTACTACGTTGCCACTAGCTTATTAGAAACCTCCAAGAAAGAAGGTACTCGAAACGGTTGTAGAGTTTCGAAGAGCTATCATGAGAAATTGCGCTATTATAACAACGGCCATATTATCAGGTAGGTACAGGACAGACCGACTCAGGTGTGCTGTGTCACAAAAAAGTTAAATTTACTTGTGTCAAATGTGAAGTAAGCTTGCATCAAGTTATATTTTGAACAATATCATACCAAGGAAAGAGAAGAATTCAAATATATAATTATTTTAACTTATAAAATACTACTTAAATTTACTTGTGTTTCACTGTTTGTTATATATATATATTTAATTGCCAATAAATGTATTTTCAAGACTGCATACAAATATGGCCTGATAGTAGCATAAATTACTAGTGGGCCTGAAAAGGAACACCCATTTACCGCTTTTCCGACGTCAATATATATTTTTTCTCATTTTTTTGTTGGAATTTAATGCAAGTTAAACGCTACATCAAAAAATCATATTGATATCGGATCTTAATTTTTCTCGTAATAAGTGGGTTAATGACATTCTGCCAAAAAATAATGTGTACACTACACAAAACTATTTGGTATATTGCTTATGGCAAGTAAGTAAGCCTTAGGCTTGCTTTCATAAGCAATATAAGCTAGAACATAAAAGTATGACTCTCAAAAGTATAATCTACAATTTAATAAAGAATGAGAGTAAACCTCCATGTTTCTGATAAGATCAGGATGTTTTACCTATAACTTCTTTATACATGAAATCGATAAAGGAGATATCCTGGGGCGTCTGAAAGCATTGGGCAGAATGCTCGTATTGCCATCGCGTAAACAAATATCCGACTTTGTTTCTCCTTACACCTACAATGGTTTCATGTACTTCAGGCTTATAAAATGTGTCAGATTAAGGGTCTCTTTCACCGTCGACAAGTAAGTACTAAACAATGAATAATTCAAATATGGAACATCATTCTGTATGAATTAGTGGATAGGTAAAAAGCTAATGGCAACTAATTCAGACATTGCAAAACGGGCAGTTAGTATATAAAGGCTGATTCACGCTACAACTTGCCGGGGCTGGACCGTGCCGGAGCCGGGAAAAAATCCATTGACATTCCAACGCCGTTCCCCTTTCGGGCCAGGGCGGAGCAAGTTCAGGCATAATCACTTCATACAAAATGTATTATAATGTTTGACAGTGCCCCGGCCGGCGCCCGGCCAGAGCCCGGCCCGGTACCGGTGTAGCGTGAATCAGCCTTAATGAACAGTACAAAAAATACTGTGCCCTATATTTGATGTTGACACTGAATGTTAACAAAATTCGAGTAAGTTTCGACGTAGTTCATAGAAAAACGCTGAAACAAAAATTGGTGTACATTAAAAATAGTAGCGGTCCCCCGAGACTTCGTCCGCGCGTTTTGAGTTTGCTCCCTCCCCTCCCGTCGCAGCGTCATGTTTTATATCCTAAAGCCTTTCTCGATAAATAAGCTATCCAACACAGAAATATTTTTTCAAATCGGTCCAGCAGTTCCTGAGATAAGCGCGTTCAAACTCTTCAGCTTTATAATATATTAGCGCAAGCGCACGTTGTACATAAGCTGCGAACATTATTTTGGTGCGGAGTTATTTTAAAACTGTGATAGCTCCTAAGATATTTATTGAAATCAAATGATATAAAGGGCAACTTGGTTCTAAATGAAATGCTCGTGATAATGAATGTTTTTATTTTGATAAGAATTAATACCTGTGTGTATAATACACCTCTAAAAATAATGCATTATTTTTTTTACAAATTTATTAACATAAAAAAGGTTGTAGTAAGTTAACCATAAAAGATAGACATATGCTGTCGCGGACTTTATTATAGAACTCTTAATGCTAAACAATCCTGTCATACATGATTTTTGTGTAACTTAAGCGGTTTCCGCAGCGTATGCAGCGGAAGCTCTCAAAAGGAATATCTTTCTCCCGTTTTCGCAACATTTTTCATTTCTGCTGTGGTCTTATGAGTCGTGTCTTTATGTTATATAGCCTAAAGCCTTCCTCGATAAATGGACTATCCAACGTAAAAAAAAATTTTCAAATCGGGCTAGTAGTATCTGAGATTAGCGCGTTCAAACAAACAAACAAACAAACTCTTCAGCTTTATAATATTAGTATAGATTTTTAGAGAGAACCTCTTTTTTAATTTATTTATTAAAGCTTTTTTTTTAAAAGAAATTGAAAAAGTTATTTTTGATGCAACAGAAAATTGTAAGTGTCTACGCGACAGATGAAAAATTTGTTTCAGACTTCGCCCGCAGGTGTGATATGCCAAAGTTACTAACAAAATTTTTATATTATTAGCATTTCTTTAACATCATCATCATCATTATCAGCCAAAGGACGTCATTGCTGAACATAGCCTCCGCCACGGCATTCCACAGCGACCGATCACTAGCGATCTGCATCCAGTTTGATCCTGCGATCTTCATAAGGTCGTCTGTCCATCTTGTTGGTGGACGTCCTACGCTGCGTCTTTGGTCGAAGGGTCTCCAATCTAAAACTTTTCTGCCCCAACGGCCATCAGTTCGTCGCGCCATGTGCCCTGCCCATTGCCACTTGAGCTTACTGATTCTCAAGGCTATGTCTGTTACCTTAGTTCTCCTACGTATCTCCTCATTTCTGATTCGATCCCGTAGAGAAACACCCAGCATAGCCCTCTCCATCGCTCGTTGTGTGATTTTGAGCTTCCTTATGAGGCCCATAGTTAGAGACCATGTTTCGAATCCGTATGTCATCACTGGTAACACACACTGGTTGTAGACTTTCGTCTTTAGACACTGTGGTAGATGAGATGAGAAGACACTCTTGCGTAATTTCCCGAACGCTGCCCAGCCGAGTTGGATTCGTCGATTGACCTCTTTCTCGAAGTTGGACCTACCCAATTGGATCACTTGTCCCAGGTAGACAGACTCGTCGACAACTTCGACAACATATTTTGAAAATTCCGTTAACATGAATGTTTCAAAATATGTTTCTTTTTACAACTAAGTAATATGCTTGTTTTGGCTTGCTTTTGGTGGTTTGGTTTGGTAAGTTTTGGCATAAATCCAAATACTCACTATTTAATATTAAACAGAAACACAAAATATTTAAACGAAAGAACAATGCGTACTGCGAACAATTTGGGCATTGGCGCTTCAAATGCAGTGTTCTGGAAACAATGAAAAACCGCGATAAAAGTTATTGTATGAAATCTGTAATTATTGAGGCTTATCTGTATGTTACACGAACAAATATTGAAAGCTTATACAAAAGCAGATTGAGCAACTTGTTATCTTTTTTAAATAACTTTTCCGAGATTCATTTATATGTTTTTCGCTGGAACTAAGTATATAATTCGATATTTAATATCGAATTTGAAGGCTTATTAAATTTGAAACACCTACCTTACTTTCCGAGAAGCATTTTACGAAACTTTTAAGTTTATGAGAGTTGATTCGACTATAAAAAAAAAACAGTCACACATAATCAAATAAACGATAAAATTAAACGATATAAAATAAAATTAAACGATTGAACGAAAGATTACTATCAAATCAACGATAAAATTAAACGATTTTAAATTTCTGGATTATTTATAGTCTTCAGTTTAACGGCTGTTTAAAAATTCACTTTGTCCTTCTGTTTATGTTACAAATTAACTTTAATATACGAGTAGACTAACATTATCTGGTAAATAAATCGAGTTTAAGCAATATTTGCCAAAATATTAATAAACATTTGAATGTTGAAGCTTTTTGCAATATAATATTTTCCCCTCCTTTTCGTTACCTCAACTTTTAATAACCTTCTAAGTAACGCAGCAACAATGTAATATATTATTTATTACAATTTCAGTAAATGTAAGTACTGTCTGGTGTACTTAGTAATGAAGTCGTTGCTGAAATACAGTACTTCTTTAACTTTGTGCTACGATACGGATTAACATTTTAAAATTTGCTTAAAAGCAGCCGTTTAAATGTAAATTGTTCTACTTTGAATTAATTTTTGAATACTGTGTAAATGAATAGTCATGTTTTGATGAAATTAGATATAATTTTTTGTTTTCACTTTGACTTTAAATTTTAGAATGTTTACATGGTCCCTCCACATACTATACAATAAAATGTACATAAACTAAATAATATGGTTGGTACTTCTAACTCGCTAAGGCTGAATACTTAATCAAATTTTATCGACAAAATTGTGTAAATGCATAAATCATCATTATCAGCCAAAGGACGTCCATGCTGAACATAGGCCTCCCCCACGGCTTCCCACAGCGACCGATCACTAGCGGTCTGCATCCATTTTGATCCTGTGATCTTTACAATGTCGCTGTCCATCTTGTTGGTGGACGTCCTACGCTGCGTCTTTGGTCGATGGGTCTCCAATCTAGAATTTTCCTGCCCCAACGGCCATCAGTTCTTTGCGCTATGTATCCTGCCCATTGCCACTTGCTTACTGATTCTCAAGGCTATGTGCGTAGAGAAACACCCAGCCCTCTCCGTCGCTCGTTGTGTCATACTGAGCTTCTTTATAAGGCCCATAGTTAGAAAGAAATGTATAAATGACATTTCATAAAATATTTATACTTAGCTCCGCAAAACAATCCGCCCTTCGACACACCAAAATATGTGACGCGCGTAACTTATCAGCTTGATAAGTGATAAGTTGATAAGATAGTGCCGTCACTCAATTAATAAATTTAGTAAATTAATACATTTGCTGATAAAGTTTTATTAAAACGTTATCTGTCTGAAGTACCGATTCGGAATTAAATAAAACTATTGCTAGAACGTGCGCTGTGATTTCGGATAAGCGTTCATGATAGGTAGAATAACTCCGTTAGTACATCAACGCATTGCAGCATGCGAAATGCGCGAATGCGAATGCGAATCATCATCATCATCATCATAATCAGCCGAAGGACGTCCACTGCTGAACATAGGCCTCCCCCACGGCTTTCCACAGCGACCGATCACTAGCGGTCTGCATCCAGTTTGATCCTGCGATTTTTTTAAGGTCGTCTGTCCATCTTGTTGGTGGACGTCCTACGCTGCGTCTTTGGTCGAAGGGTCTCCAATCTAGAACTTTCCTGCCCCAACGGCCATCAGTTCTTTGCGCTATGTGCCCTGCCCACTGCCACTTAAGCTTACTGATTCTCAAGGCTATGTCCGTAACCTTGGTTCTTCTACGTATCTCTTCGTTTCTGATTCGATCTCGTAGAGAAACACCGAGCATAATGCGAATGCGTTGGTGTAAATGGAGTCAAGGCGGCGATACAAATGCCTGTAGCTGGCCTGTAGCTGGCTACACTTTCATGCCGGCTCCTTGCACGTGCCATCTACTTCTATGAGTATACGTTTACTGGCATGCTTTTAACTGGCAAGCGAGAAGATCGTGCTGGCGTCACTTGACTGAGAGACTCGACTCACTACTAAATAGTACAATTTTGTCGTTCCATTTCGGTGAAATGATGCAGATCGGTCCCCACTTCTCCAGCTCTAAATATTTAAGACAAAACATTTTTCGTAGCTTTGTGGAATCGATTTATATATGTTACAGTCAAAACTCATAGCCAGTCAAAACCACTTTTAACTACAAAAGGCGGGCAAAAGTAGTATTGGGTGATGCCCTTAGTCCAAAACATTTTTGACTATTTTTGCAGTCATAAGTGGTTTTGCCTCATTTTAATTCAGACGATCGGTCGAAATTCATAAAATGTTTAGGTAGTTAGTGAAAACTCCCAGGAAAATAATATAGTTAGTGTTGTAAAACAATTTTTACGTGTAAGTCATTTTTCTGCGATTGAAGTTTTCTTCGAAATTCGTAACTCTTTCTAATCAATGGTTTAAGATACTTTAAAACTAGTGTAGAGCTATTAGATATAATAGGAAAAACAGCGGTTTTTTTAAAACTTTCGTAGCAGACAAATGACTGCTTTTTTGTCTCTGATGGCACCTAATTTAATTTATGATGTATGCGTTGTTTGTATGAAGGAGGTTAGTGTGTATAAGGGAGTGAGCTGAGCATATATATTTTTTAGGATATTGACAGTTGTCTTGAAAAAATCATTAGCCAGGACGAATGCCGAACGTCACCATCTCATTAAGAACTGCAGTAAGGAAATCTTCAGTTGGAACCGGAAAGAGTTTAGGCAAGTTGTATTAGTTACAAGGGATGTAACAACAACAGATGTTTGTGCAAGAAAAAAGGTTCCATATGTAACTCCAAGTGATATAACAGCTTAAGCTGTTTTTCTGTTACTTCTCGTAATATTTTCCTATGTTTAGTAAAAACTAGGTATTTCATTTTTATATTGATTTTTCTATTTTTTTCTATTTACTATAACCCAATATTTTAGCAGTTAAAAGTGGTTTTGACTGATGCTCTTAGTTAAAACCACCTTCAACTACGAAAATCAGTCAAAATAGTTTTTAACTAAGGGCATCGGTCAAAACCACTTTTGCCTGATTTTTGTAGTTAAAAGTGGTTTTGACGGGTTACGAGTTTAGACTGTAACATATACACGAATTTTTCTCCCCTCATTTGATGCTCTTACGATTTTTTGTTCTGTATCAGGTTAGGTATGCTCCCAAAAAAACTATCAAAAGAATGTGAGCCTTATAGTAAACATATTCACATTTTAAATACTGTGCTCACGCTAGTAATAACAACAAAGTGTTAAAAGGTTAAAAGTAACTAAAACCCAACTACGATAAAAAAACGACGCGACGCTGAAAAAGTATAAAACAAGATTTTCAGTATATGATGTCTTCGTTGTAAATTGACAATAATGTCATACAATACTATTCTGAAGTATGCAATAATCACTATGTAGAGATAAATTTTCATGTTTGGAAAGGCGTAATCACACGTTACATATACCTGCCTACCCTAGCACTTTGACATCGTGTGACGGCGGTTTTCCAAACATACTTCAGAATAGTATTGTATGACATTATTGTCAATTTACAACGACGGAATCTTGGTAGAGTCTACTGTGTCTATTTACTTGCAACTACATTAGCAACTTTGTTCAGTTCAGTATTCTGAAAATCTTGTTTTATACTTTTTCAGCGTCGTTTTTTGTTGTAGTTGAGTTTAAGTTTTTACTATTTTTTATTATTTGTACTATTTTGGTGTTAAAGTGTATTTATGGCGCATAATATTAACAAAACAAGTGATACCAAACACGGTATATTTATTTTAATTAAATATTAACATAGAACTTTTTGTCCACTAGAGGGCGCCACATCAGATTTTGTGACACCCCATATAGCCTATAACCAGCGGTCAATTAAGACACTTCTAATGATATGTCATTTGTCGATTTCTGATAAGTAGTTTAGGACTTAAGAGGGAACAGATGAACATACATACATACATAGCCTGTCAAAATCATAACCCTCCTTTTGCTTCCCGTAGTCGGGTAAAAAATAACGCTTCAATCAACTTTAGAATCAGTACTCAATGTTAGTTCAGATGAGGTGCAATGGTGTACGTCGGGTTCAAGATATTGGTCTGGTGGCCTTTTTGGCCTCGGCATACGGGTCGGCGGATCTTGTTGCTGATACTTTGTCAATTGATGGCAACACTGTTCACTTACCTTTTGTGTCTGAGGCCTTGCAGAAGTGGGTCACGCTATGTCCGACAAACGAACGCCCAAAAATCTTTTTGTTCAGAGAAAATGGGATGATATGCTCTGTTAGCTTTCTTATTTGAGCTTGTTGGATGGTGTCTCGGGTTCCGATTTAGCGCGGTTAAAGGCAGTCGCCAAGCCTGAATCCGGTGCTTGGCTACATGTTAATCCTTCTCCACACTTAGGAACACTGCTTGATAATGAATCTTTAACAACAGCAGTAGCCCTAAGACTTGGAGGCAAGGTGTGTGAAGAGCATCTTTGTATTTGTGGTGTTATAGTGCATGAAGATGGATACCATGGATTAAGTAGCCAAAAAGGTGCGGGTCGCTTTCCGAGGAACCATTCAATTAACTATATCATTCGTCGAGCCATGGTTTCGGTCAACGTCCCATGTGTTTTGGAGCCACCAGGTCTTTCTCGTACGGATGGCAAGAGGCCGGACTGTCTTACGTCGATTCCGTGGTGGAGGGGTTGTTGCCTCTTATGGGATGCTACTTGTGTTAACACGTTTGCTGCGTCTCATTTGAGGCAAACGGCGGGTTTGGCAGGCTCAGCGGCAGAAAACGCTGCGAAATTGAAGCACGCCAAGTACTCGGTCCTGGAGTCGAAGTACGACTTCATTCCGGTAGCTGTCGTAACGGCCTGGACCATGGGGTATTGAGGCCCGCACTCTTTTTAGAGAGTTAGGTCGAAGATTGAGAGAGAAAGGGAATTATCCCCGCTCTGGTTCCTGGTTGGTCCAGCAGATCTCTATTGCCATTCATCGCGGCAATCCAGCGAGCATAATGAAGACCTTTGAATCGATTAGGTTGGAGGTTCTTTTGCTTAAGGTTTTTGTTGACAATCCTTTTTGCTGAATATTTTATTTTTAACGTTACAAGTGTTAAATATTTTTTCAATGTAATTTAATTGAAATAAGTTGTGTTACTTGTGTTTATTATATAATAATAAATAAATAATAAATAATAATAAATAAATATCCTTTGGACATTCCCACACATCGCCATCTAGCCCCAAAGTAAGCTACTCAAAGCTTGTGTTATGGGTGCCAGACAACGGATATAATACTTAAATACTTTTTGTTTGTAAATACATACATAATATACATAGATAACACCCAGACCAATACAAACAGACATGTTCATGCACACAAATGTTTGTATTGTGCGGGGATCGAACCCGCACCCGCTGCGTAGTAGGCGATTTCTCGACCACTACACCAGACGGGTCGTAATAAATTCTATAGATCTTGGATAACAAATAAAAAAAGTAAATAGTCAAAATAAAGTAAATATGTACTACCCATTAATCGAATTCAGGAATGTTAAGTGAATTTTTTTTTTAACCGACTTCAAAAAAGGAGGAGGTTATCAATTCGACTGTATGTTTTTTTTATATTTTTTTTTGTATGTATGTTACCTCATATCTTAGTCGTTTGTCGACCAAATCTAAATGTTTCGCTTACTTAGAGGGTGTACTTTCTAGTTGGTCTCATTTTTTCTATTTTGGGATCTGATGATGGGATCTTGGTGTAATCGAGGGAAACCCTCAAATTTTAAAGGCACGTATAGTATTTCTTTACTAGAATCTTAATGTTGACGTATTGTTACGTCTGACAGTCAAAATTTTGTGGGGCTGAGCTGATGGTGGAACTCCTTAACGCTTAGGAGTTCAGTAATTCTACGAGGGTCAAACTGAAAGTTCTTAGAAAATCAAAAACTGATTACATTAGCCAGTTATTAGTTTTATTATATCTTTTCAAAATATTGTCCATTGACGTCAATACACCGCTGCATGCGATGGAACCACTGGGAAAAGCACTTTGCCCACTCGTCCTTAGGGGTCTCTTCAATGGCATCGCGATACGCAGCCACCGCTTCTTCAGCATTCATAAACCGCTTTCCTTTAAGTTTTTCTTTAATTTTTGGAAATAAATAAAAATCACAAGGCGCGAGGTCGGGGCCATACGGCGGGTGACCCAGTAATTCAACGTTTGATGTCGCCAAATAGTCGATCGTTCGCTTGGCGGTGTGCGACGAGGCGTTGTCGTAGTGAAGGAGGATCCTACTGCGAGGTCGTTTCTCTCGAACTTTTTCCAAGACAAGTGGCAAACAATTGGTAGTGTACCATTCTGCAGAAACTGTTTTTTGATCCTCTAACACAATTGTTGCGAAATGACCTATCCTTCCAAAGAACGAGGCCACCATTTTTTTTCCCGCACTTCGATCTCTCTTCACTTTAGTTGGCAACTCCTCGAATGAAAACACCCACTGAGCAGATTGTGACTGTGATTTTGGTTTCAGGATCATAACAGTAAATCCAGCTTTCGTCACCTGTTAGTATGTCGAACACAGCATTTGAGTCACCTCCGTTAAATCTTTCAATCATTTTACGGCACCAATCCACACGATGGAGTTTTTGAGCCTTAGTCAAATTATGAGGTATCCACCGGGCGCAAAGCTTCCTGACCGCTAAATGTTCGTGGAGGATTTTGTGCACTTGACTCATACCGATGCCTAAGCTTGTCCGAATCTGCTGATAGGTCACTCTTTTGTCAGTCTCTATCATACGCCGCACAACACAGATGTTATTTTCAGTCGTCGCCGTAGAAGGCCGTCCTTCACGTACATCATCAGTGAGATTAGTGCGACCACGTTTAAACTCATTAAACCAGTTGTAAACAGTCGCACGAGATGGGGCTTCATCGTGAAAGGCCAATCGTAGTCTATCATAACTTTCTTGTTGACTTAAATGACATCGAAAGTCATAAAAAATCATTGCACGAAAATTTTCTCGTGTTAAATTCATGTTGACGTGACACAGACAATTTTCAATTTGCCGCCAAATCGTAAAACAAATGACAAATGAATGAAATATATACTCAGTAATATTGGCAAAGAGTTCTATTTTCAAATTTTAGAATATTTTTTTTATTATATTGTTTATAAGTGGCCAGTTCTAAGAACTTTCAGTTTGACCCTCGTAATGACGGAACTTATGATAGGTAATTTGTAGCTTCTTAAAAATAGAATCATAAGGTGCAATTCCCCCCCCCCCCCCCCCCTCTTATATAATCACTAAAAATGAAGAAATAAAATAAACTTCAAAAAATGTGAAAACCGACTTCAAAACCAAAATGCACTAAAAAGTCTTAAATAAACTCTTCACCATTGAAAGGAAAGGAATCTGTTTTAGGCAAACAATTTCTTTTTGGAGTCGGTGCCATCACTTTGACCATCAAGCAACAACTATCACAGCACCGACTCCAAAAATAAATTGTTTGCCTAAAACGGATTCCTTTCCTTTCAATGGTGAAGAGTTTTTAGTGCATTTTGGTTTTGAAGTCGTTTTTTTTTACTTTATATTTGATTACTCCATATTCGATAGTCATCAAGTAAAGGAATTTTGAACAAACCCTGGTTTAAAAAAACCCTTTTCAGGAGCTATTTGCTCCAGTTACTAAAAAAACTGCTCCTGAATTATGTTTTGTCTGAGGGATCTCATTTGTTTAATTGTAAGGTATCCTGCTAATGCTTTACTCACAGTGGATCTGTAGAAAAGTGTTGCAGCGTCATGTTGGTACAGTAATAAAAAAACTACATCAGCATATGCAAAATCACAGACTTCGTGTAATCGATTGTGTCTTTACTTATGGCTCTGTCACTACTTCGCCGCCTGGTTCTGGGTAATAAACAAAAGATGTTTTAGTTTTGCCGAAACTTTCGATTCAATCAACAATATGAGACCATGGCCATCATAAAGTGAATCAGTACAATGTATTTACAAATATGTTTGTTGATAAATTTCAATTTAGGAGGTCTAAAACTAAAAAAATATCTCTTTACGTTTTGTATGGAATATAATGCATGCCATAATTGTATTTATTCAATGTATTTTTGTATTGGTTTTATCCTGTTGGTATGCATTTGTGTTGAAATGTTAACGGTAGAATCCTGGACTAAAAAGTCGAACTGCTCCTAACCATGTAACACAGCCAATTAAAAATGATTTCATGTTATGACCAAACCCGCTTCTGGCAATACTACTAGTACAAGTTCCTACCTACAT
Organism: Pyrausta purpuralis; assembly: GCA_963924145.1. Classification (NCBI taxonomy): domain Eukaryota; kingdom Metazoa; phylum Arthropoda; class Insecta; order Lepidoptera; family Crambidae; genus Pyrausta; species Pyrausta purpuralis. The sequence goes on from OZ001662.1 coordinate 18,910,645, forward strand.
TTTGTTATTTTAATTAAATGTTTTTATTTTTATTTTTAATTAACGACTGCATCCAAAGATATATTTTTTTAAATAACTTTGGTTCATGAAAAGCGATGCTGATATCCGAGTCAATGTTTTCTATTAAAGTGGGATGGAAATTCAGCTGAAGACAATGTTACTGAGGGTACTGCATCACTGTCTAAGCGATAGGGATGTGATTGTTTCACGATTTCCACCAAATATTTGGCAATAAAGTCGTTTATTTTGTGTTATATTGTAATCAATCTTGACATTTCTTTAAAACGAAATGATACATTTTAAAATGAGATAAAGACAACACTCACAACCTACATTGGTAATCTCAATGTAGAAAATTGAGATCTTTTTAAATCAAATATTTCATCATCATCATCATCATTACAACTTTACTCATTCTAGAAATTGGAGAAATTGAGTTAAATACTGTTCTTCGGTGTGGCATGGCGTCGATGGAGCGAGCTCACCCAGAAGAAGCCTGTTCACTTTGACTTTGAATATTTCAGGGTTGTGATCCATTGGAAGCACTGATGCGAATAGAGATCCAATTTTTTGCTGTGCTAGTTATGAACGTCAGATCATTGGAATAATATTCTCCTATTGATATTTGGTGATCGGCCTCTCTCAACAAAGAAAGGTGGGTACTCAGGAGTATATATTTAAGTGCCCATTAATGTGCGCAATACACAAAATAGTGCACTTTCTGTTCCTTAACTCCTATTAATTCGGCGAAATGGCAGAGCCGACATTACCGATGAGAGTACAGGCGCAGGACCAACGGCTTAACGTGCTTTCTGAGGCAGGGTGGTGTCACCACCACCAACTCCCAGACTGCGTGCTGTTTTCGAGTATTATCAAGACAGAAAGAAATTTAGGCACGATATTCGTTGGTTCCTTGCTACCCACGAGACCACTTGAGTAGCAACCAGTGAACTAACCGCTTTCAATGCATTCAGTGGAATATTAACCAGATGAAGGGTGGTAGCCCGTAGAGCGTCCAGCTGGTGATATGAGCTCATAGAGTTCCTGTGCACACTTTCAAAAATAAAACCTGTAAAAATCCCTACAACAGAAAACTTGGCGGTGATGGGATGAAGCTGAGGCTGTTGTCTTGCGTCACATCGACGGCTCATGATTAAAGCATGTAGATAGGTGCTCCTCAATGCGACTTTCGTTTCTTAGATATATTGTTGGAAAATTCCTGTAGACAGACATCCTTACGTATTATTATAAACTTAATTAATAAATAACTCAAGAACAGAACTCTCAGAGGAAATCTTTGCTATATTAAGTCCCGGAGCGTCGTACAAAATTTTGCATTCTCAATGTATTCATTGAACAGTCACCTAACTTTCAACTCAGTCTTATAAAGCACTTTAAAAATATGTTTCTGTAATGTCAACAAATCCAGTGAGCTTTTATAAGAGCAGAAATATGCTTAATTATCCGCCATATGTGTCTTCAACGTTAAATGTCAAAGTTAAAATTATCGTAGAAATTGGATCAGGAAAACTGCACCGCCCTACCCTTAGATTGAACTGGAGATAAATGAAGACTATTTTTTGTACAAATTGCCCTTTCAAATAGATGTGAGGTTCCCACCATTGGATTAGAATTAATGATTCTTGGTTCCGATTTAGTTTAATAACTTTTAATATTGCTTCAAAAAATAAGTAGGTAATCTGTAATTTTGTTTTTGTTTTTATGGTGTTTGGACGCAGCCTTTGCAAAATTCAACGGACTTGCCAATTGTTGTTGGCCGATTATAAGCATGCGCTCAGGGGGCTTTTTGCGATCCAACTTTAGCCGTCCAATTTCCAGGCAGCTCAATTCTGACTCAGTGTAAACAAATCTTATCAATAAAATTATATTATATTAATACTACAATGGTACGAATATTCATATTTATAATAAATAGTATTAAAAATATCATGCGAAATCGCAATACAAATTGCTCATTTGGCAGTAAGTCTCAACCGCTATCAAAACTACATCGCAGTAACCCAAAGCATTTATTTCGTTACCCGTCTCAGTTGCTTTTTAAGTGCAATTTATATGTTGGGTAGTCTGTTTAAAATTTTCTCGTTTTTAGTTTTGGATCATTAATCTCCTGCCGGATTCCCCACTTTGTTATAAGACATTTGTAATTTGGCGCAATTTTAAATTGATGCAGCTCTTTTGGTTCAGATAAGTTATCTAGGTTATTGTTTTTCTCGATAAAAATCATTGCTCTACTAACAAAATTAACTTTACCGAAACTTTTTAAGGCTCTCGTAGACAGCTACGAAATTACATCACTTGCGATTCCTTGTCTGAACTCAAACTAGAGAATATTCATTTCCACAACTTTAAATGAACATCTCAAAGTAGTTTAATTGAACTTCGCAAAAGTTTAATTGAAAAATTAGTTTGATAGAGCTGGTAGAAACAAACGAATGGACTGCTGAACTGAAAAAACAGTTTTAATCCATAGTTAATGATAGTTGAGGTTGGATATTTAGTTAAAATCAATGACTTGTTTCTACTACGTACAAGGAAGCTATGTCAAGCAAAAAATGTGCCGCAAATACGACGTATTTCAGAAAATTTTAATTTATGAAACCGTTGGTATGAATTGATGACAAGTAGCTTCAATTCATGGAGCACGAAATTTGTTCGTGGTGTCAGTTCCATTCGCCGTTTATAGTATTTAAAGGGTTCAGATACCTTTTTATTTTTTAATATTGTAGAAATTGATTTGTTTCTTTCTTAACGACTTCAATTTTGAATGTATTATCTGTTTGCGTTAAAATTGGACTCCCATTTCGTATGGGATCGTTACTCGTATGGAATCTACATTATTATAGTACCTGCGTCCTTTACTAGCACGTCTTTTATAACATCTACTCGTAAGTCTGATAGTTTCTTCATATCTAATATAATGCTTTTCTTTAGTCCCAAAAGCGTTGATTACTGTCATTGTGTGGAAAAGCGTGTAACCTACCATTCGATAGTACGTAGTTGGTACCGTCAGTACAAAAGGGGATGAAATAATTTATGGAGTCTAGTATAAAGTGTGTGGCCGCTGAGGTTTTTTTTAATGCATACGGTTATATCATATCTACTACAAGGCTTGTTACAATATTTTACTAGACAGTTAGTTAATAAATCCTTATAAGTTTATAATTCCTCATACATGAAACAACATAGTTGGGGTAACTTTTTATAGTGGTTGCTATAGCATCTACGTCAATATTAAAAAACTTAACTAGACTCATCTTAAGTTTGGACGACAGCCAAAAGAGCTCAATAAAGCAAGCTTAAAAATTTGTATTAAAGTTGAAATTAAAATTTGAATGTTCTAATATATGTATGAGTATACTTTTAAGCTTGGCAGCAAGTTGCTCATAAATATAATTGTAATTTTCCAACTTCTTTTGCTAACTGTACTTTTACGCTTTAGCTTTTGAGCATAAGCGTATTCGTTAGGAGTTAGACGCATTTCGTTTGGACTACCTTTATTATTATAAGTTTTGTGATCAAGTAACCGACCTTCGTGGTGAGTTTCTGACATATCAGTTTGATGTTATTCAAGTTACTTTATGTTATACTACGTCTATTTCGAGATAAAGTGGACTGTGGAATTAAATATCCAGAAGTAGAAGACGTTATTTTATATTAATTTATTTAACGCCTGAAGTTTTGTTTCTGGCAGTAAAACGCTTTTTTTAAATTCCGTAATTACATGCAGTAAAATTTATAATTTTATGAAGGTAATTTAACTGCCCCAGTGGCGCAGTGGTAAGGCAACCCGTAGTTTCGATGTTGGCAGTGTTTCACCCCCGTACCTTGGGAAGCACGTGAAGCTATCAGTCCTGCACCTGATCTCTTTTCAGTCGTGTCAGATAGCTATCCCATCTAGCTATGAGAGTAAAAGGAAAAGAGAGTGCACCTTGATATATTAAGAACTCGAGTCTTTTGAGTCCTAATTCTAATTAAGACACGGCTTAATTTTACACGGCTCAGTGAACTAACTAAACTCCGACTCTTGAGTTGAACCGAGCTTCAGTCTTTCGAGCGCTAAAATAGAACTCGAGTCTTAAAAAGAGCTCGAGTCCTAAAAAGAGCTCCAGTCCTTAATAGAGTTCGAGTCCTAAAAAAGCTTGAGTCTCAAAAGAGCGCGAGTCTTATGTCTTGAGCGTATTAAGGTTGAATATTGTTAATAGTTGCAAATTATTCTGGCCTTTATACATACATATATGTGCGTCATCAGATCAATTTTGGTTGCTTGTGATTTTATTTGACTTATGTTATTTTTGTCTGCAGATTACCCGATTTAAAAAGGAACTCCGAACGGAAAAGAACTTGAGCTTGACTCGCCCCGTAAAAACGACTCGAGCGCCTTAAAATACTCGAGTTCCATGTTGCGCTTTAGAGCTCATATAGATTTTAGTCCTCTAGTCTTGGGAGTCTTATTGTAACGAAGCGAGTCGTGCAATTTGTCAGTCGAGCTCAAAATTTAGGACTTAACATCGAGTTCTTAACATCTCTAAGTGAACCTGTGTTTGCGCACACACTTGTGCACTATAATATGTCTCGCGCAGTTTGCTAGGTCGTTGAGATTGGCCACCGTAGTTGAAATCGGCTAGGGGTTCTTTATATTCCGTATCAAGTTAATTACCAACACCACTATTTATAATCATTTAAACATATTATATTAAAATAAAAAGACGTAAGAATTTGTTAAAAATTATAATTTAATATTCAAAAAACTAAAAACAACAATGGCAAATAGAGTTAATGACATTGAAATAAATCACTTTACACTAATGAACAATATCTTTTAAAGATACAAGATAATTACATATTTATGTTTCCTTAACTAGGTACTTTAAATTGATTGCCCATCTGTTGTTATGTAATACATTATTTTCTATGGCACATTTTATTTTATGAATATTTACTAAAATTATTTGATGGAATGAAAACTGCAGTTGTAAATAACTGTTATAATGATGCCAACATCAGCAATTCAATTTGGGATTAAAATATATTTTTTATAGAGAATTTTGTTATATTAAACCGAAATTTTAAGAAGATTGCTCTTTGTGTTTATTTTAGGGTACAACGAATAATTTTAACCGGTCTACAAATCGGATTCAAGTTAAAAAAAAATTATACTATGTAAATTAGTAAATTTCGTATTTAAAAAATCAAACTGAAACGTAATATTGGCGAAGCTGCAATTTCATACGCAAAGAGTGAATTGAGTCAGAATAATAAAGGATGATGACCTACTGGGAATTAAACTTGTTACCCACTACGATCCAACACTTATAAATATAAATATCATGATAAAACGTTCCTCTCATTGTTTCTGTACAGTTTGACCTAACAATTTTAATTACACTTTTATATTAAAGCATTTACAAGTTGAATACAATATTAAATTCATTTCTACCTGTACATTAAATGCTACTTTTATATATATTCAAATAATATTATAAATATACATTCAAGCCAAACGATCTTGGCACGCTGAAATCAAAAATGAATTAAGTCATAAATTCGTAATAAAAAAAAACTCTTATGTACCTTAAGGGGCTACCCGGATTTATAACGCGCAGACGACCTCCGTGGTCGAGTGGCTAGCACGCTGGTTTCAAGCGTCGCCATCTCGTGAGGTTCCGGGTTCGATTCCCGGTCGGGTCAATGTTGAAAACGATCTTTTCTATATTGTCTCGGGTCTGGGTGTTGTGGTACCACCGTTGTCTGATTTCCATAACACAAGTGCATTAGCTACTTACTTTGGGATCAGAACAATGTATGTGATTGGTGTCCAATATACTAGCGCCACTTTAGTAGTAAAATCATAACTCGTTAAATAAAAGACCAATCAAATATCTGGTAGATACGATTGTAGTACAGGTTCTATAGTTTATTAAGTACGTTTAAATTGTTTCTATAGTAGTTTACTGTAGTTAGAGTTAGAAAAACTGCTAAATATGGCCACTTTTGGCAATTTTTCTAACTGTAACTGCAGATAACTCTGTTTTATTGAACTTAAACATTGTATCTAAAACACATAACCAGAGCTACAATCGCATCAATCAGATTTTCGATTGGTCGTCTTTATTCAACGAGTTATGATTTTTCTACTAAAGTGGCGCTAGTGCGCGCGTTAAAAATCCGGGTAGCGCCTTAATGTGTCCACGCAAATGTTATACCATAAATTGTATAAAATCTGTCAAATCTTTGTCATCAAAAATCATTTTAATCGCGCTTCAATAATTGTATTTTTCTATGGAAAAGCAGTTTTTTATTTCGATTCACAATTTGGTGCTACAATAAAAGTTGTTCAAATTCTTGAGCGGAGAAAATTAAAAAAATGGAGAAAAGGCAACCTGTAGATAAACCACTGAAGTATACTGTAAAGTTCTAAATCGCAATACTTCACTTGCATGTCCTTAGAAAATTTTATAGTCTAAAGTAAAAAAAAAAGATCTTTAATGTTTTTTTTTTGTATTGTATGCAGACATTTGTGTTAATTGAAACTGTGGAAATTTGTGCAGTAAAAGTTTGGACAAGATTTTAATGCATAACTTTGCAGGAGTCCGTAAACACAATTTCCTATTTCAACTACTCAAGTGAAATATTCTTGCAACTGCGAGTTACTTTAAGCAATTTAGATGTGTTCAGAATATTGTATGCAATTTTAAGCAAGCCAAACGTACTACGAGTATTCATTTTTGATAGCTATTCTTTTAATATTTTAAATTTTTACTTGGTATTTTACTTTTATAACTAGTAATAAATTTGGCCATGATGTCACTAGTGACCAAAATCTACCATACAATCTAGATGGTATTTTAAGTACTTGACCACTTTCAAATGTGTACAGATTAGATAGGTTCTACCTAAAAGTGTATTAACACGTAATTATATTACTTTTAGATTCGGAAAAAGACCTTTGGCTGTTATATCCCCAAAAAAATCTAGGGTTGGTGTATTCATTCACAATCTTAAACCGTCTTAGATAAAAGAAGGTTGCAGTGTATGTTTGTATGTATGTCAGTCCGCGAATTATCCAACGTTCGGCTGGACCGATTTTGATGCAATTTTTACTTAAATACTTATTTTTACACTGAGAAGAAGGTTATAGTAACTATTCTAGTTCAACCAAGTACATTGTAACTCAAACATTTTTTTTATATAAAAATTTAACCGCCTTCAAAACGAACTTAAATACAACAAATAGGATATTTTTTTATTAAAAAAAACAGTACTTCTGAATAGTTTTATACCCTCTAAGGACGATAGGTGTATCTTGTATGTTCAGCTAAGTCAGCTCTCTGCAGCTAAGTTCTTGTATGTTCAATGACCCACCGTTTGTTTCTTGACAGTCCTTTGACCTGTGATTGACAGTTGTGTCTTGTATATTCAGCGCTTAAACTCTTACCAGTATCCAGGGTTTGTGTGATCGATGACACACCTCTTGCAGTATTTCTTTACAGTGTACCCTCTTAGGAAGAATGGCGTGCTTTATTTGTTCAGCTGAGTCAGCTCTCGGCAGTGGAGTAGTACATTTCTAAACTCTCAACAAGATCAAGAGTTGGTATCTTCAACGGCGTGTCCGTTTACTCATTGACAGCACTATAATCCTTTCAGTGACTGGCATGTCCTGTATTTATATATGTATATTCAGCAACTTTCAACTCTCAACAGAATCCAGGGTTTGTGTGCTCAATGACACACCTCTTGCAGTATTTCTTGACAGCTCTGTACCCCCTAAGGGTGACTGGTGTGTCCTGTATGTTAAGTTGCGTAAGGCCCCTGCAGTAGTATGCTACCGCCTCCAAGCCATCGTCTCCGACTAGCTCGCACCCTCGAAGAGCTAGTTTCTTGAGGTTTGGACAGCATCTGGCGAGGATCTGAGGATGAAAAGTGATAGTTAGAATTCGTTTAAATACGAACAGATATCAGGTCTTACAATACAAGTTTATATAGGCCAATAGTATCAGTTGATAATGTGAAATGAGGATAAAGAGGGGGGCATGAGAGATACCTAAAACGTATTAAGTTTGTAAACAGGATGTGACCTGTAATATGAGCAAAAAATTTTAGAAATAAGACCTTTAGTAACCAGGTATTAATTCTAAATGGTATTAATTCATTAAATTAAAAAATAATTTTAGTGATATTTTTAACAAAATAAATAGAATATTTGACATTGTCATTTACTTCATCGAGTTAGCGGTTGTAATATACATTGACTAGGGATTTTTACTTTGGATCAGTATATCTCTAAGATGAAGCATGTTATAGCAGAATGACCAGGGCAAGGTAACTACGTGTACTCTGTAGAATCATTGATTAAAATTTTTGCTCCAATTACTGGCCACATACCGTACCTACGTACCGTGTACCTACTCTATATATGTATTTTATATTCATCTTAAATCTCATCGTCGAACTCTTTTTTTTTAACAACCCTGTGTTTAAAAAAAAGAGTTCATAACATAATAATACTCTAAACCTTCCAGATAATAGTCATATTTTCTATCAAAAAGTAACAGTAAAATAATTTTACTTTGCTAAATCTTTATTCGCTATCAACATAGGAATTTGTAATAACAATATGTCACATTTTATTATTTTACTTTCTTGCTTTACAACTTTATTCAGCTCAGCAAATTACTTGTAGCTCTTAAACCAACCAACAATGTTGTTAGTGATTGCGGACACATGTTAGTATCAAGGTAGTTCATGGCGTTGTAAAAGTCAATTAGTTTAGCACGAGATGGCTTTATGGCACCAGACATAAAAGCGTTACAACTAAGTTAACGTAAGCATCCAAAACATCACAATGTTTTATAAAATACAAAGTGCAAAGGACTTTCACTATGAAGCGTGAAACACTTATTTTTATAAATAGCACTTGTAAAAAGCAACTTTGCCTGTGTGACAGACGAGGAACCCCGTGTCTTACGCTATCCGGGCGTATGCCTATACCACTCGGCCACCGTCAAGCCTGTTGAATTATGCAAGCGCTTACTTTAACGCGTCGGCTGCGTGACGTCATCAATGTTGCGAGATTGCTCTCACAATCCTCGTCTGTCACACAGCCAAAGTAGCTTTTTACTAGCGCCATTTATATTATTAAATTTGTATAATGACAAAACACTAAAGAACAAAAATGAAATTATAAATTCGCTTCGTTCATCTAAACCGATTGTTAAATATTTGTAAAAATATTTCCTACTTATATTATGCGTGGTATAGGCGTATGCTTACATATACGCCCGGATAGCGTTAGACACGGGGTTCCTCGTCTGTCACACAGCCAAAGTTGTTTTTTACAAGTGCAGTTTATATAATTAAGTTTCTATAGTTACAAAACACTATAAGAATAAAAATGTAAGTATCACTTATTATTATTTTTCAAAATGATGACCACGACCATGACCACGGTTGTCACTGGTCACTTACGAATAAAATTAAAAAGAGTTTAAGTTCCATACGCCGTTATTGGATTAACCTCTCCGCTGACTTTATATCTTGCACATACGTACAGTCCAGCCTAGAGATATCAGTAGCGTGCCCTTCTCCTAAGTCCAGTGCTCTCAGTCTATAGAATAGCCTCTCACCACAGATTCAACTCCTGGGTTCTTGAAAGTTCTACTTTCAAGACCAAATCTCTTAACCCTATCACCGTTGTTCTCTTATACTAGAGGTGTATAAGGAAGCAATGGTGACAGGGTTAAGAGATTGCACAGCTTTAGACACATCATTAGCACCGAGGTGGAGTGCTTTTAGTATAGACTAACACAGCCCCTGGCCGCAGCGTTCACTTCATTATCACAAAGGGCTCTACAACGACGACCACTTTATAAACCTAATACATCGTAATAGGACGCCATACTTTCAAGGTCAGGTCTCTTAACCCTGTAACTGATGTTCTTATACTCACTCGTAGTCCAGCTTCTGGCGCGTCTGTGGCGCCTTAAGGTGGGTTTATATTTGTCTGAAGTGTCGTGTCGTGACGCATCAGAACGCAATCGGTTTCATACATTTAGTATAGTAACTAGTGTAATGTGACTGATGCGATCTGACATGTCGCATCAGAAGTGATCCCAGTTGGCGTCAGATCTGTGGGTTGAGGGAGCTGAGAACCTGCGTCATCACGACCTGACATATCAGTGTGCACGCGCCTGTGTTGTGTCCTGACCTGTCCCACTCTAGTATCACTCTCATGCTCTTTGATACGATAAAGAAACTCGTCAATATCCTCTCTTTGTCTTTTGACTGGATGAATCCAGAATCTTCTCCTATTTCTTTGTTTTTTTGTAGTGTTGCCATGATTATAATCTGCACTGATTGGTAAGAGTACCTCTAAAGGTAATGATAATCTGAATCAGGATTGGATGACTCTTGAGTGAACATTGCAAACGTTTGACCTTTCCATAAGCTACGGCTAGACTGATCCACCTTAGTCCAATACTCTCAGTCTATAGAACAGCCTCTGGCTACAGCTCTCACTTCATTATCACACTCTGCAACCACGACCTCTTTCTAGGCATAATATCTAAACCTAATACACACCTGCAGTCCAGCTTCGGACACATCAGTAGCGCCTAGGTCGAGAGCTCTCAGTCTAGAACAGCCTCTGGCCACAGCTTCCACTCCATCATCACCAAGAGCCCCGCAGCCCCGAGCGTTGAGGTAACGAAGCTTGTAGCAACGGCGAGCCAGCGTTCTGATGCCGGAGTCTGACACCTGGTGGGTTACATTTTGAACGTTAATTAAGACCTAAGGAGTGTTTGTTATAGTATTTGTATTTAATAGTAATTACACGGTTATAGATACTATTACTATGTACTTTTATAGGATACAAATATTAATGAGCGCTACTTTATATTAAAGTGTTTATAAAATCTGCTGCCAATCGGGATATGAAAAAATATAGTACGGTTATAGGTGCACGGAAAAAGAAATCTTAATGTGAATTTTGGTATGCTTCACATGTAAAAAAATTCGGGTTAATTCCTTTTTGTTGGACTACGCCCTATTGTTTATAATCGCTTTTAACTTTAACAATTTATCTTATAAATTGTTAAAGTATTAGTTAAAAGCGTTAATTTATAAAAATGGACTGATAATTCTGACAAATCCCAAAAAAAAACTTTATAGCATTTAAAACAGATTAAACGCAAATAGCAATAAAAAGTATAAATTAAATGCTCTCTTCTTGGTATAATGAAGTTAAACATTTCTTTTCCCCAAAAAACAAAAATATAAAGTTTTCTAGGAGCAAATTACATAAAAATACCATCTGTCCATCAAATAACTAGACCTCCAACTGATAATTCAATATTGAAAGTTAGCAAGTAGACACTTCAGAGTTTATTTCTAGATCTAAACTCACGGTTCAGTAAATCTTGCCTGGTATTATTTTATCTGTGGCGAAGTTTAAGTTTAATTCTATTTTTGTTTTACCATACACTGGACTAACTTTTTTCCAATATTCATTAACCAATACATTATATATCGATGATAACTTAGTAGTGAGAAATACATACAGAATGTAACAGGATAATATATTAGGTACATAATGTTTACATTTTTTTAAGTAACTCATGTAAAATTTATTTTTCAACACACTTGCTCAAAACGACGTTTTTATTCCACCAATTTTTGGCTCATAATCCTAGATATTAAACACGCGTGTTTTTTTCAGTATATTATTGCACTAGTGCCTTTAGTTTATTAACCCGACCAATTTGTACTCTAGTACTAAGTAGTAAGTAAGAAGAAGAAGACGCGAATTATTTTAGTCGGCTTATAACTTTTATTTTAGCAACAAACAGTATTTATGCGAAAAATAACAGTATGTATATATTTATTTCAGTAAATCGTAAATCCAGCTTTATTAAAAAAAATGCTCAAATTTATTTAACATTTTCTGTGATTTGTGTTTTAAACACGAATTATTACACTTTTAATCTTGGCTTTTGGCCGATCTAGTTCACTTTGCACGGGCATCGGTATCGCGGCAAGAAAAAAAAACAACGCGCCATTTTTCGTAAATAATTGTCGGCCGTGACGAAGTTTGGATTAATTATGAAGTTTAATATTAACGTAAATGTCTACTTCAAATGAAGAAAATGAAGAAAACCTATTATTAACTCCGCCGGACATACGTAACGAGGCGAAAAACGCGTGCAATAGTCTTTTGCCATCAAAATCGAGTGAAATGTATTTTTACTGTTTTAATAATAACCATTATATACGCGGCTTTCTTATGGCGCACTCGCTATCGCTCGTGCGCACACAATATCGCCTTATATCTAATGATCAACTTAGCACACTTGTATCATAATGTACTATTATTAAACAGTTTAATTACGGACAAACGGCGTAAACATAGTGAAATCTACAATGATGGCTAAGAGGCAGATGTCACACCCAAATAAATAATCAGATTGACATAACGAGAATTATCGAATGTGCATTTGAAAAAAAATCCCTATTCAGCTAATAATAAGTTTCATTATTAATTTTCTTCATTGGTTCGACTAAAAGATGTCTTCAATTTATGATACAAATCATTTTTGGAACAAAGCTTTGTTTAAATTAATTGAATTCGATTCAGTATCTGATTCTGAACCAACTACTAAGGGTGTACGTTTAATATGCTACACGTTGTAGATACTATGTACATGTTTCTTGCAAGTGAGCTAGTCATGACAATCTCCAGTGTTGGTAGTCTCCAGTCGCAGTTAGAGTTTCCCTGTAGAACAAAGGCGTTCGAAAAACGCTGATACAAAATTGGTGATGTCGTGTATTCATTGATAGAGAAGAATTATTGCATTAAGTTTAAAAAATACAAATATATTTCACGATTTATTTCAGATATGGCTACGTAAGTTTTAAAAGATATTTGATGTAGCAGAAAATAAGAAAAGTGAAAATAACGCGAAATGTTTTTTTTTGCCATTTCTTATGCTTCAGACTTTGGCCGCAGGACTCGAGTTGATAACTTACTAACAATAGTATTTTATATGTACTAATCTTCCCGCCCTCTTAATAATAGTAATGGGCGATCAATCAAATAATAACAGCAATTGGTCATTACACTATGGGAAAGAAAGCACATTAAACACATTCATCATAAGCATTTCCCATTGCTATTACTGAATAAACAGAAAGCTATTACCGATAAAATTACCGATAAAAAAGTAAACCGTGGGAATCTGTAGAAATGCTAATTTAAGGAGAAATGAAGGAAAAGACACAGAGAATAGATAAAGAAGAATGGAATAATAATGTCAGCACGACTAGTATGTCGTAATATGACTATAAAATCATAATTAAATATAACTTGGCAGTCCATCTTATTTGCAGTTACACATTTCTTCTATCTATAGTCTCGTAATAGGTATACATAAACTATTTCAACTCGAAAAGAGGTGGAATATTTTTTATGACTTTGACTTTGTTGGAGTCTTTGCTGCCCCGAATAGAATAATTACTGCGGTGTCATCATTTTTTTTTTGCGACCTACTCTGATCAATATACCTATTTTTAATTACTATCAGTTATTTTTCGGTTCTTGGAAATAATTTCAGTAAAGTAGTTGTATTTTTTTTTGTTGAAACGCTTTATCTCTATAAACACACAAAAATAACTTTATACTTATGATGCTTACACTTTTCTAAAACATACACAACATCTGAATTTCTTAAGCAATATCTCTAATATTAAACTTCAACTCCCTATTTACTCCTGATTAATTTCGGGACCTCTAGAAAGTTGCGCGTTCCTTAGGGATCGACCTCATTGATTGGGGTGAGCGGTATAAATTACCTTGACGGCATTGGGACTGAATTGGGAGCACCAGGAGAGATCAGGCACTCGCGACAAGATGGCGTGTGATATTCATTGATTATTGTCCGATTTTCCAATGAAAATTAGTATAATTCCACGGGAGTCATTCGAAAAAATATTACTGAATTTTGTGAGTTACGTATGGTGAGAAAATAAACTATTTATTATTATTATTATTATTATTATTATTACTTACGTCTATATTTCGCTTGATTTTCATTGATTTTTAATTTGTTTGACGAAATTCATGCGTCATTTTCAAGCGGGTGATTCAAAAATAGAGCCTCATAGCGCATATTGCGATGCAGTTTTGATAAGTTATCGGCTTAGCTTTGAACGACGACCCGTCTGGTGTAGTGGTCGAGAAATCGCCTACTACGCAGCGGGTGCGGGTTCGATCCCCGCACAATACAAACATTTGTGTGCATGAACATGTCTGTTTGTATTGGTCTGGGTGTTTTCTATGTATATCATGTACCTATGTATTTAAAACCAAAAAGTATTTAAGAATTATTTCCGTTGTCTGGCACCCATAACACAAACTTTGAGTAGCTTACTTTGAGGCTAGATGGCGATGTGTGGGAATGTCCAAAGGTTATTTATATATATTTATATAGCATTACTGTCAAATTAGCAATACGAATTGCTAATTTGACAGTATTTAAAATATTATTTACATAAAAAAAATATCAATATTCGTACCATTGTAGTTGGATTAAAATATTATTATATTGATGAAATTCGTTTACACTGAGTCGGAATTGAGCTGCCTGGAAATTGAAAGGCTAACAATGGTATGAATATTAATATTTATGTTGTTTCATTATAATAATATTATCAGTATGTGAAATCGCAATACGAATTGCTAATTTGACAGTAAAGCTGAGCCGCTTAACTATCAAAACTGCATCGCATTACGCGCCCTGAAACATTTCTGTTTGCACGCTATACCTAACTTTACAGTACTTAAGTACTTAGGTACCGATAATATTCGTACATGGGTATGTTACAACGACGACGACGTCCTTCGTGGTGTAGTGGCTAAGCACGCTAGTTTCAAGGCGTCGCCGCTCAGAGGACCCGGGTTCATTTCCGATCGGGTCAGTATAGAAATCAAAATGTCCTATATTGTCTCTGGTCTGGGTGTTGTAGTACCACCGCTATGTCTGATTTCCAGGATCAGAGCAATGTATGGGTTTGGTGTCCAATTTTTTTTTTCAACAACTCCCTTACATTCAAATGGAATGTGACCAAGTTTTCAGGCCAGAATATACATAGTACTAGCAATTCCTTTGTTACTGGTTATACTGCATTGAGGTCACAGCAATTTGAATCTGTGCCAAAATATTTAAGAGCTTTTTTGTGTTTTACCAACCTCCGCATTAATATACATACGTTACTGATACAAAATATTTCGTTCTCTTATCTAAATGCGAACAAATATTTTGGCGATGACTGCACTCTGCACTACATAGCGCAAAAATCGCTTGCACACACGGGATACAGACGTGTGTGATTCCAAACAAAAGAAGACGAAATGCGCTTAGAACTTGTTGATCGAAGACCTAGATAGAATGAGCAAGGCGGCGGTGTTCTCGATAACTTTTATTTTCTCTGATCAGACATACGGTTGCCTAAAAAGTAACGTTTTCGCACCAAGTAAGCCATATGAACAAATACAGGGTGTTGTTTTGGTCAGTGACATCCAACTCAGGGATGATATTATGAGTTATGCTTATTCTAAAAAAAAATTTGCTTTAAATTCTGAGCAAGTTTTATACAAGAAAACCTCCCAACATTCAAAAACATTACAAAACAAATAGGAAAACTAGCACCCTAGCGCGTAGCTAGCGCTTATCTACGAAATACTACGCCCTAGCTAGTAAGCAACAAAGAGGCTACCTGGTGTTGATAGTTTTAGCTCGATTGCTGTACCGCTTTTATTTTGTTTTTGTTTTCCATTTTTTTTTTTTTTTTTGCATCAGTATCGTTTGTACAGCCACCCCTGAGTCGCAAAACAACACCCTGTATACTCGTATTGTGTACACGCATTTTTAGATAAATAAACCTTCCTATTACATACCTGCGTACACTTAGCCACGGAGAGGTACCTCAGCGCTGGCCCCAGTTTCGCCAGCTCGTATAGACCAAAGTCGGTAACTCCAGTACAGTCTGATACGCTGAGCTCTTTCAGCGCACAGTACGAAGGGATCC
Source organism: Pyrausta purpuralis (assembly GCA_963924145.1). Lineage (NCBI taxonomy): Eukaryota > Metazoa > Arthropoda > Insecta > Lepidoptera > Crambidae > Pyrausta > Pyrausta purpuralis. The sequence continues at coordinate 18,926,743 of OZ001662.1, forward strand.
ACCGCACTCCTGCGTCTGTGAACAAAAATTAAGGTTTTGATAAAATATTTAAATATATGTTAATTAGGAAACTGGAGCTTTTGTCAATTTTTAAGATTCAATAATTTACCAAAAAATTTCATAAGCAGCACTCAATAGTTAAATAAATAAATAATAAAATAAATATTGGACACCAATCACATACATTGCTCTGAGGTGGAATTGTGTAAAGCAATCGTATTCATTTGTCAAACGCTTTGTTCTTTGCCGTTTGACAGATCATACCGTACGTTTTGAACTGTCAAATGAATACGATTGGTTTAGACACTTGCACCTCTGATCCCTAAGTAAGTAGCCAATGCACTTGTGTTATGGAAATCAGACACAACGGTGGTACCACAACACCCAGACCCGAGACAATATAAAAAAAAACGTTATCTACATTGACCCGACCGGGAATCGAACCCTCACGAGATGGCGACGCTCGAAACAAGCGTGCTAGCCACTCGACCACGGAGGTCGTCAAATAGTTCTATTTACATAGGACTGCAAACAGTGACAAAATCAAGAGTTTCGATACTTAATAATGAGTGACCGATTAAAATACGAGTATATTCATTTAACATGTAATCATGAAAACAGGTACAATATTTTCCGTAACAGTTTAAGAAACAGACACTAAATATTGTGCTATAAACTTGCTGCATACAAAACAAATGGCAAGTATCCAATAAATGTTACGACTCGTACAATGTTAGTTCTGTTTGGTAACATTAAACCCTTGTGAAATCTCAAGTTTCTAGATACTCTACTTAGCTGCTTATAATAACAAAAAAATATGTTGTTCGTTTCTCATGCAATTAACTTCTCGTCAGTTCCCAATCAATACTTTACGAGTTGATACATTATGAAGCGTGATGTATCTTTCCCAAAAAGCTGTAATTGGTTTTAGAAAAACGAATTTGGTTGTCTGTCAGTGTTGCTGGCAGCAAAATGCTTATGTCACTCCATTTTTCACTAGGAACCCAAAATTATTGGGAAAATAAAGTTATGAACGAATTCCGCCCTGAATATCAATTGAAAGTAGGTGGAATATTTAGTGCGAATACAATAGATAATAAAGTTTTAGGTATAGGTATTTAGGGAAGACCGAATCACAGAAAAAAATAAGGTTTTAAATCAGTCTCAAAAGATACGGAACGCAATTTTATCTTCAAAAATTATTCGTCATTATTTCAATGATATTTTTTATGTATAATAAAAATAATAATAAATAATAAAATAGCTTTATTCAGAAAAAGTTTTTTACAAAGGATTACAATGGAGTCTTCCCATTAAGTATTCAAGAAAAACTTGTGTTGGGAATGACTCGCTACTTCCCGTTGGTTCCATTTAACCTAAACATTTATAAACAAAGAGTTTAGCTTATAAGCATAAAACAAAGTAAACATTTATTATGTGTGTGTGTGTGTGTGTGTGTATGTGTGTGTGTGTGTGTGTGTGTGTGTGTGTGTGTGTGTGTGTGTGTGTGTGTGTGTGTGTGTGTGTGTGAGTGAGTGTGTGTACCCACCGTTAAGTGACTCTGGTCAATATTTGCTCAGCTTCCTCGAAGTCAAGTATTTTTAACCAGCTTGTTACAGAAGCTTTGCAGTGAAATAGTGTCATAGGATATATATTAAGAATACCGTTAATTTTATTGTGTAAAAATGCGGACCGAGACTCCAACTGCCGCTGCGCAAAAACCGTACTCACAGGTTTTCTAACGGATACCAAGTCGTTTCTTCTTCTACTATGTAGGGATATATAATTATATAGCCTACACATTGAAGAAAACACTTGCCAAATTCCACAGGCTTGCTTAAGTGTCAGTGACCGAGTGGTAGGCATACTCCCGGATAGCGTGAGACACAGGGTTCGATTCCTTGTCTGACACAGTTGCTTTTTACAAGTGCTGTGCAATGATGTTATTTGTATTCAATACATCAGAACCACACTCAAAACAATGATTTAAATTATGTAACATTCATATTTAAATATCAATTAATCAGAATGCATTTTCCAATAAGAACTTTAAGCTGCGCCATTTCATATCTCATTGTCTGAATTGTTTGTTCATGTTTCTTTAACAATAAAATATTGAAATATCGTTGAAAACACTTGAGACAGAAAAGGTTTAACGTCGGTATGGAAACAAAAGCTCTCAAAAACAATTACAGACCTTTCTCAGAACTCAATGGAAGGAAAATATTATGAAAATTGCTACATTTGTTCCACTGTAAGAATTGGCAATATAAGGAAAGGAGACTCAGTGGGTGCGTTCATATAATCATACGTTACACTCAAATAATTAATAATTATATTAATTAGAAAACATTTTCAATAACCTACCGAACTAATATAAAATGCAAATAAGTGTGAAGCAAAAAAGTTGTAATAAAAAAAAAGTGAAAGTTCTAATAAAATAAAAATAAAACTGTCTATATTTTTACTCTGTACTCCGTTGTATGTAGTCGAGTATTTTACCGACTTAAGAAAGGAGGTAATCAATTTAATGTGTATTTATGTGATATTGTTGAAATTTTATATTATTTGAGTATGTTGATCTAGTAAGGCTTCTCAATATGTATGCAAAATTTCGTACAAATATACATTACATTACATACATTATGTGTGTATATTTTTATGTTTGACTACGGATTTCTCGAAAACGAGAAATCATAGCGAGATGATTCTTTTTCTGTTCAATTAGGTATATTTCAACTTAGGCTACAGAGATTTTATTATCAAAATCGGTTTAGAAGTTTTAGAGATATGGGTACACTAAAATAATGAAAGCGGTTTATTTTTTTTATTTTATTTCCAAACTTACTCTCTAATACTTGTTCTAAAAATGCTTATTCAGATTCTCACAAAATTAAAAAAAGGAGTTTTTATTGTGACCTTCAGGGGGAATTAAACGTACTGCACCATTCTTTGTTGCGGCATAACCTAAACTCTGACTTAATGCAAATTTCCTATAGAGACATAGCGTACACTTTTGATTACAGAAAATAGGTATAATTTCCTATAATAGTATTATTGATATTTAATGGTAGATCCACAGGTGCGGTAGAAATGTTGCAGTCTTAATGCAAATTTAATAACCATGGATTTACGAGATAAGTATGAAATAAGGCTGAGTTGCCACTGGGAGAGATAAATTTAACAAGTATTTACCTGTAGAGTAAGTTTGAGATATGCGCGACTTCTTTGATTTATCTTAATGTGTGTGCTTCTTAACTATATACTATTTTATTGAGACTTGAGCCATTCCTTATCCTGTTATTTAAGTATGTGCAATATCTAGGTATCTACAGACATAATCTGCGATTAATAAATAACGTGATTACTTTGTAAGTAACCGAAGAATAATTATGACAACTTTTACGCATTTGGTTACACACATCTTCATATAAGTATACTAAGCTGTAAAAAACATAAGTATTTAAGACCTCATGTCCGTATTATTTTTTATTTCATTAAGTGTTCAACGTCTTAGGCCCAAATTCTACATAAATAGTAACTGTAAAATGTCGTTAGAATTTTTACAACTGTGTGTGTTTTGCAGAAAATATACCTTAACAGACGGTCATTAAAATAGCCATTCTTACATTTGGTTCAGGTAGTTTTGCTTCAAATTATGCACAATCGTTAATATTTATGCACTGGTAACGAAACTTTACCATAACTATTTATGAAAAAATTGGGCCACAAAATACTAGTCGGCAAAAGTATAGTTAATTACAATAATAATTACAAAGTAATATATAGCAATATATGTACATGGACACCAACCATACCTTGCTCTGATCCCAAAGTAAGTAGCTAATGCACTTATGTTATGGAAATCAAACAACGTTGGTACCACAACACCCAGACCCGAGAATATAAAGAAAATTTTGATTTCTTTATTGACATCGAACCCGGGACTGCGGAGCGGAGACGCCTTGAAACCAGCGTGTTTAGCCACTACACCACGGAGGTCGTCAAATAGGTTATAGTTTATCACTTTTATTTAAGGAATACGCTCATCCAATTATAGGTATACAGTAAAATATTTCGATAGAGTTGTTTCGTCTTCCTGATAGTACACAATTTTTAGTAGACACCCTCTATTGTTTAAATTATTATGTCACATTACTAATGTGACAATCAAGCAAGTTGATAAATTAGCTTATACTGCATCCCTCTGTTACTCCATTACTCATCGCAACTTCATGTCAAGATAAACACTGCGGTATCGTATGCAATTGCGATAGGGGTTAGTTTTCAACAAAATTGTGCAGCTTTATGTGTTATCATGCATCCGCGGAACTATTGTATAGCTCGGCTAATCTTGATATGTGGATGGTGAGCTTTATGATGTTTTATTTGCCGGTGAACAAGGAATCTGCTGAGTCAGCGTCGCTGCCTGCTTTGTACTTGGATTAGGGTTGGCAACTGTCAGGGTTAATCTTCTACTAATGTGACACGGATACAAAAAAAACAAGTGCCAGTCCGAATCGCGCACTGAGGGTTCCGAGGCAACTTTAACTGAATTAGGGAATCCACTTACTTCCACTTAGCTGAAACACCACAATATTTTGTTGACAGCAAATATAACTCTGTTATTCATAATTTTTGTATGAAGAACAAAGTTATGTTTGCGGTTGTTGAAAATGTGCTATATCTCAAAACTACTACTTCGATCCCGTCCTAACAAATTTCCGTTGAAATTGTTTGTTAAGATCTACATACCTATTTATTTTTTCTATTTACACTCGCTTAGTTTAGAAGAAGGGAGGAAGAGTGACGCCCACTTTACCACTTTGGAACCGTCTATCAAACGTTAGGTTTTAGTGGGAATGTCCAAAGGATATTTACAGACATACAGACAGACTTGACGAAACTATAAGGGTTCCGTTCTTTGCCATTCGGCTACGGGACCCTAAAATATGGTTCCGCACTTTTGCATGCCGTTTTCGCATTTATCTCAAATAAATTTCAAAATTTTTTATAAGAAAAGAATCAAACACATTTTAAGTGAAATCGGATCAGTTTAAAGGCGTCCTTAAAACAGCTAGACGGCTAAGGTAAAAATAAACGGTTCAAATACAAATTGGGACACAAAAGTAGATTATTTAGTCATGAACAAAAAAATATTTTACTCTGATTGAAATTAGATTTTACCTTGTTCATAAAGCTGTTCTCAACCATCATAGGTACTTTATAAGCATATATAACACCAAGAACAGTTTTCTCACTCCCCCAGACTACGACTAGCTATTGAACATGAAAGTTAAAAGTTTGCGATGTGGCAAGTCTGGCAGCCCTAAAGGAGGTTTCCTTAATCCTTAGAAGGCATTCTAAGCAATTTTCAAATTTATTCGTTGTCTCTCAGAAATGATTAAAGTTGTGACAGCTTATTTTCTTTCGAATCATACTTCTGAAGTGGCTTTATTAAGCCAGACCATTTCCAATCTTTTGTTTTACAGGTAGTTTATTTTAAAGGCTCTGAATAATATTAATTAATTAATTAATGATTTGTATGTGCGTATTGAATGTAGGTATGTGTTGACACTATTGACATTCATTATAATTACTAAGAGAATAGATTTGATTTACCGCCCTAAATCAAATCTATTCTCTTTTGCTCACTAAAAAATTAATTTTTTTATTACATTCGAAACTTTCAAGTTGGTTATAAGTATTAGACATGACGGGTCTATAGATAGACCGTTTCGTTAAACTTCTTAGCCGTCTGGAGGTTGAAGCGAATCTACCCACCCGGCACACAGTGGGTCCAAACAGTAATATGTGGGACATAGAGTTTTTTTTTTGACAAATCGTATTTTTTTGGATGCCGATCGATAGTCCTTTAGACACTCGTAAAGACATGTTATATAACATTTTTCACTCAACCTAATAGTTTGGCCATAAAAAATAATTTGTGTTTTTTTTTGTATGAAACAAGACCTAAAGTACTAAATATCTCCCAGGAACTTTGTTATATAATGAAGGTGTATTCATTTTAAAAATTAGTTTGTGCAGTGAAACCTTCCTAGTAACACTAAACTTGATTTGGGATTTATTACTTAGGATTACAATGGAGGCCATTGTGAATAATTTAGATTTATTCGTAACCCTCAGGGAAACGTTAGAATCTTTGACAGGCAGTGAAAAGTTACATAATCATCTTACGCAGAAAATGGGACGAGAAGAAAACAGTGTTAAATTAAAAAAGTTTTGCCAGTGTTTTTGTGCTAATATTAATAGTAGGTGGACAAAATCCCATCGATCATTTCCCTAATTTTTAAGAAGAATCGGGGATTGGTTAGAAATCTCAATTAATTGGCCACAAATTATAAATTAAGAAAATATTAAGCACAATATTGTTGTAGAATTTTAGCTATGTATTTTTAATAGCTAAAAATAGATAAGGATGTTAGTGCACAATGCACTCATACCAACCTAAGTCATTATAAGACACGGTCAAGCAGTTCCTGGGAGATATTTAGTACTTTAGGTCTTGTTTCATAAAAAAAAAACCACAAATATTTTTTTATGACCAAACTATTAGGTTTAGTGAAAAATGTTATATAACATGTCTTTACGAGTGTCTAAAGGACTATCGATCGGCATCCAAAAAAATACGATTTGTCAAAAATACTCTCTATGTCCCTCATATTACTGTTTCGACCCACTGTGCGGCACGGGAACAGCTCCGACCAGGCGTTTACCATACGGAAGCGCGTTACGTAAAGGGAACGGTAACGCCTCCATTATTATTCATCTGTGCTCGCCTCTGATCGAGTTTGCTACAATTTATGACAGTCCTTCTTATGAATGACAGCCCATTTTACAGGGTGGGGGGATGGTTGACAACTATTGCAACCATCGGGCGAGTCGCTGTACGCGCGTTACAACGCATGCGCCGCCGGTCGAGAGTGGGTCCCAAGTTGATCTCGATCCGAGGCGGTGACATTACATAGATGATAGATATGTGTTAAAGTATGAAGTTTCATACAAATAGTACTGAACGCCTCGAGTTGATTCGGCGATGTTCCCGTAACGTGTGATGTGCTACAACCTTAAGCCGTCTTACCTACAAATACTACTACTAAGGATACGTGCGAAGCAAAGTACAGAGTCTCGCGACGGTCTCAGAGGCCATTTATTCCATATTACACATTGATAATTTGAAATTTTACCTGTGACTAGCGTACACCGTCTTAGGTACAAATACTGCAGTGAAGGACACGTGTGAAGTAGGGCACAGAGACCCGCGTCGGTCACAGAGCCGCAGTCAGTCAGGTCTATGTACTCTATGGGCGGACGGCGGGTGGCTAGGCGGCTTTCAAGCCAACCCCACTCAGGCCAATCCACGTTTGGGCATCCTGAAAGAAAAAAAAACGATTGTTATAATCTTATAGATTTAAGCAGCGATGGTCGAAGGGTGAACATATCTGTAGGAAGCTACGTTTATATTATAGACTAGCGTTCCCCCACGACTGCGTACGCGCGTTTTGAGTTGCTCCCTTCCATCCCGTCATAGCGTGATGTTTCAATGCCTAAAACCTTCCTCGATAAATTAGTTACTAACGCAAACATAGTTTTTAAAATCGGTCCAGTATCTCCTGATATTAGCGCGTTCAAACAAACGAACTTTTCAGCTTTATAATATAAGTAAAGATTCAGGCACTAGGTCATTAGCCAGTGAAGAAAAAGTGAAGTATAAAGTACACCATTCATCCCTGAGGGCATCAGTTAGGCGTCGATGCTTTTTGCGATCTTGCTTTAATCCGTTCAAGTTCCAGGCAGTTTAATTCCCACTCAGCTAGCTGCGTCGCCAAATTGGTATTGCAATTCAATTTAAGAAATTTTAAATTAACTAATTTTCACTAACTCATATGGTCGAATTTAAGACATTGAAATTGATCGGATCCATTTAAAAGCAGATCAGCATACGAGGGTCAAACTGAAAGTTCTTAGAAAATCAAAAACTGATTACATTAGCCAGTTATTAGTTTTATTATATCTTTTCAAAATATTGTCCATTGACGTCAATACACCGCTGCATGCGATGGAACCACTGGGAAAAGCACTTTGCCCACTCGTCCTTAGGGGGTCTCTTCAATGGCATCGCGATACGCAGCCACCGCTTCTTCAGCATTCATAAACCGCTTTCCTTTAAGTTTTTCTTTAATTTTTGGAAATAAATAAAAATCACAAGGCGCGAGGTCGGGGCTATACGGCGGGTCACCCAGTAATTCAACGTTTGATGTCGCCAAATAGTCGATCGTTCGCTTGGCGGTGTGCGACGAGGCGTTGTCGTGGTGAAGGAGGATCCTACTGCGAGGTCGTTTCTCTCGAACTTTTTCCAAGACAAGTGGCAAAAAATTGGTAGTGTACCATTCTGCAGAAACTGTTTTTTGATCCTCTAACACAATTGTTGCGAAATGACCTATCCTTCCAAAGAACGAGGCCACCATTTTTTTTCCCGCACTTCGATCTCTCTTCACTTTAGTTGGCAACTCCTCGAAAGGAAACACCCACTGAGCAGATTGTCTTTTGGTTTCAGGATCATAACAGTAAATCCAGCTTTCGTCACCTGTTAGTATGTCGAACACAGCATTTGAGTCACCTCCGTTAAATCTTTCAATCATTTTACGGCACCAATCCACACGATGGAGTTTTTGAGCCTTAGTCAAATTATGAGGTATCCACCGGGCGCAAAGCTTCCTGACCGCTAAATGTTCGTGGAGGATTTTGTGCACTTGACTCATACCGATGCCTAAGCTTGTCCGAATCTGCTGATAGGTCACTCTTTTGTCAGTCTCTATCATACGCCGCACAACACAGATGTTATTTTCAGTCGTCGCCGTAGAAGGCCGTCCCTCACGTACATCATCAGTGAGATTAGTGCGACCACGTTTAAACTCATTAAACCAGTTGTAAACAGTCGCACGAGATGGGGCTTCATCGTGAAAGGCCAATCGTAGCCTATCATAACTTTCTTGTTGACTTAAATGACATCGAAAGTCATAAAAAATCATTGCACGAAAATTTTCTCGTGTTAAATTCATGTTGACGTGACACAGACAATTTTCAATTTGCCGCCAAATCGTAAAACAAATGACAAATGAATGAAGTATATACTCAGTAATATTGGCAAAGAGTTCTATTTTCAAATTTTAGAATTTTTTTTTTATTATATTGTTTATAAGTGGCCAGTTCTAAGAACTTTCAGTTTGACCCTCGTATGAGTAACTGTCAAAGCAAGATCGCAATACGCACCCTCTGTAGTTACTTTGTATTTGGCATTGCGTATCTGCACTTAATAAATTAATTTGTGTATACATGCTTAAGAATTATTTTCCTGTACCACTGTAACTCGTAAAAGACAATTCAAAATGTTTTATATTTAATTACAGTAATTTGCTGTCAATTTATAAATGAAATAAAGGGCACTATTACAGTGAATAGTACAAGAAAATCTATATAAAAATTATTAATAATTAATATATAATTTTTGACACTTAGAATAAATGAATGAATGACTTTATTTGATACGAAATACATACACAAATAAGAAGTAAAAAGCTATAAAACCTTGATACAAATTACTTCGATTTTCAGTCCTAGTATACAAGCAGTATGATAGACATTATTTACAAGACGCAGTAAAAATGTTACTGCAAGATTAACATTCTTTGAAGAAAAGTGGATCATAATATATATAATATGCCTTTTTCCAACGACAACCGTGGTTTCATATAAAAATGTATTAGAATACAGCTAATAACAGCGCAAGATGATACAAGAATACTCATAATATAATCCTTATTACTATGCAAGCACGTGTGGGGCTTGCTCCGGATTATACTGAATATATTTTCTCTAATAACTTTGGTCTTTTGCATCTAGAATATTCCAAGTATTATACAATACATTGCATTGCAAAAGTAATAATTACTTTGCTCATACGAGTACATAGAGCCGATTTAAACAACGTCAAATAAGACTTATCTGACCGAATAGGTATAAAAAAACTTATTTTAAAATGATATTAACGTAAATTATAGCTGACAAATAGGTGACGTTTTCGAATAAAGCGTTTTGTATTGTATTTGATGAATATCAGGCATTGGTAAAATCGACCCTAAACAAGACATAATTTGAGCAGGCAGTTAAATTTGGGTAAGACTAAATGAGAATTAAATTTTAAGGAAAAACTCCTAAGTTTCACAATTATATAAGGTCACCTCGTTTTAAATGATAATATTTAAAGGGCCGATTCAGCACACTAAATGAAAAATTTTTGGTTTGAACACTGTAGGTTTTTATACGCTAGTTTTACTGTTTTTTTATTAATTAAGGTTAAGATTAGAGAAAAAGAGTGATTGAGCATTGAAATGATAGAGGCAAAGCCGATGACGTAGATAAGTTTGAAAATTAACAAGGTGTTGTTTTAAAAAAATGATAGTTCTTTGTTAGAGAAAAAAAAAACAAAAAAAAACTCGATTTTCCAAAAAATATGTTAGTAACCTGTTTCTATGATTTATACAAAGGCTCAGTTAAAATATTATCAATTAAAAATACTTTATTAAAACAGTGTCTTTGAATTCGGTCAGCATCGGTAAACAATAAGTGTGTCACATTTAAGTTATTGCAATATTATTTATAGTAAAGTATTTGCACCATAACGCTACTGAGCGTAATATTTTATTGCAACCAAACATAATAGCGATGACCCATCAGCGTATTGAACTTTTCACTCTCAATCATAATACGCCATGTTAAAATTGCATTAACATACTACGTATAACCATTCCGACCATATAAGTGACGTATATCACGAGCATCTGCGTGCTTCGAAAGGCACGTTAAGCTGATCCCGGTCCGGGTAATATTGGTTGATATTAGTCGTTAAGCCTAATCAGATGCCTCATGGGCGGCTTGATAACATCTAACAGCAGGGTTAATCGCTTGCCTTGCAAACATCCCTCCACCAACCCGCACTGAGCCCGCGTGGTGGAGTATGGCTCGAACTACCTCATAGTTGAGGCCTTTGCCCAGCAGTGGGACGTTACAGGCTAACTTTACTTACTTACTTTCACTACGTATCATGTCATGAATTCGCAAATGTTATTCCACATTATTTTATTTTTAATAGGTATTGTTTTTATAAGGGGATATTATTACATGCAGCTTTTAAAAAAACCGGCCAAGTACGAGTCGGACACTCGCACTGAGGGTTCCGTGCCAACTTTAACTGAATGGAATCCACTTACTTCTACTTAGCAAAATACCACAATATTTTGTTGACTGCAAATATAACTTTGTTTTTTATAGTATGTGTATGAAGTACAAAGTTATGTTTGCGGTTGTTGAAAACATGCTATTTCTCAAAAACTACTCGTTCGATCTCGTCCAAACCAATTTTCATTGAAAGTATTTGTTAAGATCTATATTATACATTTTTTTCAAAATTTACACTCTCTTGGTTTAGAAGTTAGATGGGGAGGGGACGCCCATTTTACCACTTTGGAAGCGGATAACTATGAAACCTTAGACTTTAAAAGAAAATGGTTTTAGAAACCACAATATGATTTTAAAAGACGTATCCATCCCCACACGCATAGGTTTGACTAAAAATTTTTTTTTAGTTTTAGTTTCATGTATGGGAGCACCCCCTTAAATGACATTATTTTTTATTTTTTGTATGAGAATCGGTAAGCGGTTAACAGGATACATCTTCCTACCAAATTTAAACAGTGTAATGCTTATAGTTACAGAATAAAATGCCTGTGACATACGGACGGACAGACGAACAGACAGACAGACTTGACGAAACTATAAGGGTTCCGTTTTTTGCCATTCGGCTGCGGAACCCTAAAAACGGTCTAAGCAGCACTGTTGCATCATTAATAGCAGTTACCTAATCTAAATAGCAAAAAAAATGCTTTTGCATGATTTTTTATCGTAACTTAATACTGGTTTTACAAACAAAAAAATACATTTTTTTAAGTTTTCCAATTACGCCGCCAAACACGAAAGCACAGATGAAAAAAATATATGTGGGTATACGAAAGCTTATTAACCTTTTTAAACTCTTTTGTCCATTATTTACTTTATAAATACGTCTAAAAGTCTCTATTTATCTTCAAAAAACGAAGAAGCCGAAGATATTGGACCAATAAATTAGCAATACGTTGACATACTTCGAAAGTTTTAATATTGAGGATCCGTTTAATATAAAGCATACCGAATAACTTTCTGAACAAAATAATCCCTTGATAGATGCTAAGAAATTCTCCGTTGGTCAATATTTATTTCAGCGTGCCCTTTTTTACCCGACTAAGGCAAAGCAAAAGGAGGGTTATGATTTTGACAGGCTATGTATGTATGTATGTTCATCTGTTCCCTCGTAACTTCTAAACTACTAGGGTCTTAATAGTCCGCTGAGTATAGGCTATATGGGGTTTCATAAATTCTAATGTGGCGCCCTCTAGCGGACAAAACATACAGAGTAAAAAAATAAAGTTAAGAGAAATATGTCGTGTTTCGTATCATTTGAAAGTGCTTTACTTCTACATTACTAGCATTTGCTTGTGACTTTACCTGTATTTATGGGCTGATTACATAAAATTCACATCTTTTCGTTCATAGCTTCTGTACTACTTATCAGAATAAGACCACTGCAGTACCATTAGAAGGGCCTTGATATTCTGTTCGTTATGAGCTATAAAGCTTGTCAACAAATTTAGTACTGCGCCCTCTAGCGGACAAAAAGTTCTATGTTAGTATAAAATTAAAATAAATATACCGTGTTTGGTATCACTTGAAAGAGCTTCACGAGTACTTTATTAGTTCGTCAATTTGACTTTTGTTAATATTACGCGCCACAAAAACACTTTGACACCAAAATAGTACAAATAATAAAAAGTAAACTAAAACCCAACTACGACAAAAAACGACGCTGAAAAAGTATAAAACACGATTTTCAGAATACTGAACAGGAACAAAGTTGCTAATGTAGTAGCAAGTAAATGGACACAGTAGACTCCCAAGATGCCTTCGTTGTAAATTGACAATAATGTCATACAATACTATTCTGAAGTAATAGAAGCAATATTCACTATGTAGAGATAATTTTCATGTTTGGAAAGGCGTAGTCACACGTTACATATACCTACCTACCGTAGCACTTTGACTACGTCACTATTACACACATTATACACACTTGTACTTAATAGTTTCAAATAGTTCTAGGTTGATCTCGTTCAAACTAAAAGTAAAAAGTAATTGTAAAAATCTGCAGTGTGTATTTTTTACAAAATTTTTACTATCTTTATTTTAAAGTTAGAGGAGGGGAAAAGGTCGCCTACTTTGCTACTTTGGAAGCGTCTATCTTACAAACGTTTGACTTTAGGTTTTAGGTTTGAAAAAAACAAAATATTTTAGTTCCATCTATGGGAGCCCCCCTCAAATGTCATTATTTTTTATTGTATGAGAATCTGTTAGCGGTTGGCAGGATTCACCTACTTAAACCACCAACTAAGATTCATGTGTGATGCTAATAGTTTCAGAATAAAGTGGCTGTGACATACGGACGGGCAGACAGACTCGACAAAAATATAAGGGTCCCCTTTTTTTTATTCTGCTACGGAACCCTTAAAACACCCCTGTGATAATATTTTAACAACAATAATATGAAATGATGATATTCATGGCGCATTGACCGTAAAAAAAAGATTTTGATTATTCAAAGTGTTCGCAATCTTTTTTGATGAGTGTATGTCTCATACGAGTATTATGTTCCTCTACCCTTTTACATAAAACGTCAAAGTCAAAAATTAATAATTCAATATATATGACACAAAATGCCACATGAACGTCAATAATTACTTAACATCAATCAATTATGGCCCATATAAGGCTCGAACATACCTACTTATCTTTTGGGCCCTACTAGCGCTTCGAGACATGACACAGACAATCTGCTGGAAAGTGCTGAGAAGAAACGCCGGAACAAACTCAGTCACCACTAGCTGCCACAAAAATGATACAAATCAAAATAAACAGGTACATCAGTTTGGTGTAGGCTGGACTGTCCATACATTCTCGTCATTTAGTTTGTCTTTTATAATACCCCTTCGACATTAGGGTAGATTTGACATGTAACTTAAATTTATATATCGGTAGTTCGATAACATTACTAGGTATATCATTGAAAAATTTTACACAATTTTCCATGTATAAAGCAATGTATTTTATCAAACATTATAACTATTAATGTGATAGAGTTTATTCAAGCATATCAGGTCAGTTTGTTCACATTAGCCTTTAATATGAGTTACAAACCGCGTTGATTAGAAAGCTGTAAGCATCGATAGCTTGCAATTTCCTTTGATAAAGTCGGTCAAGCGAATCGAATGGTCAATTGGTCAATCGTTCGTACTATATTTTTAACCGACTTCAAAAAAGGAAGAGGTTATAAATTCGACTGTATGTTTTTTTTTGTGTCTATGTTACCTCATATCTGAGTCGTTTGTCGACCGATTCGAAATTTTTTTTCGCCTACCTAGTGGGTATACCGTTTAGTTGGTCCTATTGTTGCCAATTTGGGATCTGATGATGGGATCTTGGTGTAATCGAGGAAAACCCTCAAATTTTAAGGGCATGTTTTTTTTTAAATATAATCCTAATGTTGACGTGTTGTTACGTCTGATAGTCAACATCTTGTGGGGCTGAGCTGATGGTAGAACTCCTTAATGCTTAAGAATTCAGTAATTATAATGACAGAACTTATGAAAGGTAGTTTGTAGCTTCTTTAAGAACAAAGTCATAAGGTGCAACTAGAAAGATTAGTTATGGTTTAAATAAATAGTACGCCTCTGTATTCTGTATGGTTGCTGAGTAAAAGGCACCTTAAGCTTATTTGTACTTTTTGTTTATACAGGGTGTTTGACGAAACGATGTAAACATTTCTGGGGCCGATAGAAGACACCTATGAAATAATTTAATGTCTTGTATGTAATAGTGTCATAAAAATAAAACTACTTGTTATTTTTGCCTGAAAGTATTACAATTAAGTTTAGTTTAAAAATCCTCAAATTCTAGTAATATTCTTAATATTGCCATGGTAACAATTTCGAAAATAAATGTCGGTTAACACAAAATAGCCGCATAATAGAGTCGGGGAAAATGGTTTAACCGCCAATTTATTTCGCTGATCGTTGCAAGCAAAAGGTTTTAAGTACTACTTTAATTGTTTTTCGAGTTTGGATAACTGCTTTTGTAGTTTGGATAAGTGAGGTGGGGTATCATACCGATGCGAGTCAAATACGCCGGCGTGTAACGGTCCTTGTTTGATCCGACGTTGCAAATTATCACATAATGATATTTGCACGTACGAATGGACATAGATATCACTATTTTGAGATTCGATAAGTGCTTTAAGTAACACGAAGTGAACTTGAGATGTGTTTCACCGACACTCAATGAGATTGTAAAGTGCGGATAACTTTCTAAAACGACATGCTAGTCAAGTTTAGAGACGATAATGATTTAAACAACATGCTATCATAAAATTACATAAAGGAAAAAAGGTTGAAACGCCGTGTTATATATTTTTTAGATGATTGTTTTAAGCGACAGCGGTGTTGATTTTTATGAAAGGCAAAATGTATCAAGCGACAGTTATCTCTAAAAAGTAGTGGCAAGCAAAACGCCTCAACCGACGTTGAGTATTTTAATTGAGAAAACAAAAACAGTTTAAGCGGTTTTTTGGAAAATATTTGTATGGTTCATATCCATAGATTCTAAAATTTTATTGATTTTTTTTTGCGTTTCATACATCATTGTTCTAAAATTAGGCCAAAGTGTTAATTGTTTTAAGCGCCAAAAATGTGCTCCGATCTATATGGGGCCCCTCTTATTCGACGCAGAAAAATCCGCTGATTCCAAATATGTATATAACTCAATTTCGCTCTGGGTGGCGCTTAAGACGAATAGGCTTTCAAACCTCGTTTTAATTTTTCTTAAAATGAAATATTACGATAGCTCAAAATAAAATATAATTAAATTACAAAGGATCTGTTCTTACCATCATTTATGTGCATTTTTTATGACAAAAATACACATTATGTGTGCATAACACAAAATACACATTATGTGTGCATAACACATAATGTGTATTTTTGTCATAAAAAAAATATAAAAATATAGTTACCAGTAAGGTCCAGATGCCGAAGGTCCACCAGGTCGGTGATGAGGGGCGCTAGACTTCTCGCGTCCATGCTCCCTGACCCCGTCACAGCTAGGTGCGTTAGGTTTCTGAAGGTAGAAGCTAAGAACTGCGCTCCTGCTAGTGACACCTGCAGCAAATGATTAATGATCTTATTCCTTTTTAAATCCTTCAAATGATTTCAATACAAAACAGATCATGGGTTGTCAACCACTGCTATGCTTTGCAGACATGGCTAGGTAAGTGGGGTATTGATCGCCAACAATCCTCAGCCGCCTCCACAACATCCCAAGAAAGAATATTAAAAAGAACTGTTCCCAGCTACTTGACTCCAAATTACAGTAAATGCCTCCAAAAACCAAGTGAGAATAAGGATAGACCCAGCAGGCCCTGCAGAACCTAAGTCTCCTGCGCCTTTATCTGCGATCTCTACAGGACAATAATTAGGCCTCGAGCCTCACGGTGACTGTAGTCTGTAGCTCTCTTATTTTGGGTCTTACTATTAAACCAAGCAGTATTATGGAATAATATTATGATGACCTCCGTGGTCGAGTGGCTAGCACGCTGGTTTTAAGCGTCGCCATCTCGTGAGGTTCCGGGTTCGATTCCCTGTCGGGTCAATGTAGAAAACGATCTTTCTATATTGTCTCGGTTCTGGGTGTTGTGATACCACCGTTGTTTCCAATTTTCCATAACACAAGTGCGTAAGCTACTGAGCTTGGGATCGGAGCAATGTATGTGATGTTGTCAAATATTCATATATTTATTATGGACTCACCGCACAAGACTTCGTACGCCATTCCCTCACAGCATTAACACAAGGTCCGGCTCTTGCTCCTGCACATCTTGCAGCGATCTCCAAAGGGCCAGCTGTTCTTACTCGCCTCCAGACTTCAGGCCTGGTGCTTAGCCGAGCTACTAGCCTGGCCCATCGTCTGCATACCCTGGATACTCGGCAGAGGTCAGACACCTGAAAAAAAATGAGAAGTTAGAAAATTATAATGTTATCAAAGATGTTTGTATGGTGTGTGTTATTGAAGGTTATTTTACCGTTGACTATGTATCTTACAATCTAAATTTAAAAATTAAAGTATCTCTGTCTGTCTG
This sequence comes from Pyrausta purpuralis, assembly GCA_963924145.1. NCBI lineage: Eukaryota > Metazoa > Arthropoda > Insecta > Lepidoptera > Crambidae > Pyrausta > Pyrausta purpuralis. Next base: position 18,944,099 of record OZ001662.1, read on the forward strand.
TTTGTTGCGCTTTCATGCCAAAACTACTGGAGCTCTATTTTCGAATTCCTTGCTTGAATATGGCGTGTTAGTATCGTTCTAAAACAAATTAAAAATCAATGAAAATCACTCAAAATATTTGCGTTGGTACTCACAAAATTCATTTATCTTTTTTCAAATCACTTCCACGTGATACTAATTTTCATTGGAAAATCGGACATTAAACAATTAATATCACTCGCCATCTTGACGCGAGTGATTCAAAAATAACGGCCATGAACTGATTTAAATGAAACATGGCACACATATAGTCTAGAGCTTGAGAAAGGACTTAGGCTTCTTTTTTAATGCAAAAAAGGGGTTGTAAAGGATTGAAAAAGGGGATGAAAGGTTGTATGAATGTATCGTCATTTTTTAAAGCTAGAAGCTTGAAACTTATTTTGAGGCTCTTGATTAGATATAAATAAATATGACATTCAAATTATCTAAAAAAAATACTCTTCAGAGGTTAAAAAGCCAATGAAAGTTTAGATTCAAATTAGTTCTGAGGCTAGAACAATAAAACTTTTTCTGTGGCGTTGGATAAATTAAGTAGATGTTAATAAAATTACATTTCAAGTTTGTAAAAATTGTACTCCTAAGGCGGTAAAATTAGAATAAGGAATTACTCAAAGTAACTATTTCCACGCGGACGAAATCGCGGACACAGCTAGTCTATATGTTTATAAAAATTACTCCATATTTCCCTCGGTCACGGCATCACACGTGAACGACTAGACAAATTTCACAAATTCTTTTTTTTTGTTCGGTTTGTTATTGTCAGGAGAATGGTCTTATACGCGCTTTTACGCGGGGTGTTTCGTATTTATCATAATAAAATACGAGTATTTATTTGTAACTCTGTTTATTTGCACTATGCTTTATATTTATCAAAGATTGCAATATTAGTAGTCTAATATCTATTTTAAATAGCACAAAGCAACTTCTCCTGAAGACACCAAAACACGCCCTTCAGTATAGACTATATCCATGTCATAGACTAACAACTTTATACTTTTAATTCTGACATACCAAACATCCCCCGCTTTATGCTAAAAATCAAAAAACCTTACAAACTGAAATTACTTTAAAACTAATTCAAGTACTCAAACAATATTTTTTCCTTAACACTATTTTCTTACACAAAAGTTTTCTCTCTATGTTAATCAACCTTTTTACTCTACTGTTCTTACTTACTATATCTTATTACTTTTAGTTTTCTTACATTTAACTCTTAATAGTAATCAAATACAAATTCACTCATTGTATCGGTTAGGCTTCCTAATAATCCTGCCATATCTTGACCTACGCACATTTTCTTCATTACACTGTGTATCACTATTTTCATTTACACTGTTTGACTCTAAATTCCTACTCACATCTATTTTGATTTGACTCTATGTAATTACTATCTCTCCTGTTTTTGAAACTATTATTATCTCTATTTATGTGTATATCATTGTCTGAATAACTCTCTCTTTTTACAATATGCTCATTCCTACTGCTCCTTAAATGTTTACTATTTCTATAATGTAAACATAGCCATACTAAACTATGTTTTACTATCTTGACATTTTTTTGTCATGCTTTTTACTATACCTACTGCTTTCTCGGCTAAACCATTAGATTGGGGATAGCGTGGACTTGATTTAATCAATGTTATCTCATATTTTGTAGCAAATTGCTTAAACTGAAAACTATTAAAAGGCATATTGTCACTCATAATGTACTTAGGGATTCCATGTGTTGCAAAAATCTGTTTACATTTCTTAATAACATTTTCAGCAGTTTTGTTCTCTAATTGTTTCACTTCTATCCACTTTGAATAATAATCAACAAGCACGCAAAGCAAGCAAGTTCCATAATGACAAATATCCATAGCTACTTTTATAAATGGAAGATCCGGTACCTCATGTGACATGAGTGGTTCTTTTGTATTAGCATTTCGATACTTTTCACATGATTTACATTCTAAAACATAGTTATCAATATCACATGACATTCCCGGCCAATACATAACTTTCCTAGCTCTTTTCTTACACTTCCCTACTCCTAAATGTCCCTCATGTATTTTTCCCATCATTTCTTTTCTCATGTTTTTAGGTATAACTAACCTATTGTTATAGTACAATATATCATTCATTACTGTGATATCCTCTTTTAACTTATAAAATACTTTTAACTCTTTGTCCTGAATATTCCTATCATTGCATGGCCACCCTACTTCATGCCAGCTTAATAATTTGTTCAAGTTTTCGTCAAGTCTAGTTTCAGTTTGCAATTGTTGCAACTTAATATCTAAAATAGGTAAATCTATATCCCATCCATGTACTACTTCCTGTTCTATACTATGTATTAACTCTGTCAATGTTGGTTCCTGTTTAGAATTATCTTTTATGTAATTTCTCGACAAATAATCAGCTACAAACATTTTTTCCCCTGGGACATATTTAATTATGAATTTATACTTTAATAACTTTAAAACCATTCTTTGCAACCTTGCTGAAATCTTATTTAAATCTTTTTTTTATTATATTCACAAGTGGTTTATGATCCGTTTCTATAACAATCTCTCTACCATACACAAATTGGTGATATTTTTCCATAGCTGCACAAATTGCAAAAAGTTCCTTTTCTATAGGGGCCCACCTAGTTTGACTATCTGTGTAACATCTAGAATAAAAAGATATTGGTTTCCCTTCCTGTAGTAAACAAGCTCCTATTCCTCCCTTTGAGCTATCTGTCTGTAAAGTTAAAATTCCTTCTTTTTTCAAAATAGCTAATGTAGGTGTACAACTTAACTTCTTTTTTAATTCTTCAAACGCCTGTTTATGATTACTATCCCATATCCACTCAACATCTTTTCTAAGCAAGTGTCTCAATGGTTCGGTACTCTTGGTATACTGTGGTATAAATTTGCTTAAATAGTTGCACATTCCTAAAAACTTTTGTAATTGTTTTACATTTTTGGGCTCCTCTAAATTAATAATTGACTTAATATGATCTGGGTCTACCTTTATGCCCTCTTTTGAAATATACAAACCTACATACTTGACATGATCTTTTTTGTACTGAATTTTCTTACTATTGAACTTAACATTGTACTGCCTAGCTCTTTTTATCACCTGTTCTAATATCCTATCATGTTCGATCTCATTTTTTCCAGAAATTATAAGGTCATCGTAGTAAATATGTACTCCTACTATATCACTGAAAACACTATGCATTATTCTTTGCATGACCTCCGGAGCTAATGAAATGCCAAATGGTAATCTAAGGAACCTATACCTACCAAAAGGTGTTCCAAATGTGCAAACTTTATCCTCATCATCAAGCAATATCTGAAAAAATCCATCTTTTAAATCAAGCACAGTAAACACTTCTTTTCCTGCTAAGTTGCTATAAATTTCTTCAGGTGATGGAATTTGATAATTTTCCCGTAAAATATTTTCATTTAACTCTTTAGGATCTAAACATAATCTCAAACTTTTATCTGGTTTTTCTACAATCACTAAGTTATTGCACCAAGCTGTTGGACCTTCTACTTTTTCTATTATTTGTCTACTCCCATAACTATCTAATGTATGTTTTAACTTATCCTTGATTGCATTAGGTACTCTGCGAATTGACTTAATTACAGGTACTGTATCCTCTTTCACTTTTATCTTATAGTTTCCTATCTTTCCTAACCCTTGAAAAATATCTTTATTCTCATTCACAAACCTATCTTTCTCGGAACATGTTATTCCTTCTACTCTTGACACTAAGTTTAATCTCATGCAATCTTGTAACCCTAACACAGGTTGAACTTGCAGGTCAATAACATTGAAATTTATTTTCTCATCTTTACCTCTGACATTGCAGTTAAATTCTACAGATCCTAAAGTATTCAGTTTTTGTTTGTTATACACAAGTAACACTGACTTTGAGGGTTTAAGTAAATTTTTCCCTTTAATTTTATTAAATAAACTTACCGGTAACGTATTACAGTCTGCACCTGTATCTAGTTTAAAATTAATATCAAAGTTATTTATCTTAATTGTCTCTATCCAAGGTTGTGATTTCACACTGTCCACAGTAACAATACTTCCCAAGTCATACTCTGATTCACTTAGTTTTTCTTCTTCCTGTATTTCATTCACTTTTTTCTTATTTCCTCTTGCACCTTGCCATTTTCCTCCCTGTTGTCCTTGTACTCCGGGAACATTCTTCTTTTCTTTCTTATTCTGGAAGTTCTTCTTATTTTTACACACCGCAGCAAAGTGATTATATCTTTCGCACACTGCACACTTCCTACCATAGGCTGGACACGACCTTGGCTGATGTTTTCGACCACAATACTCACAACTGCTACTCTTCACTGCATCTATTTTGTATCTGTTCTCACCTTCAATAATTTTTACTTGTTCTTTTCCTATTTCTATTGATCTTCCTGTTTCAATTGCTTTTTCTAGGGTTAAATCTTCTCTTAGTAATCTTTCTTTTATCAGTTTGTCACTAGTTCCTATTATAAGCACCAATATTATTATTCTTTCTTTCAATCCTTCCAGCTTACAAGTATTTGCCTTTGTTTTTACTCTAGTGGAAAATCTCTCAAAACTTTCTCCTTCCTGTTTTTTCATCTGCATCAACTCATAAGTATTTATTATTAATTTTTTCCTTGGCTCAACGTAATCTTCAAATCCTTGTATTAACTCGTCTAGCGTAATTTTATCCGTTAACTTATCCTTTATGTTCGCGTTGTAGGCCTCTACCGAGTCCTCACCTGCGCAGCTCAAAAACAATGCAACCTTTCTGCTCTCCGATGCCGTAGACAGTCCTGTGGCTTCTAAATATAGGCTAAATCTTTGCTTGAAGGATCGCCAGTTCCCTTCTGTGCCCGTAAGAACAAGTTCTGCCGGCGGTTTTATATTGTAGGCCTCCATCTTGTTAGTCACACACAACTGACACCATGTTTCGTATTTATCATAATAAAATACGAGTATTTATTTGTAACTCTGTTTATTTGCACTATGCTTTATATTTATCAAAGATTGCAATATTAGTAGTCTAATATCTATTTTAAATAGCACTAAGCAATTTCTCCTGAAGACACCAAAACACGCCCTTCAGTATAGACTATATCCATGTCATAGACTAACAACTTTATACTTTTAATTCTGACATACCAAACACGGGGAATGCGTTACGCATACTCCCTCCCCCGGAGTGGTGGAGACTTATGTGGCACCCCTGGCATGGTATACCCACTCAACCCCGCGGCGTTCCTTCATCGCCTGAGTGGCGGTGTCATGGGAGATCGGCTAATTTATCGACTGTCCACAACACCGTCGGCGACTGCCCAAGGTGGGCACGATAGGCCCTATATGCCACCCTATAGGAAGGCTGACTCGTCGGCCTATCTCATAGATAGGCCGACGAGTGCGACTTGGATGGGCGGCCTACTCCAAACTCAGTTTTGTGTTTCGCATGAATCTGTCGCGACAGCAGAAAGCTCAGATTTTCGACCAGTGCATTCTACCGGTTCTCACTTATGGAGCGGAAACTTGGTTTACGACCAAAGAGATTCTTGAAAAACTTAGAGTTACGCAAAGAGCTCTAGAAAGAAAAATGATTGGAGTAACACTAAAAGACAGAAGAAGTAACAAATGGCTGAGACAACAAAGCCAAGTGACTGACGAGGTCGAGAGAGTTGCAAGACTGAAGTGGAAGTGGGCTGGTCATGTTGCAAGGAAAGAAAATTCCTGGTGCAAAGAAGTCCTAACATGGAGACCATACGGATACACTAGAACAAGGGGAAGACCGCAAATGAGATGGAAAGACGACTTAAAAGAGATAGCGGGCAGCAACTGGATCCTATCTGCCCAAAACAAGAATAAATGGAGAGGGTTAAAGGAGGCCTACACCAAGCGATTGGTAGATAGTGGCTGAAGAAGAAGAAGAAGAAGGTAGGCTGATGAAAATTAATGGAAGCGCTATATTATTGTAGTACCCCGGTACCTGCCACCCGCAGGTCTCCACCAGGAGGGGCCGCAGAGCTGACATCTTGTTGACGAGCTCTTCCCCTCCTACGACTATGAAGCAAGGGGGCGTGAGGGTCTCCCTCACGTACTCACTCCGCCGCTCCTTTCTGCGTCTTTACACTCTCGCAAAACGACGCCGTTGCCGTCCAGGCTTCCTCACTTCCCAGCATGGACTTGATACTTAAGAGTGTGAGGTCGGGCCCGATCAACGCGACTAATTCAGTAAATGTGATCTCGACACAACTCACAACTTCTGATTTATGACAGCAATGTTGCTTATAAACACCATAAAAATGAAAAACTTTTTCCGTAAATCAAACTACCACAGATTTGATCTAACTTTTAGTGCTTACAGCTACGGCACATATAAAAACACACGATAGGTATAACTTTATCATGGTAGTCGATACATCAAGTTTTACAATTGGCTCTGATAAAGTGCCAGCTCTATTCAGATTAAACAATAAACAAATTGCAGCATGAAAAGCATAGCAAAGCTGAAACTGAGTCGTAGATTAAATCAGTGAATGGCCAGCCGTTGGCAAACCGACTCGTTTGTATCAATTTGGAATCGAACCCACTGCCCATTCCGATAAACTGACCGGCTGGTCACGAAATGGATCGGAAATGGAAGGACCAAGCATTCATTTGTTTCTGGACGCTTACACAATATTGATTACAAATAACTGTTATTGGGGCCTATTTCATCGTCAATAAGCACAAATCATCATTATCATCCCCATGCACACTTTCACCTCATATACACACAAACATGCACCCTCACTCAAAGAAGAACACACTCGAACGCGCGGACACACCAAACACACCTTTGAAATTTGTCTATTATTGTATCACAATCATAATCCCTCCTTTTTCCCAAATAGCAGACGTTATCTTGTTTGGGAAATCAGTTCAATAATTATCTTTAAACATATTGTAGACGACACTCCACTCTGTGGGACCTGTCTCCCAAAATACAGACTCACGTCTAGTTTGGGGACGAGCTTCGCGAGCTAGGTAGTTTTTATTATATTTACAATGTAACATATGTCATATATTTCATTTTGTAAACTGTGTTTTTAGCTAAAATAAATACTATTTCTTATTATATATTTTTTTAATTAAATTTGGAGCTTGGCTCTTGTCAGTGGAGTTTTTTTCATTCTTTACGCTCTTCCGCCATCTCAAAACACTGCTGGTTATCTTGGCCTTTGGTAAGTTTTTTTTTTTTAATCAAAAGCTTGCCTTGCCATCGCAATTCTTGTTTTCATGTCTGGTGTACATCTGAGAGCGTGAGAGATAAGCACTAACCAACACAGATAATTCAAATATGGAACGACATTTCGTATGGAGTACTGTACAAGAATCTCTAAACGGAACGTATTCGGACGTTGTAAAACAGGCCGTTAATGTCGTAAAACGTCAATACTTCGATCACATAACAATTGGATCATATAACATATAACAATTGATTGGAAGTTAAATTAGGTTTAACAATCTCATCTAAACTAAACGTCTTGTTGTTAAAGCAGCCTTTTATTTCTAGATTCCAGAAATGACCAAATCATACAATTTTGTACTCTCAAGTGTACTAAACCTGTATTCTGTTTGTAAAGTAGTCCAGAAAACTGAATCAAGTAAAATATTTCTTACAAACTCCCCTCGTTAATAAATGCAATTTAATGTTGTAGTTAATTTTTTTTAAATGATTTTTTATTTCATTATTTTTAGTTATTACTCATATCTCAAAAACTACTGGACCTATTTTGTAGAAACTTACACTACACTCTAAGTAAAACTATACAAGATATATATGTGATTTAAGTATTAAAGAACCATTTCGCTTTAACTTGTCGTATTCAAGAAATCTGGAGCCAAACATACATTCACTTTTAAAATTTTGCTCACGTGATAGGAAGCATTAATAGATCAACATACTAAATTTTTTTTGAATAGATGTCCTTTTTAAGTCAATAAAAAGCTGGACCTATGCCATTAATACCACCGTTTAGCACTGTTCAGACGTCGACTTGGAGAAACGCTAACAAAACCGTATACTGGACCTTTAAGTACCTTCTTAATCGGCAATCGTATAAACAGGGCGATGTAATTATACTCCTAGATGCGTAATGAGACACTTAATAAAGCCATTAAACAGATATGGAATTGCTCTGAGAAATGCAGAGGTAATTTAGATCGGTCCGTGTTAACAAGTAGGGCTAAAAACGAGAAACGGCTAATGGTTACATTTTTTGTAGTACAATGACTTAGTCTGCAAAGGTCTTACAGGCTAAGTTTTTATCGATTAGGACTATGCTGAACGTTAAGTTTATCGTAGGAATGGACCTGTCGTGCATGTCATGCCCCTACAACTTTCCCACTCACCTACCCGCGTTCGACCGTTGCGTTGTTTCGTGTCAAAACAATTTATTTTGCACCCTTTTCTTACCGCACAGTGACAGGTTCATTCTTACGATCTGCAGTCGCAACATGCGTGTAAAGACCGCATCCCCTTTTAGCTTATTATAATCTTACTTTTTTCTCGTCTATGTTAGAGGAACATTTTAAAATACGCAAATTCTCACTTAAGTTGGAACCCACTGTCTTTGCTTCCTCACAGAACCCTGAGCAGTCAGTATGATACCCATGAAAATTATACTTCCCTCGAGATATGGTAAAATCTTCAGCTACAGAGCATCGTTCAAGGTGTTATCCCGTCTCGATGCCGGAGGTACGCAGTCAGAGGGGGGGAGGCCTCAGTCCTTCTCCCCCATACGTAGGAAGTCAGAATAATATCCAGATAAATACTGCTTACCTCAAGATAAGGCAAAATCTTCAGCCACAGAGCATCGCTCAGGTTATTATCTCTTCTTCTTCTCGGAGTTCCGCAGTCAACTAGCGTCTGGTAGTTTTGGTCTAAGCTCAGCTCATTCAAGTCAGCGAGGAAGATAGTAGGCTCAGGCAGGAGGAAGCGAGGCCTCCGTTTTGCATCCCCTCACATAGATAACCAGAATGATACCCATAAAAATACTGCCTACCTCGAGATAAGACAAAATCTTCAGCCACAGAGCATCGCTCAAGTTATTATCTCTTCTTCTTCGCGGAGGTCCGCAGTCAGCTAACGTGTGATAGCCCTGGTCCAGGCTCAGCTCGCTCAGGTCAGCTGCGAGGGAGATGGCAGGCTCAGGAGGAGGGGGAGGCCTCCGTCTCGCTCCCCCACACACGCCGGGGCCTGAGCAGCTCCCAGTAGACATGGCGCCAAAGCCCTGTTGACAATAAAACAATAATTTTCATTAACTATGTTATACTCGTACATAATCTAATTAGAAGAAGAAAGTAGATATAAAAAAACGGTCATGTTCGAGTCAGACTCGCGCACTAAGGGTTCTATGCCAACTTTAACTGAATTAGGGTTCCATTTACTTCTACTTAGCCAAAATACCAAAATATTTTGTTGATAGCAACTATAACTTTGTTTTTCATTGTATTTGTATGAAGAACTAAGTTATGTTTGCTTTTGTTGAAAATGTACTATATCTCGAAAAGTAGGTACTAGTTCGATCTAGTCAATATGAAATGTGAAATGTCATATTTTTTTATTTTTTGGTGGGAAATCGTAAAGCGGTTTGCAGAATACATCTAACTACCAAGTTTCATTTGTGTGTTGTGTGTATTTGTGTAATGCTAATAGTTTCTGAATAAAGTGGCTGTGACATACGGACGGACAGACAGACAAACTTGACGAAACTATAAGGTTTCCATTTTTTTGCCATTTGGCTACGGAACCCTAAAAACGAGCAATCTTCAATGTTTCTCTTAATTGACACCATTTAATTATGCTACCATTCAATTGATACTTTTCCTCATGGTGAGGCCATCAGTGGGATGTGTACAGTCCGCAATCGCAACTAGCTTTAGTTAAGAGTAAATGGTCTCTAGTTGCGTCCAAATGTGAGTAGGTTATGGAATTACCACCATTCATTTAAATTAGCGTTGCACTTTACACATGTGTAGGAAAAGTACATGGCTTACATTTAGATTTTGAATTATGGAAGTATATTAAATTTCTCTCAACTTTATTATGTTGAGTCTAGTAAACTGCTCGGGTTGTCTGGTGTTTCCCTTGGATTAATTCGTTCAAGACAGTTCTAATTTAGCCCTCAAAAACTTATTTGTGTTGCCATATTACTTCAATTTTGCTTTACAGCTAGTTATGGTGGGAGCCTTTCGCGCCCAAACACTTTTCAAAACGATTTTGGATCGTAAGGTGGTCAGGCACGAGAGAGATCGACTGTACATACATGTAGACACTTATTTCCTACGTTTCATATTTTTTGTTTTAGTACATTTCTTCCTCACTACGAGTTATAAGAAAGAAAACATTGTGTAGATAGACTTGGACTTGGAAATCAGCTCTATCAACATCCCCTTTGCTCATTCTCGTACCTTTTGTCCCAATTTATCTCACATCTGATAAGGGATATTTGGAGCTATCATTTACAAGAGACTATAGGTTATTTTATCGTCGTCCTTTTTAACCATTGTATTTCCTTAATTTTTCTTAGCTTAATACCCAAAACCGTAAGGCAGTTTGGCAGTTTTACAAGAAATTTAATATATGATTTTGAAACTATTAAAAATATACAGTTCGTGGCATGTAGTAGGAGCAGAAGATTAAAATATAGACTCTTTCAGTAACCTGTTATGAAATCTAAACAAAATAAATCGAACCAGCAATGAATTGCATCAGATGTGTCAAGTCATTTAACTTGACATTGTCTTTTTTTAAAGGAGTTAGCGATTTTGATCATAGAAGGACTATCTCCTAGATAATAACTTTATGATTTAGAAATACATTGCTTAGGGACTATAACTTTGTTTGTATTACTATATCGCTGAGTTAAAACATTTAAGAACACTGTTTATTTATTTATTTATTTTTATTTAAAACTTCATGCACACAACATAAAATGGTACATATGGCGGACTTAATGCCAAAAGCATTGTTACTAGGTTAAAGTAACTGGAAGTGAACACTGTAAATTCATTCATTTTTTTGGTCCTATTAGAGGCCACACGCTGAATAAAAAAAGCAAGTTAAACTAAGAATTTGAAACTGATATGTATCTTATCTTTATAGAGAGATCAGATAAATTTCAGTTGATCCACAAGTAATAAATAAGACTCAATACTTGATCATACTGTGCATTTTATCGGAACGTTCACAGAGTTCTAGCCAATTTGTCATAAATTATTTGCGGCCGACGAATTTTCCACCCGCTTACCCAATGGGTTATAATTTGGGTGTATGTGACTCCCACAGAAAAACAAGTAGCCTAAAACTTTTCATGGGGGCATAGTCTAGTAAAGAAATATCCATAACAGCATCACAGATCATGTTCTAAGATAAGCTGTTAATGGAAAAGACATGCAAATAAATTAATTTATCAACCACATTTTTGCCTCATCCATATTGCAATACTTTTATTTTTCAAAATAAAATTGTTCAATTATCCAGGACGAGTTTAACTTCACATGAATATAAATTCATAAAATTGCTCTATTAATTCCATGTTATTGATAAGTGGTGACAGGTGGCCCGCATTCTCAACCGATCCAGGTCTTGCCTTTCTTGTCAGCATCTTTGGGTTATTAATAGCAATCTAATCTTGAAGATATACCTCAGGTTAGTGGCAGAAGAAAGACAAATAATAAATAACTCTAATGGATCTCTATGAAAGTAGAGTAGGCCACGTTTGCCACGGTAGTCCAGTTCTACGAGATCAGTGCACTGCTGGACCTGCAGAAAATTCTGGTGTCTTTACGCCGCAGTTTTTTGCAGGTAGTCCAGTCCTGTCCTGTTAACTGTGACAGTGTCATCTTTCTCGCTTGCACCTACCGATAAAGCGGCGCGCTGTATATTTTTATCTTTCTCAGCGTTGCCATGGTGATCTCCTTGGTGATGCTCATGGTATGCATATGCATACCTTCATTTAAGAAAAGGAAATGGTTAATTTTATTGTTAAAACTGGATTAGTAAAAATCAGGTCTCAGTTTTTTGCGGGTCACTGCAATCGGGATGTCCGTGTAAATTTTAGCATTAAAACGCGTATAATACTAACCGGCATTCTGCAGAAAAGAAACTGCAAAATACGAGTTAATCATGATAGCTGGTTAATCTTAACATTATTTTCCCTGGGATGTAAAACATTTTGAGACCCAATAACTAATGTAATCCAACCTTTGCCGATCTAATCGTAGGTATATCATTAGGCATGCTGACCTTATTTTGCAATTAAGCGAGCTTATCTTCACAATGGTTGCATAAATCAAACCAGTTTGTCATTCGTGCTTCAGTCATGTATAGAACAAGCCACCAGGACTAGGTAAGGCTGGGGGTTTATGTAAGCGAGACTGTAAAAAACACCTTTTAATTTTCCTGCAAGTTTACTCGTATTACGCTACAGTGCCAATAGCTTGGTGTTTTACATTTTAACAGTTATCCTGCAATCTTCATATAAGGATAAAAAAAACTATTTTGATTTTATATATATGTACCTAATTATGCTGTGTCGTTGCCCACAGTCAGTTTGATAGGTTACACGGTTAAATAATTTACTTTATTTACTCCTTGAACTCCTTCCAGCTGTCGCAGGTTCGAATCCCGCAAGCGGCAAAATGTTTATGCGATGAGCACGAACATTTGTAACTATTAACTAAATAAATACTAAATATAAATATTGGACACCAATCACATACATTGCTCTGATCCCAAAGTAAGTAGTCAATGCACTTGTGTTATGGAAATCAGACACAACGGTGGTACCATAACACCCAGACCCGAGACAATATAGAAAAGATCGTTTTCTACCAATGTAGAAAACGATCTTTTCTATACGATTGGGTCAATACCCGACCGGGAATCGAACGCGAAACTTCACGAGATGGCGACGCTTGAAACCAGCGTGCTAGCCACTCGACCACGGAGGTCGTCAAATATGTGTTATATGTGTTTAAGTATATATGGGAGATGCACCAACATTATCTTGTTAGGCATTCGTAGCACAATAAAACAAACTATTAAATAACTGCACAGAGTATAAGGCTGGCTACCATTCACCGAAACCACAGCCTTACATTGAGGCATCTGATGAAATCATATAGGTTCCTTATAAAGTCCGATTTTCGTTGCGTTATAAATTGCTCTGTCTATCGATAGACATTTAAACGTCGGTTAAACACAACATGCTATAAATAACTGTCCCTCAGTTAAAGGGCCTCTGTTAAAGCTTAGATGATGACATCGGTGATAATTAAGACCATTCCTATTTTAAAAACAACAAGATTTATTTCATTTAGGCTTATGGAACGTTGATTTCGCTATACAATGTGTTAATTTTACACTTGATCAAACTTTTAAGGAGTGCTCTAATAATGGTTTTGAAATACTTTTACTATGGGACCAACCTCGAAATCGAGAAAAAAAAACAGCTATTCCATACAAAAACTCATTTCATCTCGGAGAAAATTTATGCAACAGCTGTTTTTTTTCTCGATTCGAAGTTGGTCCCATAGCAAAAGTTGTTTAAAACCGTGAGTAGAGCACTTCCTGAAAGTTTGATCAAATGTAAAATTAACACATTATGTTGTTCCGGATTTATATAGGCTACTGTTTTTGAATTTTGATGCTTCTTCTCAACTCTCTCGAAATTATGTTTTATTAAGACCCGACGTCAAAAGAGAGGGGTATAATAATTAAAGTGTCTGACTGTGGTATCGTAGCTTCCAAACGAATGAACCGATTTCATTCAGTTTCTTTTTAATAATTTTACCAACTGTTCTTAATCATTTCTCATAAAAACCTATTCAGCCAATTTAAAAATCGCTTTTTTAAATATAAAAATAAATGTCATAATCATTTTAGAATTAGATCAACTAGTAAACTTTAGTATACTTTTGGCTGCTACTCGTAAGGGTTGGTGATGTTTTAAAATATTTAGTATATATTTTTGTCCAGATTAAAAAAAAAACAGTTATGAAATTCTTAACTTATTTTTCTTTTCAACATATAAGTAAGTAGCATGTCATGACCCAAAAGTTTTGCAAACACCGGTCAAAAATTAACCGCCAGCACATATAAAACTGTGGATTGTTGTAAAAAAAGAGAAACGCGACCTGTCATAATATGTCGTCTTAAACGGGACATCGCCCACTAAACGGGACGACGACTTATCGGACACGACGGTAATGTGCTCAGCCGGTTTGTAGGGCTACCACAATTAGCGCATGCGCGTGAGTGAACCTCCATTGTCTTATTCTAAATTCAATAAAAAAACTGTAGGACTAGGAGGACTTACTAAGAGCATATACGTCCCAATATAGACCCTACCAAAGCATCGGGACAATAGGCTAGTTGACTAAATTTTAAAAAACCGGCCAAGTGCGGGTTCCGTGCCAATTTTTACTAAATTAGGGAATCCACTTACTTCCACTTAGCTAAAATATCACAATATTTTTTTGACAGCAAATTTAACTTTGTTTTTCATGGAGTTTGTATGAAGAGCAAAGTTATGTTTGCGGTTGTTGAAAATGTGCTACATCTCAAAAACTACTAGTTCGATGCCGTCCAAACTATTTTTTGTTGAAAGTATTTGTTAAGATCTACATTATATTTTTTTTCCAAAATTGACACTCGCTTAGTTTAGAAGTTAGAGGGTGGAAACGCCCATTTTACCACTTTGGAAGTGTCTATCTATCAAATTTCAACAGTGTGATGCTAATAGTTACAGAATATAATGGTTGTGACATATGGACGGACAGACAGACGTGACGAAACTATAAGGGTTCCGTTTTTTGCTTTCGGCTACGGAATCCTATAAACTCGATAATACGTTATTTTATTAAGTATAACAATCATATAACTTGTAATTTTTGTGAAACAATAAGATTCATATGATGCAATATGTCTTTAAAATTGTATTTTGAATTGCTCTCAAAAAATTCAAACTGTCATAGCGGCATGAGTGACGACGAATTGTTCTTAGTGGAAACTAGTCTATTTTAGGCTAGAACTGTTTGCTGCGCAACAAACTCAGTCACAATCGTGCCTCTTTTCACCACAATAGGCGCCTATGCTTACCTATTAGCAGACAGGTTTAGTGGTCAATTTGCTGGCAGACCAAGTTGGAACTGACGGACTGATTTGTATGTCGATTTATATATGTAACCTGTTAAATATGTATTTATGTAACCATCTTCTTCTTCGTCTTGCATAAGACATAATGGTTGTCTGTTTGTCAGTTTGCTGATCTAACCAAAAGTGGAGGAATAAAGCACTGTGCATTTGGGCACTAATATACCCCGTGCACACTTTGGTTTCATTAGTTTGGTAATTTTAGCCACCTCATACTTGATATGAGGCATTTGCCTAGCAGTAGGACAATTACAGGCTGACTTCACTTACTTATACTGTGATTTTAATAAGATAGACCAGAATGACAGCTTAATTCCAACTTTTTATTTTTTTAATGTTGCAAGCGTTGTACCAATCGTGTTATAATTGTATTCAATTGTACGCGTATAAATTACATATGTAGAACGTTACATAAAGCTTTATATACAAGTTTTACGCAAAACAGTTTTTGTAAAAGTAATAAAAATCAATATTCTTGTATGATTTTACCTACTTTGATTTTTTAATACTTTCCATAAATAAGTTATTGCAAATAATGATGATCTTTGTAGGAAACATGATTTTTATTATGAATATTTGATGATTGATTAAAAACATCAATTGATAATATTGAAATTTTCAATTATTAAGGAACATCACTATTTTTAAATTTCGAAAAAGTGGCCACCCACTGAATGTCATTTTGGTCTATCTAATAAAACATCAGAGTATACTTTCAATGTAGCTTAATGCTGTAAAGGTAAATATTGGTCATCAAACTGGGTCAATCGCATAACTAATCGAAGATACTACTAAATTACAAGTATATCAAACAACAAATAAATAATATCTTATTCATGTATACATATTATCAGGTTTATTGTAATGCAACGCGAAAGTTTAAAATCTTATATAACAATTAAATAGTTTAGAGACATCCCTACACATTAAAAGTCATTTCTACGCCAAAGAGATTTCCATACACCTCTCGGCGCAAAGTGACTCGTCCGTTGTTCCATATCAAACCATTACTGTCAGAAAGCACGCGAATATCTCGATCGTTTAGCACTTAGGCTGGAGCTGCGGATCAAAGCAAGAGATGCAGCGGATTGTTAAATCAAACTGAGTGGGTGAAATGCGATGTTTTTGATATTGGTCGACATTGAGTAGTATAAGACTCTGCAAAAAAAGGGACTTTTTAGTGACACCGCATTCAGTTTTTAAATTGGTACGGAATCCACGGTCCGCGCGTTCAACTCACACTTGGACGGTTTTTTGATGACGAGTTACTGTAAAAATATATATATACTGATTATCCATAAAAAGAAAACGTATAATCTCAAGTCACAATACTAGGCTTAGGCTAAGCTAAGCAACTATGTAAGATTTAATCATAAAACGAAATTAATAATTTATTAACTTATGTGAAAGGGTAGATTTGCGTGATAATAATATAGCCACCTGTCACTATCACAACTTGCAGCGATTGTATTTTGGCCAAATTTTTAGTCCCTCAATTCAAGACGCTCAGCTCCTTTGTAATGTGGTAT
This sequence comes from Pyrausta purpuralis, assembly GCA_963924145.1. Taxonomy (NCBI): domain Eukaryota; kingdom Metazoa; phylum Arthropoda; class Insecta; order Lepidoptera; family Crambidae; genus Pyrausta; species Pyrausta purpuralis. The sequence continues at coordinate 18,960,862 of OZ001662.1, forward strand.
TCGCCTGAGCAATCGCGTTGTGGGTAAACCAGTGTTTTCATTAGTGTCATCTGAGTTCAAACAACACACAAAACGGAAACGCAAGGCGGATCGTTCGAAATGCCATGCAATAATGGAAATAAATGCAAGATTGTGAAACTGGTATGTGGACCTGACTACCTACACTTAGTAACTTTGTTAGTTTCAATGAAATACTTCTCTTTTAGGGGGCTCCCCGAATTTTTGACGCGCACACTAGCGCCACTCTATTTAAAATAATTATTACTCCTTAAATACAAAAACAATCAAAAATCTGGTGGACATGATTGTAGTACAGGTTGTATAGTATTTAGTACGTTTAAATTGTTTCAAAAGTAGTGTACTGTAGTTAGGGTTAGAAAAACTGCATAATATGGCCATTTTTGGCAATTATTCTAACTGTAACTGCAGATAACTCTGTTTTATTGCACTTAAACATTGTATAACCAGAGCTACAATCACATCAATCATATTTTCGATTGGTCTTTTATTTAACGAGTTATGATTTTTGTACTAAAGTGGCGCTAGTGTGCGCGTTAAAACTTCGGGGAGCCCCTTCAGGCTTTGGACAATTTCAGTTATTGTTTGTACCTTTGCTCTTCTTCCTTTATCTCTTCTGTTCTGCATATTTAATCTGTTCTCTTCTGTTTGCTGATCTTAATTCTTGGTCAGCTTAAAGAATGATGATAAATGACGACGCGATTGGTGTATTGGTTAGAGCTCCTGACTATTACGCCGGCCGTCGCGGGTTTGAATCCCGCAAGGAGCAAATGTTTCTGTGATAAGCACGAAAATTTGTACCTGAGTCATGGATGTTTAATATGCATTTAAGTATTTATGGGAGACGCCCCCGTCATAATTATTTTCTGGTATTTTTAAGACAAGAAAGAAAATTCCTTACTTCGAAACCAAGACAATTGGTGTGTCGTTTGGCGCATTTTTATTTCTAAAAAAGTTGAGGTTAAGTCGTGAGGGATTTGACGTCTCTCGATTGAGTTTGCTCGCAATATACTATACTACGTTTTCTATATTCAATTATTTTTAATGCTGTTATGACACTTAACAAACTGAATATTATATTGCACTTGTAAAAAGCAACTGGGACACACGTAGGCTGCGTTAAAAAAAGCACTTGCAAAATTCAGCAGGCTTGCCAATGTGTCGGTGGCCGAGTGGTATAGGCGTGCGCCTGGATAGCCTAATACACGGGGTTCGATTCGTTGTCTGACACAGTTACTTTTTATAAGTGGCGACTTTTTGTGAGTGTCACTTAGTCAGAGAGTATCACTGAGTTGCTTTTTGTAAGTCTTTGACGACCTCCGTGGTCGAGTTGCTAGCACGCCGGTTTCAAGCGTCGCCATCTCGTGAGGTTCCGTGTTCGATTCCCAGTCGGGTCAAACTAGAAAACGATCTTTTCTATATTGTCCCTGGTCTGGGTGTTGTGGTACCACCGTTGTGTCTGATTTCCATAACACAAGTGCATTTGCTACTTACTTTGGGATCAGATCAATGTATGTGATTGGTGTCCAATATTTATTTATAAGTGCAATGTGTTATTCGAGAGTCAAATGTTGAAATAAAATATAGCTGGATTTCTCCTGTACGTTCAAGCAAGAAGCAATCTCGCCTCATATCATAACTACTATTAGTAATCAACACTTCGAAATAATTAGGACACGTCGGTATAAACTATGCAGTGTCGAAACCTAGCGTCAAGGTTTTGCTATAAGCCTTTACTTCGTGATCTAGCATTTTAATATCCGCTAAATCTCGAATTGATATTTTAACTTGACAAATTGTTTGTGAAGCCTGTAGCTATAATTTTGATGGTGAATAAACTTCTGGATTTATTATTTTAACTGTAGGTTCACTGTAGGTTTTAAAGTACCTTTAAAATCAGTAAGAAATGTTATGATCGATTTTATTACCTTTTTTTCCCATGTTTTCTTAAAAATAACCAACTACCTAGAAATATGTATTAAATCAATGCCGTATACCTATTAAAAGGTGACAAAGGGACAGAATGCAGATGCATCCAAATGGAACTTTAGCAGGCTTTCCACATACTTTGCAAGTGATCGCAATGTTACTATTGCATTCGGTTTGTGCAATGGATGCGTTTCTTTGGAGCGCTGCAGAAAACGATTTCTTCGGAGCTTTGAGAATACTCGCACGATTGCAGGATAAGATGATATGACATTATTTGATTATCAAATTAATCATAATCACCAATGTGTCATCATTAGAATTCACAGAGTAAAAGCAATTGAGTTACATCACAACTATGATATTACCAATTGACTTTCGTATAATGTTTGCATGCATAAATAAATAAATATTTACACTGGAGAACATCTTATTTGCAAGTAATTTAGGCGGTCTTATTGTTTGAAGCAATTTCTACCAGATAACCTTCAGGTAAAGGTAGTCATGTAGAATTTAATAAAAGGCATAGAGATTGGATATTTTAAACAAAAGTCTATTGGATAGACTTTTGTAAAAAGGGAGAAGAGAAGAATAATAAGTACATGTTACAAAAAAAACATTACATGATCATAAAATGCATACCATAATACAGGAACTAATACATATTATACTACACATACATAATATAAAAATACATACACCATATAAATGGTCAGTTAAAAAAGGCATTACGGTTGCAACCAGCGGATCGGGGCGGCACTGAGCCACTGTAGCGTAAAAAGAAGGGTTTTGCACTATATATCTTGTATACTTATACATATTTTATTTGAATAACTAATCCAATAAGCAAACCCTTTACCTAAGGAGCAGTCTAAAGACCTTCGACCCAATCTTGCTCCGATTTGTCGGCGTAATATTAGTTGACATAATACAACGGTTATGGCGCCAACATTCACCGGATAGCCTTGGCGGACCAGACGCACAATTATATTAGATGCCAGCTCAGATAATAGCCACATTAGTGGGTTTGGTACTAAATACCAAAGTGTAGAGTCGAAGCATAAATTAAGAGAATGCAATTTCAATCTTCTAGATGTATCCTAAATCATTTGTAGATGGCTCATATCGTTATTCTGTGCCTATTAATACTACGGTTCTGTGTATCATGAAGATACCTGAAGGTCAGGATGCTTAGCTTTAAAAACAGAAAGGCGTAGGACACATTTAGAGCTTTGGTTTGGCTTATAAATGTCGCAATGTCAAATGAGATGTTTAAGACCCCTTTGAGATGTTTAAGACACACTGCAACTTTTAACATCTATGCAGTCGCGCGATTTGAAAACGAGCTTCAGCATTGCGACTCATGCAATGAGTAGATTTAATTTAGCATCTATGCAATCGCTTCTTCTAATCGATGCTAACGTGCGTTAGAATCGATGCAGTCGCCAAAATTTAGTACTTGGTTGGATAATTTCGAGCTTCTGCATCGCGACTGTATCAATGCTAACGCGCGTTAGCATCGCGGCTGTATCGATGTTAAAAGTATAGCGCAGTGTGTAAAGGTTGACACTTTGTGACTACATCGATGCTAACGCGCGTTAGCTTCGCGATTGTATCGCTGATAACGCGCGTTAGTATCGTAGTGTGTTATGATTATTATTGTTACTTTTGTAAATAAGTGCCCGCTTTCTTTGGATGCAGTGTGGTCGCCAATGCGTCAGGTTATAATTATTTTTTGATAGCCAGCCCATATTTCAACTACATTAGATACCGCAGAGTTTACCCCGGCGTGTTGTTGTCCGAACATGCATGTGTTGTATATCTACAGTATGTTTTTTCGTATTTTTTCTTTCGATTGTCTATTTGACTAAGCGTGTAAAATCCAGCAGTGGAAACGTATAAGGCGTATGTTATTATTATAATATTTACCTCTTAAGAATTATTGTAAAGCTGTTGTTTTATTAATTAATAAAAAAAAACTCTCATGAAGTTAATTTACTACACGAATCCCTACTAACTCATATTTTGGAAGAGACACCAAAAACTTTACAAATAAAGGCAGTCCTTTACTACAATCTTTAAAACTCTACATCAAAACTTTGGTATTTCCATTGTTCGAATCATACTGAATGAGCGTTATTGTCATATTGGTCGGATGTAGTGGAATAAGTTAAATCGTGAGACAAACGCGGCGCCAACATTCGCCAGCCCACGCTTGCACTGCCCTTGGAGGGCCTGAATATACAGGTTGGCCTTTAAGAATGTTCACCTAGAATTAATATTTATTTAAATCATTTCATAGTTTGCGTCGCCATAGATGATGTCATGCAAACATCAATTACAAAGAAGTCCTCATATTTGTAAGTTACCGAGTAGCTTTAATGCGAAGGGTTAGCTGATATTTTTAAAATGATGAAAATTTAAGAGTTATCCAAAGTTTTAAAAATGCATAATTATTCAAGGTTTTTTGTTTTGGAAATACTTTATTAATAACAAACAAGATTAACTAAAACTAAGACCTGCAACATAAAAAAATAACTTAAAATCTACCTAATCAAATACGAAACCATTTCCTTGCGGCAAGGAGGCTACGATGCTGGCTGCGTTGCCGCGTTGAATAGCTATGCTAATCCTTTGAAATAGTTATAATTAATGATTAAAAATTTAATAACTGACTGAAGCAGTTTTTAAGATTGTATTGAGTACCTACTAAAATTATTTAACAAAATTACCAATGTTTCTATCTTTTGCACAGCACATTAAAAAAAAAATGCAATAACATAGTACATTCTAAATACATTAAGCTAGTGGCAGGCATTACAACGCTTTTAAGCGTTGTAATGCTTGTGCCAGGAGACCCCGCTCCTTTATAGCTCCAAAATAATTAGACATAATCGCTTACTTAACACATACATGCATGAATGTTGTTGTACTTTGTGTATGTCGTTACAATTAACTTCTATCTTTAATATACATCATATCTTACAAGTTATCAAAAAATACATAATATTTATATAAAATATATTATTTATAAGTATATAAACGTAATCATAGACATCACTGCGTATATTTATTAATAGATTAAGGTTTTTTTTACATAAAAAGGTGAGGTAGGTATTTTACAATAAGTAATTTACACATTTTGGTTCACGTTACAAATTCATTCAACATTTAAACACAGACACCCTGTATACCAATACATTATACTCGGAATGTCACATTAATTTGAAACTGAACGCGGTGGGCTACCACCGCGCCTGCGCACAAGGGTTAGAAGATTAATATAAAGTGCGCGATTCGACATTCACGTCACTGTATGAAATACTGGCAATAGTATGAATGCCCACTTCGGATCTGAAAGGTATGTATTGAAGATGAGCTATGGGCTAACGGATTCAATATTTGTAGGTGCCTTTAAAGATGAAAAAATACAACTGAATTTCTATCGGCGAATATGCCGGTACTGTTAACAAAACACTAAGAATTAACCAAAGCTTAAATGCAAAAATTCAGAAACGATTATCTTCATAACGTAGATCTACAACGTGATAGATGCTTAGGTGTGTGCATACTTGGATATTAATAAAAACCGGCCAAGTGCGAGTCGGACTCGCGCACTGAGGGTTCCGTGCCAACTGTAACTGAATTAGGGAATCCACTTACTTCCACTTAGTAAAATATCACAATATTTTGTTGACCGCAAATATAACTTTGTTTTTCATAGTGTTTGTATAAAGAACAAAGTTATGTTTGCGGTTGTTGAAAATGTGTTATATCTCAAAAACTTCTCGTTCGATCCCGTCCGAACCAATTTTCGTTGAAATTATTTGATAAGTTCTACATTATGTATTTTTTTCAAAATTTACACTCGCTTATTTTAGAAATTAGATAAGGGGACGCCCATTTTACCACTTTGGAAGCGTCTAGCTATGAAACGATAGACTTTAAAAGAAAATCGTTTTAGAAACGTCTATGTCATTTTAAAAGACCTATCCATAGATACCCTACACGCATAGTTTTGACTAAATTTTTTTTTTCAGTTTTAGTATCATGTATGGAAGCCCCCCCTTAAATATCCTTATTTTTTATTTTGTGTATAAGAATCGTGAAGCGGTTAACAGGATACATACTCCTACTAAATTTCAACAGTGTGATGCTTATAGTTACAGAATAAAGTGGCTGTGTCATACGGATGGATAGACAGACAGACAGACAGACAGAGAGACTTGACGAAACTATATGGGTTCCGTTTTTTGCCATTCTGCTACGAATCCTGACTCTGTTGACAAACATAAAATACACAAACACACTTACGAAATTTTGCTCACGTGTTTGGAGGCTTCAATAGATCAACATACTGAAATATAATTAAATTCCTTTTTTGTAGTCTGTAAAAACAAGAGTACATAATTGCGTCAAACATGCAAACAATCATGGAATGGCTTGAAAATATTTGATGTATTAACGAAACAAAATGCATGTTTACTTCAGATTTTGTATAAATACGTTAATTAGGCCTTCGCGACAGACGGTAGTTGTGTTGTGTAGTAAAATTGACATTACTTTTTCTACAACATCTGTAGTCATTATTCTAGTCATCCTCCTGTAGAGCCGTTTGAAGATAATTTATTTTATCTTCTACCCGTACTAACTGTAGAAAACTAACTACTTACCATTTCTTAGGCTAAGACACTTTGACAATAAGTACCAACAATTTAAGACCGAAAAATCTTCTCTATGAAATATCGGTTCAGTAAAGTTCTAAACTCAATAGCTAGGAATATGAGGTCTATCCCCATATAATTGGAGTCGTATTAATGCAGCTGTAATTTATAGCAGATGCAGTAAATTCCATTCTGCTTTGTACAGTCAGGTGACTCACCAGGTGCAAATATAAATCTATACTTAATATTATAAAGCTGAAGAGTTTGTTTGTTTGTTTGTTTGAACGCGCTAATCTCAAAAACTACTGGCCCGATTTGAGAAATTATTTTTACGTTGGATAGTCCATTTATCGAGGAAGGCTTTAGGCTATATAACATAAAGATACGACTCATAAGACCACAGCAGAAATGAAAAATGTTGCGAAAACGGGAGAAATATATTCCTTTTGAGAGCTTCCGCTGCATACGCTGCGGAAACCGCTTAAGTTACACAAAAATCATGTATGACAGGATTGTTCAGCATTAAGAGTTATATAATAAAGTCCGCGACAGCATATGTCTATCTTTTATGGTTGACTTACTACAACCTTTTATATGTTAATAAATTTGTAAAAAAATAATGCATTATTTTTAGAGGTGTATCATACACACAGGTATTTATTCTTATCAAAATAAATACATTCATCATCACGAGCATTTTATTTAGAACCAATTTGCCCTCTATATCATTTGATTTCAATAAATATCTTAGGAGCTATCACAGTTTTAACATAACTCCGCACCAAAATAATGTTCGCAGCTTAAGTACAACGTGCGCATGCGCTAATATATTATAAAGCTTAAGAGTTTGTTTGTTTGAACGCGCTTATCTCAGGAACTGCTGGACCGATTTGAAAAATATTTCTGTGTTGGATAGCTTATTTATCGAGAAAGGCTTTAGGATATAAAACATGACGCTGCGACGGGAGGGGAGGGAGCAAACTCAAAACGCGCGGACGAAGTCGCGGGGGACCGCTATAAAAAATATATATCAATCTTACTCATTTATTATTTTGTATTTATTAAGTATATGTATTCTATGAATGTTCATTAGCCTTTTCACCGACTTCAAAAAAGGAGGTAATCAATTCAATGAGTATGTGTGTGATTTTTGAGTTTATTGATCTATTCCTTCCAAACACGTGTGCAAAATTACGTAAGTGTATGTACGTTTTTATATTTGTATGTTGGTTCACGGATTTCTCAAAAACCAGAGCTATAGCGAGATGATTATTGTTTTAGTTCAATCAGGTATACTTTAACCTAGGGTACAGTGTAACTTTCATCAAAATCGGCCGAGTAGTTTTTGAGATATGAGTAAAAATCACGAAATAACAAAAAAAATGACAAGCTTAGCTAGCTTACTTTGAGCCTTCTTGCATTTGCAATCTGAACTAAAAACTAAGGTTAATAGTAAAAAAAAGTTTGTTTACAATTTAATTGCATTGAAATTTGTCGTCGAGTACTCGTACAGATTCAGTGCGATCCTGCAATACACGGGCGTCAGTCCATCTTGTAAGGGGGCGAACTAGCTGCGCTTCGCATTGCATGAAGGGTCTCCAATCTATAATTTTTCTGCTCCAACGGCCATCAGTTCCTCGCACCTTGTGCCCTGCCATGCCCATTGCCAAATTGCCTAGATGCAGACTGCTATTAACTAGTCGCTGTGGAAAACTTTAGTGGCGGCCTTTGTTCAGCAGAGAACGTAATGATGATTATAAGTTGATATATTACTTAATAAATATCCGAGGCTGAGTGTACCTGATGGCTTATATCTACCTACGTTAACCGCAATACTTATCTTGACAATGCTAGCCTCTATAGCGCGTCTGGAGTGCCGGGCATGAATTAATACTAAAGTTTATTATACTGTAACCTTCGGAACGTCTATTGGCCCTAACTAGATGTGGTTAGAGATGATTTATGCTTGTCATGGTCTGCTTTAATATATCTATTGGGAATGCTCTAAATATTTTTCACATTGTGAAATTGTCTTTAGATCCCTGGTCAAGACAGATTTTTTGCTTAATTGTAATACAGGTTGTAAGGCTTTTACCTTTTTTAAGGAAATCATTTGGTATATAGTGTTGCTATTATATCAATTTAACGCTAAGAAAAATGATACTTTTAAACGACTTCAAAAAAGGAGGTAATAAATTTGACCTGTCAGGTATAAATGTGATATCGTCAGAAATGGATAACATTTTAGTATGTTCATCTAGTAGCATAGTAGTGTAAAATTTCGTAAGTGTATGTGTGTGTGAATATTTTGATGTTTGTACGTTTGTCTAAGGATTTCGCGAAAACGAAAAGTAATAGAAAAAAGATAGATGTTTTTTTTTCAAGATCAATCAGGTATGCTTTAGAATAGGGTACAGTATAAGCTCCATCTAAATCAGTCCAGTATTTTTTAAGATATAAGTAGTAGGTAACTAAAAATCATATGATACAAAAAAATATTTAATAAATTAAATAACCCTTCGTCTTCTATCGAGAGAAAAAAAAGATTCTACCAACGTCAAAGGAATAGTCGAATATGATACAATACGCCTAATTTAAAAACGTCACCTATTTGTCAGCTATAATTTATACAAAAGATCATTTTAAAAATGGTCTTGTCATACTTATTCAGCTGGATATGTCTTATCGGACGTTGGTTAAACCGACACTTAATAAATTTTTTGAAGGCAGTTTATTTTTTAAATAATTTAAGATACATGAGCTACTATTGGTTAACAACGACGTGGGGGATAAAAAACAGATGAACTTTGACTATAAGATGTATCATTATTTTTTATCTCTGCTATGTACGTAAAGCCCTCAAGATGACGGACGCAAAAAGTCTCTTAAAAGTGAAATGAAGTAAGAACCTATTTCATCTTCGACTAACAAGCAATAACCAACTAGTAATATAAATATGAAACGTCATTTCGTATGAAGTAGGGGACAAATAACGCTAATAAATAAATAAAGTTGAAGAAACGGTTACCATACCTATTGAATAGTTTGCCCGATTAATAGATTTAAAAAGTTTTTAAAAGAAAACTTGAAAAATATTTTTAGCTAACTTTGCTTAGTATTTAAGTTTTGATTTTTGATATATTAGAGACTCGTGATCCCATAGACAAACTATGTAATAGTTTTCTTAGTGTTTTTTATTGCAAAACGTTGTTTGATTAATAAACAAATAATAATAATAAATCAGATACTTGGCATAGCCCGTACCTGATACAAAATTTACCAGCTCTAAGCTGAGATTAAAAAATATACAAAAAAGAATAATAATAATAGTGGTAACTAATTCAAACATTATAAAACAGCCCGATAACCATTTGCAAAAACATACGAAATCTAATCAGCGCTTTATTACACAACCTGTAGTTCCATAATGCACCCTAGTGCCTACCTACAAGTCCCTTTTACCTTATCCAAGTTTCAGTTGATCTATTGATCAGGAACTCCTAACGTGGGTGAAGCTATTATTGCAGACATGGGTGGTACAACAACCCACCGTGCCGAATACCTTCCTACCTTGATTTTATGACCGCTGTCGGTAAGGATGCCGATTGATGATCGAAAAATTGATGGGTGATCAATATTTTGTGTTGGTGCTCCATTGTTGAAGTGGGACAAGCGGTGTTATTATCAACATCATTTACATGTAGAACACCAGTCCCCTTACTCTGGACACAAAACCCGACCCAATGAATATACCTATCCCTGTCACTCATACTAGGCCGTGTACGCGTGTGACAGGGATGGGTATATTCATTGGATCGGGTTTTGTGTCCAGAGTAAGGGGGCAGATCGTGCTCGAAAAACGCTGAGACAAAATTCGTGTTTTTGTGTTATTTTTGAATAAAATTAAAACGGGTCTTTTTATTCTTTAAAGATTTATCTTTAGTTAATGAAATCACGATAACATAATGTTGATTTCCGTGCGCCACCTGATGTTCGACACGTTCATGATGTAGAGGCTTATGCCGCTAAGAACTAGCAATAAATTCTTATATTACCTACGCCTAACATCTTGATTAGATGAAGACTGTGCCCAGCAGAAAAGATCAAAGACACATGCTACGATATAATTTTAATCGTGTGTAATTTATATTTTTTCTTTGTCTGCGTTTCCACCAGGTGAGCAGCTCCAGATTCAATTAAATGTATATTTATTATTTAGTTACAGGTTCAAAACAATTGTAAAAACAAGGTTTTCTTTTTGTAATACGATTGAATGAAAGATATTTAGTTAAATGTGTGCTCACTCAGTCCTAACAAGCGGTCAGCCATATCTTCATACTGAAATAAGTTGGTCGAGTCATTGAGTGTTCTTTTTTTTGTTACACCTCTATTTAATTGGAGCCTGTAATTTCAGATCGTCAAGTTTCGTATTAAAACATTTACTAATAATTTATTGTGCTCACTCCATCCACACGCTATTTTATCTCTAAGAACCAACTATAGATTCGCATTCCATCGTTTACATTGTATGAATTGGCTAGAAATAGGACTATTCAGCATAAAAACAAACCACTTTTACTGTGCGTTCATAAGTAAAACGGATGCCTGGTGCTCACTCCGTCCGCCATCGCTAAATACTTAGATATTTTTTGCTAAGTTAACTTAAAAGAAAGAGTGAACATATGATTTTTTTGTGCAAAAATACTATAAAATATTCGGCGTTACACAGTTTAATATTACTTTTTACTTTTAGAGTTAAACAAAGTTTCATATTTTGTATGAAGGACATGGAATAGGGTGTCTACACGTGATAAAATAGCAGGACTTGGCTGACTTAACTTCACGTGCTCAGTTGTCAGCTAGATGCGTGTCATCCTCGCTTACTTGCCTGAAGGAAAAGGTTTTGTTCTTAATAGGTACTTTGTTTAGGCTGGGGTTTGGGTTTAGTTTTAATTTTGAGGTTTTGTGCACTAAATGTAAAATGAATATATCTGACCGGTCACATTTGTCAGAAACCATACATGACCGGTCAAATACGGTCAATATCAATCAATTTGACCGTATGTGGTGAACCGTAAATATAATTTCCTGACTCAGTTTTCGCAAGAAAAACACATTTTGTGTCGTTGTATGAATGAGTTTTGATTACCTATTATGACTTTTGATTGTTTTTTGTAAATATGGTTGAAATCAGATGTAAAGAACGGTGTTTCACGAACCTGCGCGAAAGTCACGTGACCTACCGAATTCGATCAATCGCGTACGCAAAACCGAAAAAGTAATAAAATATTACTGAATCAATATGAATTACCATTTATGACAGTTAATGACCGTTTTTGACTATTTAATAGTCATTTTCAACACTAGCTCTATAGCCGAATGGTAAAATATGGACATTAGGAAAGAAATAGAACAGAAAATAAGTTAAGAATTAGACCGTGTGTGACACTGACTGCCATTTGAGTTTTCACTGATAAGTGATTTTCGGTCAATGTGCGTGATTCTTATCGGTTATGGCTAAAAGAAGGAAGATAAGCCGTTCGATTTTTAGGTATGTTGGAGATTCTGGTTTTTTGATTGGAATTACAAAATAAATGTTAATTTCTTGCGGGACTTTGTGAAATAAGGAAAAAAACATGTGGCGAACATATGACCTTAGCCCGTTCGAGCTAAGCGTTTTGTGGGAACTATACGTCTTTTGCCTGTTTATGTCAACATTAAATAACTTTCTTTTGAATACTAGGTATTTTTCCTGACATTTGTATGTATTGCATACTTATAACACTTCAACAAAATAACCTCCTTATATATAACGTAATTTAAATTAATTTACAAGAATTATATGTAGAGACAAAAAAAGGAAATCCTTACCCAGGCACTGGGATTATTTCCCACATTTATTTTTCAGGGTTATTAGTATTTTTTCTGGACTCTGTTGATGACGAATGAAACAAGGCATTATCCAAAACCAAAATCTATATGCAACTCTTAATTTCTTCCAGCAGTTTTCCGCGGCCTGGAGGCCGAGTCTCGTGGCAATCGAACTTTTTTCGTATGGTACTTCGATTGCGAGTTTAATTTATTTACCTAAAAATCAAATCAATAATGTATATACATGTAAAAAACTATCGCAAGACCAAAAACTAATTATATAGAAATCGTGACCTGACAAATTTAAAAATATTTTTTCTTTGACAAAGAAAATTTGATCGGTGAACTTTTTCGTATACGAATTGCGCGAAAATTGGTTAAGGATTAAACCGTCTCATTTTTCAGTCTTACTTTATGTCCTCTCATTATTGTCACGTGGAGACACCCTATTATATGTCATTTAAACCAAAAATTTAGTTTTGCATATCTATAAAAGTAAAAAGTAATATTAAACTGTGTAACGCCGAATATTTTATAGTATTTTTGCACAAAAAAAACATATGTTCACTCTTTCTTTTAAGTTAACTTAGCAAAAAATATCTAAGTATTTAGCGATGGCGGACGGAGTGAGCACCAGGCATCCGTTTTACTCATGAACTAGTAAAAGTGGTTTGTTTTTATGCTGAATAGTCCTATTTCTAGCCAATTCATACAATGTAAACGATGGAATGCGAATCTATAGTTGGTTCTTAGAGATACAATAGCGTGTGGATGGAGTGAGCACAATTAATTAATAGTAAATGTTTTAATACGAAACTTGACGATCTGAAATTACAGGCTCCAATTAAATAGAGGTGTAACAAAAAAAAGAACACTCAATGACTCGACCAACTTATTTCAGTATGAAGATTTTTTTTTTTTTTTTTTTTTAATCTTTATTTAATGAGCTTTATCACATTGTGATTATGTCGCTCAATCAAGTTTTCTTAAAACTAAATCACATTAAACTATTATCTATTATTAAGACATATTTTAACTACTTTGAGCAGATGAGAGGCTGACTCTGATGTAGGTGAAGCCAGAACCACGTTGCAATAGCCGACATCTCTTAACAAGTTACCAAAATATCTTTTCCTTGCATCTGCGTTTCGAGCACAATCAACAATGACATGGTACACATCTTCTACAACTCCACACATCTGGCAGTTTGGAGATGGTACTTTTTTCATCAAATACGCGAATTTGTTAAGGGGTATGTGACCAGAACGAAGTCTCAAAGCCAGGACTATATCCGTTCTACTCAGGGAGCAATCAATCCATGGGGATGATAAAGGGTGGGGTTGTATAGTCCTGTACCATATGCCTTTTTCTTTCGACCTCTTATCAAAATACTCTTTCCATAATTCATAGCATCTCCCTCTAACGGCAGGAATAAGTTCCGAGTAATACGGTTTGATGGATAAGGACAGGCCGTCCGAGCAAGCTTGCTTTGCCAGTGCGTCTACTTTTTCATTGCCCGTGAGTCCGATATGGGACGGGATCCACTGTAGCTTAACTAGTTTGTTGTTAGATAAAAGATGACGAATAGTTCCCAGTACATCATAAGCGATCGGTAGACCTCGAAATGTCGAGGTACTTCGAGCCAGATGCTGCAGCGAACTCTTGGAATCGGTTAAAATGACATATTTGTCATGTTCCAATGTAGCAACATATGATAATGCTTCTGCAATGGCTATAAGTTCTGCATGCATGATAGAAATATTCGCCTCAATTTTAAGCTTAGTAGAACAATTTGAAATGGAATCTATAAATGCAGCTCCTATCTCGTCCCCTTGTTTTGAACCATCGGTATATAATGGCCAATAGCCTGTATAATTTTTATTAAGATAATCTATGCATAGAGACCTCAGAGAATTTATGTCATATTTACGTTTCGCTTTTGTGATTGACGGAATTTCATAGTTTATTACTTGAATTAGATTTATATTGCTTACCCATGTATTTAATGAAAACATACCTAGTTGTTTACTGTCATTAACGAGTTTTAGTTTAAATTCCTCATTTAGTGATACTAGCACTGGCATTTTTCTTTTCCATAGATTAGAATAGCTGAATAGTGTATCTAATAAACAAATAGTAGAATTCATCGAAAAAGACTTTGATTTTAGCCAAAATTTTGCCCCTAAATACCATCTCCGTAACTCTAATGGGTGAAGACACAATTCGCTTTCCATGGCGTGAATAGGGGTGCTTTTAATAAATCCGCCTATAATACGTAAAGCCTGATTTTGTGCTTTATCTAATTTGCCAAGATGAGTTTTACAACAGGTATCATATAAAAAGCTACCATAATCTATGCGGCTTCTTATGATAGCTATGTATAGTCTTCTTAGTTGTTTAGGATGACACCCCCAACCAGTACCAGTTAAGACTTTAAATATATTTAAATACCGTAATACTTTTTCTGAAAGTTCGTTAACATGTTTAGTCCACCTTAGTGACCTGTCCAGCCACATACCCAAATATTTCAGATTATCTACTGGCTGAATGTAGGCGTTGTTAATATGTAGATCTAAAGATAATCTTTTTGAACCTTTTTGAAATATGCACATTTTACATTTATCAGGTGAGAATTCGAGGCCTATTTCATGCAATATTATAGAAAAATCGTCTAAAGCCGATTGTAAAATGGCTCTGGCATCAATTACATTCTTAACCGAGGTGTACAAAACAAAATCATCGGCATATTGTGAGACGCTTACACTACATATGGTGGAACATACTTCCAAGGTGGCTATATTGAATAACAATGGGGACAAAGGGTCTCCTTGGGCCAACCCTTGACTAGTGTTTCTACATAAAATGGTATTTTCAACATTCATATGTAATACTCTTCTACTCAAAAAATTCCACAGATATTTACAAATTTTTCGTCCAATACAATTTTTATCAAGTTTACAAATAAGTACGTTGATATCTATATTATTATATGCATTATTAATGTCTAAAAAACAACCAACAGTTACTTGATTTCTACAGAAGCCAATTTGGATAGTTGTGACTAACCGACTGAGACTATCTAAACATGATCTTAATTTTCTAAAACCTACAGTATTTTCTGTAAACTGATTATTATTCTCTATGAACCATTCAATTCTTTTGTTGAGTATGTGATGAAAAATTTTACATATGCAAGACAATAATGAGATTGGCCGAAGAGATGAAGTTGAGCTCGGGTTACGGCCCGGTTTTGGAATCGGGATTATTGACACATTACGCCATTGTGATGGTACAAAACCTGTAGATAAGAATTTATTATATAGGGTAAGCAAAGTATATTTACCTAAGTCCGGAAGTCTACTGATCATAGAGTACGATATGTTATCTAGGCCTGGCGAGGTGTCCTTGGATTTTATACAATTCTCAAGTTCCTGAATTGTTATAGCACCTTCCAATTGCGAGTTATTAGATTGGAAAGTGGGCATATTTTGAGTGACGTAATCAGGAGACAAAGTTTGAAGTAGGTTGCTAGCTTTATCACTATCAATACTGATTCCCCGAGACCGATAACCTTTTAGCCATTTCATTTTTTTCCAAAGATCTCCCGAAGAGGTACATTGGTTTGCTGAGCTACAAAACTGATGCCAGCTATGACTCTTGGCATGTCTTAACATTCTTTGAGCCTCCTTAATTTTTTCTTTAAGTGAATTCAAATTTGAAGGGCAAGGGTTGCGTCTGAATTTTGTTAGCGCGAGTCTTCGCTCTGCAATAATTTTAGAAAGTTCAGCATTCCAGTACGGCTTCGGGTTAAATTTACTGATAGGGTTCGTATTAATTTTAATATTAGGAATATGTTTGTTAGCCGAATGACTGATAATATCTAGAAACATATTATAAGCTTCTTGCTCATCATTAGGTAAATTATTATTGACCAAAGAAGAATGAATATCATCAGAGTAAGCCTTCCAATCAGCTTTTTTAAAATTTCTTTTTTTTACAAAATTAGTGAGAGGTTCGATGAATGTTGAAATCTTAATAATAAGGTGATCACTGCCAAGCGATTCATTTGTTACATTCCAATAAAACTTCATCGCTATATCAGACGTTACAATTGATATGTCAGGAGATGATCTTTGAATAGAACCATTCACAAGTCTTACACGCGTTGAACTTCGGTCATTGAGGGTGATTAGGTTGTTATCAGTTAAAGAGTCGAAGATTTGATTACCTCTTGAATCCGTTTTATAGGACCAGTTCGAGTGATGGGCATTAAAGTCCCCTAATAACAGAGTTTTACAATTTCTTAAGCTAAGTATTTGATCCCAATCTTGTTGCGAAGTTTGAATATTAGATGGACAATAGACAGATATTATATTCTCTACATATTCACAATTAAGTAGCCTAACACTTACTATTTCTATTTCATTATTATTATTTTGTACCTGAACCATTTGTGATTTAATTGACTGATGCACGATAACAGCTACACCACCATAAGAGTCATATCTATCATGCCTATATATGTTGTATCCAGTTATCCTCAGAGGGCTGTCAGGTTCCAACCAGGTCTCGCTGACTGCTGCAATGTGAATTTTTTCCTGGGATAATAATTGTTCAAAGGCTATCAATTTTGATCTCAAACTTTGTGCATTCCATTGAAGGATATTAAGTTGAATTTTTTTGGTTATGTTATCCATCAAACAAATTTTTTAAAGTGTTCAAGTTAGGGATATTTTCTAATAAGTAGGACACTAGCCACTCTCCAATAATCTGAGCTACCTTCTTGATTTTAACTGACAAGTTGATCTCTTTGATAAATATGACCTCCTTCAAGCGCTGCAGAATGTTGGTTCTTTCAGATTTTTTGTTTGTCTTAGAGCTATCTCTAGGAATGTTCAAGTCTGTCGGATCTTCGCATATAGATGATGAATTCTCCCAATCATTTTCAGTATTGGCTTTCGGTTTACGGGGTTCAGATTTTTTCGGCGGTCTTCCTTTGTTTTTAGACACAATGCTTGAATAACTGGTAGGTACTTCAGTTTCAACTTGAACAGGTGTGTTTGTTATGGAGCCAATAGTCGATGGACTTTGCGAGTGATGTAAGTCTGCTTGAGGTAATTCTGGTGCATATCTGATTGGTGATCTCCGTGGTGATTCTGGTACATACATGTTAAGAGCCATTTTATATGTACAGTTAAATTCTGCCATGATGTCTCGAACTTTTTTCTCCTTAAGGTATACTGGGCAACGTTTAAAAAGAGCCATATGACTCCCACCACAGTTTGCACATTTATAGATCTGGACATCACAGTTTGCATGACTACCAGTGCATTTGGGGCAGGTTATTTTTCGTGAAGGACATACTTTTGCTGAGTGACCAAAACGCCAGCATTTCGAGCACTGAGTAACAGGGAATTTAAATTGTTCTATCTTCGTTTTGATACCATGTATGTATACAAATGCTGGCAGTGTCGAACCCTTAAAGCAGACTCGAACGCTTTCACTGGGTATCCACTTTCCTTCTGCATTTCTATAATTTAATCGCTTTAAAGAAATGATGTCGGCGATTGGTGAGGCCAAGCTCTCTAATATCTCGTTATCGTCTAGATCCGCTTCACAATCCCTCAGTACTCCATATGAAAGCCCTACTTCTAGTGTTTTCTGACACTTCCATCCCTTTTCTATGAATTTCTTATTAAGGCAAAGTGAACTTGCACTATCTTCGGTATCAAAAGTTACTAATACCTTAAAAGGGTTGACGTATTTCACCCTGGATATGTCCTTTATTTTTTCGGAGGTAAGCAGACGTGCTAGTGCGAACTGTTTAGGAAGAATATCTTTACTGGTAATACATACTTCTATTTTATTTTCAGTTGCAACTCTTGACTGGTCTTTCCTCTCTCGTATTATTTTCTTTCCGCTCCTTGTAACCTGAGTCCATATTTCCTCCTCATCTACGTTACGCCTTCTTTTTTCTGGTCTCGAACTGTTTTCTGTGTACTCCATACTTTCGCTCCTTATCTGTGTTTGTTCCTCAGCATACCTTTCTCTCACCTCTTGTACACTTTCAACTACAAAATTGACATAATCTCCATCTGCATCTTGAATTACGTCCTTATCGGCCATTGAATAAATTAATCACCGGCCCGAGCTGCACTAGGCAGGCTCGCCGCGTACGCACGGCAAACCGGTTCGGTATAGATACCGCGCTGCACGATTAAAAGTAGCGAACGCCCGATCACAACCAGCTTCGCTGCGGCACTGTCAGTATGAAGATATGGCTGACCGCTTGTTAGGACTGAGTGAGCACACATTTAACTAAATATCTTTCATTCAATCGTATTACAAAAAGAAAACCTTGTTTTTACAATTGTTTTGAACCTGTAACATAAATGATAAATATACATTTAATTGAATCTGGAGCTACTCACCTGGTGGAAACGCAAACTTTTTCTTTAAACAAAGAAACAGTTTACATACTTTTAATTGATAACTTAACCACCAACATTGTATACACTTTATCAGACATTAACTATTTTTTTTTCTAAATTTATACTTGTGCTCTGTGTTTAAACCTAGGAGAAACAATTTCAGATGGAGTCAGTCCATGTGCGTTGACTATTGATGTACGTGGGGCTTGAGATCATGCACCTTTTTTTATTTAATGATTTTAGTTATCACCCATATCTCGAAAATTACTGAAACTTTTTTGATTAAAATTACACTGAACCCTTAGTTAAATTATATCTTATTGAAATAAAAGAGGATCACCTCGCCTTCCCGTTTTTGAGAAACCCGTTGACAAAGATACAAATATGTGTATACAAACATGTATACAGTTACGAAACTTAGCACACGTGTTTGACAAATATTATCAAATTCTATCGTTGTCAATTACACATTGAATTAATTTCCTCCTTTTTTGAAGTCGGTAATAAACAATCTGATACCTCATCGTCACATGGGCCCTATCCATCCTTATATCCCAGTGATTTCCGACCCACACCCGCCATTATCGACTACGGTACAAATATAAACTGGTGCCTGATACTAAAACAATAAGTTTATTACGGCGATAAAATATTTCCGAGACGGTGAGGCTAATGTTGATTTATGGTTAGAAGCAATAAATGATAAGAGTTTTGTACAATTTTAGCAACGTGAGAACTTAGTTTTCGTCTCCGTAAAAATAGGTGCGGTTTCCTAAGAATGTAGTACTATAAATAATTCTTTACTAACACAAAACGTGAACTTTCAGATTTTAAGAACGATGAAAAACACGCAGGGCAGGGCTCATGCTTGATAGTCACAGCGAGTAGATTACCTGCCTTTTTCAAATGATATTTTGAAATATAACAACAGAGTGGAAAAAATATGCCTACAAATCAGAACTCAAATTTTATTTGCATCATCATCATTATCAGCCGAAAGACGTCCGCTGCTGAACATAGGCCTCCCCCACGGCTTTCCACAGCGACCGATCACTAGCGGTCTGCATCCAGTTTGATCCTGCAATCTTTATAAGGTCGTCTGTCCATCTTGTTGGTGGACGTCCCACGCTGCGTCTCTGATCGAAGGGTCTCCAATCTAAAACTTTCCTGCCCCAAAGGCCATCAGTTCTTCGCGCTATGTGCCCTGCCCATTGCCACTTGAGCTTACTGATTCTCAAGGCTATGTCCGTTACCTTAGTTCTTCTACGTATCTCCTCATTTCTGATTCGATCCCGTAGAGAAACACCCAGCATAGCCATTGCTTCCTTTTTTCGTTTCATCGCTCCATCGCTCGTTGCGTGATTTTGAGCTTCATTATAAGGCCCATAGTAACAGACCATGTTTCGGATCCGTATGTCATCACTGGTAACACACACTGGTTGAAGACTTTCGTCTTTAGACACTGAGGTAGATGAGATAAGAAGACACTCTTGCGCAATTTCCCGAACGCTGCCCAGCCGAGTAGGATTCGTCGATTGACCTCTCTCTCGAAGTTGGACCTGCCCAATTGGATCACTTGTCCCAGGTAGACGTACTCGTCGACAACTTCGAGAGTTGAGTTTCCAACGGATGGTACAACAAGGGAGTTCGACGATACTCGGCATGACGACGACGATACAAGGTCTTCGAGCATAGTGCCAAAATCGTCCAGCGTCTTTGCCACAACGACTATATCGAATTGAATTTATCGTTTTCCATCTTAGAAATTTCAACAAAACTCGCTAGATAATTTACAAACATCATCCAACTACTAGACTAGACCTTATGGGTGGATTGATAACATTTGACAGAATAATTTATAACTTTTCTTGCAAAGTACAACCTTCCACTAATCCGCACAGTTGAAGTGAGGCCTTTGCCCAATTGTGGGACGTTATAGGCTAACTTTACTTTTCTTTACATCCAACTACTATAAACATTCCAGTGGTCTTCGTGGTAGCCGATAGCACCGCGGGCTCAACGGAAACCTCTATATAACATAATACATAACTCATTCCAAAATAAAAAGATAGAACTTCCCCATAGCGTCCGATCGCAAGCGGTCTACATATGAGAGATCCCAAAATTAAATAAATCATCATTAAGAAGTTGGTATTTTGTTACATCAATGGCAAGTATATTGAAAAATCTCATCACACATACAAGCTACTAAGCTAGTGACAGTAAAGCCAGACGACAATCGAAATAAAAACTACGTTAGCATTCCGACGAACGACCGAAGAGGTGAACCTGGAACCTTTGGCGTAATAGTTACAGGTTCTACTGTGGAAGATGTCCAAGTTTACGACATTAACTATACCCCTTCCAGGTTACGGGTAGTAGCGAGGAGCAGAAAGTAGTACCGCCCTTTGCAAAAAATCATTCAATAATTTTAACACTAGTCAGTCAGTTTAGGACTGAATGTGACAAAAGCTAATGAATAAAGCTATGGAATACAACTCTGTCACATTAGCTCTTAATGTGATTTTAAAAAGTAATGTGCTTGCAAGTGGCGGTAAGACAATTTGTTTCACAAAGTAACATGCGCTATAAAATTGACAAATTATGTACTGTATTATGGCGACTGCACCCATTTTTACACGCATTAGCATTGATGCAGTTGCGCTTCGGCATCGATGCTAACGCGCGACTGCATGTTGCTAAATTAAATGTTTCGTTCATTGAATGATCCCTACTGATCAGTGAGCTCAAGTGGCAGTGGGCCGGGCACATAGCGCGAAGAACTGATGGCCGTTGGGGCAGAAAAGTTCTAGATTGGAGACCTTTTGACTTGCAGCGTGGGACGTCCACCGACAATTCGGACGGATGCCCATGTTAAGATCGCGGGATCACACTGGATGCAGACTGCTTGTTCAGCAGTAGACGTCCTTTGGCTGATAATGATAATGATTGCGTGAGTCGCGATGCTGAAGCGCGTTTTCAAAACGCGCGACTGCATCGATGCTAAAAGTCGCAGTCTGTAAGGGGGTCTTAAACAAACTTACCTCAAAACTAGGACTCCGAATAAGCAACTAAACAATACCTTTGAACGGTATCGGACAAGACAACTACAAAATTAGTTAATTGCGGCCAATCTTATCAAAGATAACCAAGCGCCCAGAACACTACTTAAAATACAGAGCACAGGCAAGTGTTTAATATTTTAACCTCGCAGTTCGGTAAAACAACGGTCCAACTCAAACCACTAGTAGGACCTTCCAAACTCGCCACCGTGCACCGTGCCAACTCGTAATCCCTCACTTTTATGTCATGTAACCGCTGCCCGCTCGTTTTACGGCCCGCTAGTACACGCCCTTGTAGGGCCATAAAGCAGGCGATCATATTATCTAATTCCGATGTATGCTGTAAATGGATAGGAATTAAGGTCTTTGCCCGTAACCGCGAGGTTACGGCTGTGGGCTCGCAAAGGTGGGTAGATTGTGCTTGGGCTTGTTGCTTGTTTATGGTATAAACGTATGCGATACCGAGAATTTTCGATGAAAAATAATTGGGAATATAGTTATTGAATAATATCAGTTATGTTATCAATATCATTAAGAGATGTGGATTTCGTTAAATATATAAATTAGTAGGTACAGAAACGATCACCATTGCACTAATCTTACAACTCTTATAAAATATGTTTATTTTAATAAATAAATATATTTAAAATAACATTATAATATTTATTTGTATGTTTTTATTTACGCCGCTAAAAGTCGCAGTGTACAGCGGGTCTAAGGGTTGTCATTTTGCGACTGTATCGATGCTGCATCGTGTTTGCATCGCTGCTAAAAGTCGCAGTATGCAAAAGTGCTAAATAATTTTAATATCACCGTATTTGACGACCTCCGTGGTCACGTGGCTAGCACGCTGGTTTTAAGCGTCGCCATCTCGTGAGGTTCCGGGTACGATTCCCGGTCGGGTCAATGTAGAAAACGATCTTTACTAAATTGTCGCGGGTCTGGGTGTTGTGGTACCACCGTTGTTTCCGTTTTCCATAACACAAGTGCTTTAGCTTCTTAGCTTGGGATCGGAGAAATGTATGTGATGTTGTCAATATTTATTTATTTAATTATTATTTTAATTTCAAATTATTTATGTCACAAAGATAAAATTGTATCTTAATAAAACTAAGCTGCGTGTTGAGCTACAAAACATGAATAAACCCTAACAACCACTAACAAATATTTACAACCGCAAACAACATCATGTATTTAACATCAAAATTCATTCATGTAAAATTATACCCATACTGTATTAGGTAAATCATTGTCCGCTACCAGCTGAAATATTTACAACACACCAACATAAAGTGTCGAATGTACAACATAAAATATGTTGCAGTGTCGCAAGTTGCATTTTTATTAAATTACTGCAAGGATAATCGTGAGGTGGTGCAATTATAATCAATTTGTATGCAAATGTCTTCGCTGCGTTTGCGAGTTGTTCTTACAGGTTTGAAATAATTGAATTTTGTTATAGAAACGAGATGGGTGAGAGGTGAACCGTTTATTTTTGTCAATCTTCAAAAAAAATTGGTTTTCACTACGACCCATATGTTTGTTCGCGATCTCGCGTTCGGATGGACCGATTTTGATGCGGTTTTCATTTAAGTATTTGTTACACTGGGGAAAGTTATAGAAACAATGTTAGTTCAATCAGTTACATTTTAACTTAAACATTAACTAAAAACTATATTGGACAGCAATAACAACAGAAGCCTATATGTATAGCCTATATCATGCACCGACTTCAAATAAGTTTGTTTCTCCTATTAGAGTAATTTTAGTCCTGTTAATGTTTTTTTGAAGGCAGTTCAGTTTTTGTAAAAAAAAATATCGAAACTTTTAAATCGCTCCTAAATGTCTCATTTCGACGTTGTTTTTTGCCAAGTTGTAAATGTGTACCAATATTTAATATGGATTAAATTTTAACAACCCTGACTATGCGTAGCAAAATGAAGCCACACCGGTACAATTCTGATTTAACAGACTCAATAAAATCACTTTGCTTTTCTTACTCTACGTATGCGTACAGCATGATCTGTTTTGACGTGTTTTTCCACTAACTTCATTTGTTGGAACTGGGTGGTGGTGGCATTGGCAGCTAAGCAGCGTTGATTTACTGTCAAATTAGCAATTCGTTTTACGGTTTTACATTATATTGATATATTTTTTTATTATCATAACATAAATATATTAAAAACATAAAATCATTTTATATATTTAGCTTTCAGTACAAATTACTACTTTACTTTCTTTTCTTTTCTTACTTTTAGTAATTATCTACACTATACGTGAACGTTATTGAATAAAACAAATGGATAATAAAGTATCACATTCTAATTACTTTAGTTGAATTAATTTTCGTAATGACACTCACCATGATTGACATGATGATTTGACATTTCAATGTCCGCCAACAGTTAATAACGCTTTTGTCGTGCACGGTTCCAATAACAATAATATTCGATAACGTTATTCGGTAATTGGCCTGGAAATTAAACGGATTAAGCAAGATCGCAATAATCCCCCTGAACTGGACAAATCTGGACTTTTCCCACCTCTGAAAATTATGTTCAGCCAGTATCTACCTACAGCTTTGCCTAAATGAAAATGACTGTTGTTGAAATCTAGGGACAACTAGTAAAAAATAAACTTTAATTGTACTCCGCAATCATAAAATTAATAAAATCCTGTGTAGTTTCAGAATCTAACTATTCGACTTCCTTCTCGAATGAAAAGCCCACAACATAGCAACACCAATACTAGCACGTATACAGAATAGGGCCACAGTATTCGTATCGTAATCTTTACAAAAAAAGATATTATTTAAAGTTTATAGAGTAGTTCGCTCTGCCACCATAAGCTGCGTAAAGTGTTTTGAGCAATTCATTTGCAACTGCTCTGGGCCTTGCTTGCAATATTTATGCTAATACGTATATGACTTTTTACGGCAGTCCCATATTAGTTTAACAATAAAAAATGGCTTGGAATTCCCAGTTTTTTTTTTTCAATAAATTATCTACGTTGAGTATTGGTTGAGATACGTGAAAGAAAGGTAAGATTTTTACAAAATCTATACTAATATTATAAAGCTGAAGAGTTTGTTTGTTTGTTTGTTTGAACGCGCTAATCTCAAAAACTACTGGCCCGATTTGAAAAAAAATTTTTACGTTGGATAGTCCATTTATCGAGGAAGGCTTTAGGCTATATAACATAAAGATACAACTCATAAGACCACAGCAGAAATTAAAAATGTTGCGAAAACGGGAGAAAGATATTCCTTTTGAGAGCTTCCGCTGCATACGCTGCGGAAACCGCTTAAGTTACACAAAAATCATGTATGACAGGATTGTTCAGCATTAAGAGTTCTATAATAAAGTCCGTGACAGCATATGTCTATCTTTTATGGTTGACTTACTACAACCTTTTTTAATGCATTATTTTTAGAGGTGTATCATACACACAGGTATTTATTCTTATCAAAATAAATACATTCATCATCACGAGCATTTTATTTAGAACCAAGTTGCCCTTTATATCATTTGATTTCAATAAATATCTTAGGAGCTATCACAGTTTTAACATAACTCCGCACCAAAATAATGTTCGCAGCTTAAGTACAACGTGCGCTTGCGCTAATATATTATAAAGCTGAAGAGTTTGTTTGTTTGAACGCGCTTATCTCAGGAACTGCTGGACCGATTTGAAAAAATATTTCTGTGTTTGATAGCTTATTTATCGAGAAAGGCTTTAGGATATAAAACATGACGCTGCGACGGGAGGGGAGGGAGCAAACTCAAAACGCGCGGACGAAGTCGCGGGGGACCGCTAGTAATATTATAAACACTCTGTTTTATACCAGTCTACATTCCATAGCTCAGAAACTAATCTTGCCATCGCTTTTGTATAATAGGTTGAGTTAAGTTGGCTTGTAATTATCCCACTGCTGGGAAAACACCTCAACTCAAGTATGAGGTGGTATGAGCCATACTCCACCACGCGGGCTCAGTGAGCATCTCGCTGTCAGATTAAATCAAGCCGCCCCTTTTTGGCTTCTAAACAGGCTTAACGACTAATATCAGCCAATATTAGCCGGGACCAACGGCTTAACGTGATAAACGTTACTTAAATATTTGGAATGGTCCCCATCCAAACGCGAACGCGCTGTAAGTTGCTTCGGTACCTACTAAAAAGCGCTGCCACCACTTAACATCCATAAAGAGTAAAAAACTGTAGGTAAACTTTATTTTAGAACAACGAAGAACATAGATTTTATTCGCTCATGAATCACCCTCCTGTCCCTAATAAAAAACAAAAAAAATAAAAGCTATATCAGTAAACTACGTGTTTTACGCAGACAGCGATCACGTGGAACAAAGTAACCAACGACTTTTTAATGCCCATTTAATTAAATAGGCATACAATACGAAACTATTCCGTGACTGCAGGCTATAAAGCTACAATCTGGTGCTATCCGAACTACAAAGAATCCGGTGCGAATATGCGCGCTTAATTAAAAAAAGTTGTGAAGTGTGAGTCAGTACATAAGCGATAGGGATCCGTATCAGTAACTAAAGCACTTCAGCTTGATGTATAAACGATTTAATAGAGTCGTATCGTCACACGGATGTGACTATAAATGTGTGGAAAATGCTGCAGAAGGCAAGTTATATGCTGCAGTCATCACTATCATCATCACAATCAGACATAAGATGTCCGCTGCTGAACATAGGCATCCCCTACGGTTTTCCACAATGACCGGTTGTGAGTATAATATAAATAAATATATTTTCTGTCAGTTTTACACAGCGTGCCTTGTTTAATGTGTTATGGCTCAAATGTAATTTGCAATTTTCCATTCGAAATCATTTAATAGGACTTTGATACCACCATATTCTTTTTTATCAGCGTTGTTAGAGTTAGTTTAATTGTTGCAAACCTGAAGCAGCTCAATTTATGTATATTCGTGAATAATAAATAATTGCATACTAGTCAATATTTCTTGCTACGGAACCCTAATATCGATGTGCGTGATTCGAGCATATTTACGCCAAATTGGCTGTTAGCGCCTGTTCTGTTTGACTCAATGACATATTTTATTGTATCAATTTATTAATTGTCGTAAAATTTCGTTACTGAAGCTATTTTACTGATAACTGACTCATACGTCTACAAGTGAGTATTACTTCGTTATTACTTCAATTAAAATGTCCATTGATTTGGAGGTAAATGATATTAGGATATTTTAAGGTGGGGTTCCGTAAAAAATTAGTTCAACCGCCTCGATGGCGCAGCGGTTCGAGGGTCGCACTTTAAAGCGATGGCTGCACCAGAGGTCCCGGGTTTGATCTCCGGGTTGAGCCAAAAATATGCACCTGAGTTTCTGTTCAGAAATTCTCCCGGAGTTTGGAAGTTTGCGTTGGTCTTCCGCCTGATCTCTTTCCGGTCGTGTTATAATGCTGTCCCATCGGGATATGAGAGTAAAAGGAATAGAGAATGCACCTGTGTTTGCGCATACAGTTGTGCACTATAATATGGTATATATTCGCGCAGTCAGTTAGTCGTTGTGACTGGCCACCGTAGTCAAAATTGGCTAGAGGTACTATTATTATATTATTTTGAGGTTGCCTGCCGAAAAGGTTTCAACCCAAGGCTGCTGACTCTCATTTCACCTCGTCGTCGGTTAGTCGTTGTGACTAGCCACCGGAGTCAAAACCGGCTAGAGGGACTATTATTATTTTATTTTGAGGTTTGATCCCAAGGCTGTTCCTCCCCCTGACTCTCACCTTCCACCTGTGATAACTTTGGCAGGCAATGCTGTAAATCGGACTCATTAGTCACCGGAGATGATTCACCCCCAAAACAGACCTGCATGACACTGCATCAATTATTTGTCAAGATGCTATGGCCAACGATGAGCTGGTGATCCACCTAATTAAAGTGGTTAACTACTTACATTTTTTTTTAATACTAAGAATATGGTGTTGGTGACAGACGTGCTTTGGTGAAGTCACATTAGATCCAAATAAGAACATTGTGCTATCAAAACTATTATCTGAAATATTTTAATCATTTTTCCTAATTTAGGTCATCTTTGAGGGGCAAAATCGGTAAATGGATTACTGCGAAACATAAGACAAAATTACTGGAGACCACGATAATTTTTATATCAGATAAAACGGTGCTAAACGAATAAGTTACTTATAAGAACGCCTAACTTACTTTGGCAGCAACTCCAAGTTAATAGCCTAAAGAAAGATTTATTAAAGACTTAGTAAGACTGTTGGAAAGAAGTTGGTTAATAATTTCCCAAGCATCGTAGATATTATTATTAAAACTAATAAACTTGTAAATTTCTAATTACGTGCTGCAAAAGATTGTCACTTGACTTTCTAATACTAATAAACATTGAATAGTAATAAACATTTTGTAGTACTAGTGTGCGAGTATTTTTAGGTGTAAGCAATATGATAAGTAATAAAAAAATTTGATTGAAAGTTATTCGGAGTTGAATTACTGCCAGAGAAAGTTTTGGTGGTAATAATCATATTTATCGTAACGACTCAAAAATAAATTCCCATTCTAAAATTAAAATATTGTATATAATATTTTCACACAGGTTTTCTCTCAAACTCTTGTCCAAGCCATTCGTCGTTGGAATGCCCTTCCGGCAAATATTCAAAAAGCTCCCAGTAAGTTCTCATTCAAGAGACTCGCCCGTGCACGCTTTCTTCATATATCGGAATCATCTCCATAACATATATCTACAACGTCCGTCATAATATATAGTATATAAATAGTATATGTTGGTGTATGTATGTATTATTAATGTATTTATTTTATTGCTTGTGTAATGTATGTGTAATATTATGTAAATCTTAATTGTATTTATTTGGTATTCACTTTATTGCACAAAATCTTAGAACGTATGGATTATTTATGTAGACATTTTATTGTATTTTTTATAAAATTAATTTTGTTTCTTTGTCGCACCGCCTACAATCATTTTTGCTTAGCCCAAAGGCATGACTGGTAGAGACGCCATATGGCGTTAAGTCCACCTTTTGTACTAAATTTTATTATTGTGCAATAAAGTATAAATTAATAAATACTAAATAAAATAAGTGTTGTCGCAAGTAAGAATTATATATTCATAAGTAATGGCTCCTTTATAAAAATGGGGCTTTGAGTAACACGGAAATTAAATTTAACAAAACTTCGCGCATGACCAAACAACTGAAAGAGAAAAATAAAAGGGCTCTGAATTAATAAATACTTAAGTAACAATCTATACCTTTAGTCAAAGCGTAATCTATATTTTCAAAACCGATTCAAAGCCAGCCGCAACTTTGTAAAGATCCATCCTCTACCGAACAACATGCCCTCCCATGCTAGATAGTTAATAACAATATTCCTAGCGCGCCTTAATAAATATCGATATATCGGCCGTTGTGCAAAAAAGGAAAATCGTGATTGACCTTAATCGCACCGCCGATATATCTACATCTTGCTATGAAATTGTGCCTATTAATTTTGCTCGCGAGTGCACTGCTCTCGACCGAGATCGGAATCGGGAAAGTAGAGAGAATGAACGGCTATGGTTTTATAATTTACTTGTTTTACAAGGGACATTTACCTACACTGAAGTGGTTTGTTAAAGGTATGGTGAGTCTCATTTATTTATTCGTACCATAATTTAATGTAGATTTTGTCTGTATCTACAAGGCTCTCGCTGAAAATTTGCTTCGTGGTATGCGTTCTGCTGCTGTCACGACCAATGCTCCAAATTCTCCCAATTGTCTTAAAT